>WBNO01027191.1:104728-118268 GCA_013400575.1 Peucedramus taeniatus | reverse complement strand
CCCCCCCCGCCCCGCGGAGTCCCGGCCGGTACCTGGCGCTGGCGCACCCCCGGGCTCGGCCCCACTGCCGGACACGGTCCCCGGAGGGAGGGGGCAGGGACAGGGGGAGCCCGGGAGCCCCCGCACCCGCCCGGTCCCGCAGAACCCCGCAGCGGAGCTGCACCCGCACGGGGGCTCAGCCATGGGCACCCACGTGGGGACAACCAACCCTGGGTACACCCACCTAGGGACACCCGCTTTGGAACTCTCACTCGGGGACATCCACGCAGGGGTGCCCCTCGAGGCACAGCACAAGTTCCTTCCCCCTGGCTGAATCCTGTAGCTGGGCCCCAGGGGTTACCGGTGTCTGTGGGCAGGGGACGGGGACAGGGACAGACCTTGGGACAGGAGCTGCAGGGGCAGGTGTGGGTGACAACCCTGGGGACCTCAGAGCACCTTGAAGTTCCACCAGTGCTTCGTTTGGTCCTTACCAGACAGGAAATCAGAAGCCCAGCACACCACTGCTCCCATGACAGAGGAAGGTGTTTCCAAGCAAAGGTGGTGACCGAGAAGGAACCAGGTGGAGCCCTTGCTGTGCCATGGCCATCAGGCTGGCCAAGGTCTCTGGAAGCCCTTCTGCTCTCCCTGTGCTTCTCCATGACCACAGCAGAACCCAAGGTCACCTTCGTAATTTTGGAGACCAAATTGCTCCGTTTATGGCCCAGGATGTGGCTAGCATGAGATCTCCCCAGCACAGCTCTGTGCCCATCTGTGGTGTGGGGCTGGGTGGCACTGTCACCCTCTGCCAGGTGCTCAGTGGAGCCCAAGGGGATGTGTCCATCGGGCTCCCCTGGAGCTGTGCCTTCATCAGTGGAAAGAGAGAGGAGCTGCTCTGAGCAGTGGTGCCACATCCCAGCACCTGTGATGGACAAAGTGCCACCATGGGAACACTGTCCTGCAGCCAGCCCAGAGTCCTGTCTGCTGAGAGACCCCTGTCTTGGGGGGCATGTCCTGGGGATGTCCTTTTTGGGATGTCCCTCCCTCATCTTGGGCGCATCCACGCTCACCCCTGCCAGGCCAAGCACACACGTGGGCATCCCCCGGGACCTGCAGCACCCCCAATGTCACCGGGTCCTGCTCCACCTCTCCCCACAAGGAGGACCTGTCTTGATGTCACCCTGCCCCAGGGGCAGCTCCCCCCTCGCAGGCTCTGTCACCTCTGTGCTGCAGCTCCCCTCCCTCCCCCCTTTGCTGCTTGCAGGCTAAAAGATGGGAATCCCTTCATGTACTGAAAAAAGCTATAAACCCCCTTCTTTTATGGTTCATTTTTGGTCTGGGAAAAGCAGGATGTGTGGTGCAATAAGGGATTAAATATCAAAAGAAAAAGGAGAACTTCTTAAATCACTCCATGACCTGAGTGGAACTGTGCCCCAACCTGCTATTGCTGCATTAATGCCAAGGCAGCAGGGCTGGTGAAGCACAGGTGGGGTGTGGGGAGCCCTGGCAGCACCTCACACCCTCTGCAGGGTCACTCTGGGCAGGGAGCACCCCATGCCTCCTCTCACACCAGGCTGGCTCCTGCCTGCTGTGAACCTGGGGCATCACCGGGAGGGGTGGGCTCATCCTGCCTGCTCAGCTCCCTCTGCAGCCGGGTGTGTGACACCCCAGACCCCCCCCAGACACCCCCCGGACTGCCTGGGTTCTGTGTCAGCCACAGTGCCCAAGCAGGACTGTCCTCCTGAGCAGTCTGTTTTTGCTCCCACCTTTTGGAAAATGCTGGTTTAGTCTTCCACCGAATTGAGACAACCGGGAACGGTCCCTGCGCTCAGGGACTCGCCCAGGGCTGGGCCATGAGCCTCCCCCCAGATCCCTCCACCTGCCTTTGCTCCCTGCACTGGTAGTGTGGAAGCAACTTTGGAAAAATCCCATCGGGTGCCTGAGCGGAGCGTGGAAGGAGCCTAAATCCCTGGGCAAGGCCAGCCCGGCTTGCCAGAGAGCTCCCGGCACGGGGAGTAAGGAGCCTCTGGATGAGGGGCCAGGGAAGGGGCCGTGGTGCATCTCCCTGCCCTTTCCACTCCGACCTTGTCCCTGCTGAGCCCTGCCTGGGCCCATTGACATGATAATACTGTTAAACTTCAGCAATTTGAACAACAATCGGCCAAAAAGAGCCTGAGGGGAATGATGGAAACCTAGAGGGATTCTGGGAGTCCCAGGGTGGGGTGATGGAAATCCAGGGGAAGCTGAAACTCCCAGGGGAAGTGCTGGAAACCCAGGGAAGCTGTAATTCCCAGGGGAAGCTGGAACTCCTTGGCGAAGCTGGAATTCCCAAGGGCATGCTTGGAACCCCAGGAGGATGCTAGAATCCCCAGCCAACCTCCCAGCTATGAGCACTTCCCAGACTGGACTCTCTCCATCCTCTGCCCACCCTCTGATATTCCATCTGCATTTTTAGCAAGGCAAATTGGGTTTGTGGTTGGCTGTGCTGCCACCCTGCCCTTGGGGCCACTGCTCCAGCAGCAGGTCCTGCTCCCTGCTCAGGGCCACGGGACCTGCTGCAGGCTGGGATTCCCCCAGCAGGACTGGTCCTGGGAGTTGGGTTCCAGCTGGAGCCCCTCTCCTGGGCCCTGCAGTCCCTCCATCTCCTCCTGCCCTTCCCACGGGGAAGCTCTGCTCTGTTTCCTTCCTGGAGGCCGTGGGGCAGGACAGACCCTCACAGCAGGCACTGCTGTACCCTCTTGCTCTCTGATGTTCCTCTAACCTATGTTATAGGCAAATTAGTGATTCAGCCAATTTAACAATAATTTAAAAAATGACATTTTATTTCGCAGTCAAGATACAGTTTTGATAGGCACAATTAATAGGAACAATGCTGAGCCCGGGATCGGTGCTGGATGAACTCTGGTCTGACCTCTATCGTGTCAAAACCCCCTCTGTTCACGAATGCCGCCTCCATCGGGTCGGTTTCTATACCGAGGCAGAGGTTCTCCTATTCCTTTGTTGCTCCACGTACTCATGAGGTTTCCTTTTCTCCGTGCTGGACTTGGACAAAGACGTTTCTGGGAAGTGACGAGATCAGATGCTACGGGAACCTGGTATTCAGATGGGAAGGGCTAACGACCCTGGTTATCTCCATGGTGGGCACTTGTCAGCCGATCATCACCCTGGGTATTTGGTGGCCGATCATCACCCTGGGTATTTGGTGGCCGATCATCACCCAGCTGTTCCCCAGTCAGTCCCAGGAAGGGGTTCATCTCTGCTGGAGCCACGGCTCCACCTTCGCTGCCATCCGTGGTTTCGTAATTCTGTGAAGCAATCTTCCCCAGCCACTGCTTGTGGGTTTAAACTTTTAGAGATTTTTCATATGTGCAAAACTTGTTTATGAACATGAGTTATTTCTCAATCATTTCTATATTTCATAGGAGCATGAATTAATCCATAACATTTATTACACCTAAATCTCTGGACATGGCAAGAGGAGTCTGGGGACACCAGAATGGAGCGCACAGCATTGAGAAAAGCAAACACTCCAGGGTCAGGGGGTCCTGGGCTGCACTGGGAGCTGTCACAGACCAGGCCCAGAGCTGGGCTGCCCAGCACAGGAGACAGGGACAGCCTGGACAGAGTCCAGCACAGGGCCATGAAGGTGATGGAGGGACTGGAGCATCTCTGCCATGAGGAGAGGCTGACAGAGCTGGGACTGCCCAGCCTGGAGCAGAGCAGGCTCAGGGCATCTCATCCCTGGGGATAAATACCCGGGGACAGGCTGCAGAGGGGACGGGGCCAGGGGCAGTCCCAGGGGCCTCGGGCACAAAGTGACACGCAGGAGGGGCCCTCCGGGCTCAGGAGACCCTTCTGCACTGGGTCCAGCTCTTCTAGACTGTCCAAAAGGTTCACCTAACTTGGTGTCTCCCTGCCCC
Source organism: Peucedramus taeniatus (assembly GCA_013400575.1). Lineage (NCBI taxonomy): Eukaryota > Metazoa > Chordata > Aves > Passeriformes > Fringillidae > Peucedramus > Peucedramus taeniatus. The sequence continues at coordinate 114,372 of WBNO01027191.1, read as the reverse complement.
AAGTGAACGTTTCTGAAATTAATGTCTTTATTTTGCTGCTATTTAATACCTTTGAAACGAGTCAGGTCAGGTCCACCTGCTGCCTCAGCTGTTCCTGATGCAGCCCAAGTACAGTTGACTTTCTGGGCTGCCAGTGCCAGTGGTCACATCCAGTTTGTCACCACCAGCACCCCCAGGTCCTTCTCCCAGGGCTGCTCCCAACCCACCCAGCCCCAGCCTGTGCTGGTGCTGGGCCTGCCCTGACCTAGGTGCAGGCCCTTGCACCTGGCTTGGTTGAACTCTGAGGTTCACGTGAGCCCAGATAGTTTTGGAGTTTCACAGATTAATCAAATCCCAGAATGGTTTGGGTTGGAGGGGACCTTAAAGCCCATCTCATTCCTCCCCCACCATGGGCAGGGAAACCTCCTGCTATGCCAGGGTGCTCCAAGCCCTGTTTAACCTGGCCTTGAACACTTCCAGGGGTGGGGCAGCCACAGCTGCTCTGGGAAACCTGTGCCAGTGGAGTAAGTTTATTTACTCTTCCCATAAATACCCCAGTGTCCAATAACAAATTTATTCTGCTTTGCTGCCTCAGGGTTGAAAGTCCCACGGTGCCACCACAGCCACGCCAGTGAAGAGGCAGCTCAGACCAAGCAGTTTTGGCAAATGCTTGAAGCAGCAGCTCTGAAAGCCCCAGGCTGGAGCCTGTAGCAGCTCCCAGCTCAGAGCAGCAGTGAGTCCATCCCACTCCTGGCACTGTGAGGATCTCGGCTGCTCACACAGGGTGATCCCTTGGGGTCAGAGGGGCTGAACAGCACTCCTAGATGCAGCTGCCCTGGGAGCCGATCTGTCCACAGCTCCAGCATCAGCTCCTCTGCCCTAAAGTGATGCCTGTGGGATGTTCACTCTGCTGGGTGTCGTAGTGAAGGTTTTATAAAGCATCCAGGACTCCAAAAGCCTTCAGGCCTGGGAATTCTTTCTGGCTGTGGGAGAACTGCAGGTTTTCCCTGGCACAGCAGTGAATTAGGGAAGAAGCTTGGTACCCATGAGGCTGGAGGTGGGCTGGTTTGGGGCTGCTGCTGCAGAGCACAAGCCCTGACCCTGGGGAACTCCCTGGAGAGTCACCCTTTCACATCTGACAATTTAGTTCCTTTTTCGTGGTGTCGGTAGTGCCTGCAAAATAGAAGCACTGAGACCAAGGAGAAGATTTTCATTCATGGATCATCTCCCAGGTGAGTGAAGATCACCTGGGGCCTGGTAAGTCTCTGATGCCTCTAAGCCCAGCATATGCCTATGGAGCTCCCACAGACCCTATCCAAGCTTTTCCAGCACTGGCAGCATCTCTGCCGTGCTCTGTGCCCTCATCAGGTTCTGTAGGTTTGTCCCCCCATTTTAAATAAAGAATTGCTGGAAACTCGTGCTTTCCTCCAGGACAGGCTTCAAGCAGCATTTTAAGACCACAGCTTCACAAGGTGGGAGCACCCCATGCTCCCACACCCTTGTCAGAGTGGGGACAAACAACCAATCCAAGGGGACAAACTGCCTCCCCATTTCTTATCCTCTCTGTCTCTTGCCCCGCCACCTGTCCAGGGTGACACAGAAGGGTGGCCAAGCCCCTGGGACCCTGGACCAGCTGATGTGGGGAGTGTGGCTGGCACATTGCCAAGTGCCTCTCAGCCTGTCCTGACACAGGGGGCCGAGCAGAACAACCTTCAGCCCACCAGCTAAGGCAGAAAGTGATGCTTAAGCTGGTTTTACATCATTTGAGAGCAATTTGGCTTCAAAACCAGGCTGACCCATTGGAAGGGGCCCTGGCTGACAAGGGCAGCGAGGTGAGGAGGTGCCCAAACCCACCTTCCCAAAGCCCCGGGCACAGCACAGGGGCCACAGGGTCACGAGGAAGCCACACACAGCACACGTCTATCACACCCGTCAGGCTTTATACACCCCTCCAGCTTCCTGAATCCCTCAGATCTCAGGCTCTAAAGCCATAAAACAGCCAGGGGGGAACAGAGTGGGGGTTCTTTCCTGAAGGGGGAGTGTGGGAGGAGAGGGAGAGAGGCTATGGCCCTGAATGGGGCTCACTCAGGCTGGACCCAGCCCGAATCCCTGCTGGTCAGCAGGGAATGCTCATGCTAGCCCCGGGACCAGTGGCAGGATGGCTTTGAGGGGGTCAGTGACTGCTGGGGGGAGGTCACAGCAAGGCTGAGGCACCCTGTGAGTGGGAGAGGTGATGGAAGGGGAAGGCTGGATGGGCACACAGCAGCAGAGTGATGGGAGTGTGTCCCCTCCAAGTGTGTCCTGATGCAGGGTGATGGTCCTGGGAGGTGTTTCCCGTGGGAGGAGTCTGCTGTGGGGGCCAAGGGGTGGGGGGTGTGCAGGGGATGAGGCAGAAGGGGTGAGTGGCCGTGGGCTCTAATCATCCTTGTCCTTGGCCCCGTGCTTCAGGATGCGGGTGAACTCCACGTAGTTGAAATTGCCCTTTTTGTCGATGGGCGCCTCCCGGTACATCTCATCCACCTCCTCATCAGTGAACCTGTCCCCCATGGTGGTCAGCAGCTCACGCAAGTGGTCCTCGTGGATGAAGCCTGCAAGGAGGGCAGAGACAGCATTAGCAAGGGGCACCAGGAGGGCTGAGCACAACACCTTGCCCACCTCTCCCAAAGACACCCCGCTCTGGAGCTGCCTGGGGACTGTTCCCGAGGCTCTGCCCAGCCCCCGTGCTGGCTGTGGCAGAGGGGCTGTGCTGTACCTGAGGCCTCCTCATCAAAGCAGGCAAAGGCGTTGCGGATCACGTCCTCGGGGTCGGTGCCATTCAGCTTCTCCCCGAACATGGTGAGGAACATGGTGAAGTTGATGGGCCCCGGTGCCTCGCTCATCATCCCCTCCAGGTACTCGTCAGTGGGGTTCTTCCCTGTGGGACACAGGCAAGGGTGGATGCATGGCCCAGCTCCCCCAGCTCCCATCCCCAAGGTCAGCCCGTGCAAACAGCTGGAATGCTTTTATCCATTGCAAATTGGTCTGCTGGTTCTTGTTCACCCACCCCACGAACATGAGAAGGGAGTTTTTGCAGTGCCCAGTGCTCCGCTCTAAGCATCTCTCCTGATGCGTTCATCTACACCTGGGAACAAGCTCTGCCATGGGAGAAGTGCAGTAATTAATTTGGGGGTTACTAGAATGAATCCCATGGCTTTTCCCATCCCCCTGACAGCTCCGAGGAGAGGGGCAGCAATGCCCTCACACAAGCCTCATGCTGCTGATGTCCCCAGCGCTGCTCCCACCGCAGGTGCACCAGGGATGGTTCAGCTGCTCTGCTGAGGTCTGTGCCCCCAGCGCTGGCCCCTCTCTGCTCCCAGAGCTCCAGCTCCCTGGGAGGAGAGAGATCCCTCCCATGGTCGGGCAGGACCTCCAAAACAGGTTTGGCTGCCAGGTCAATCATTGACAGACCTCCCAAAGTGCAGTGCAGGTACCACTGGGAGTGGGAGGAGGGAGCCATGGTCTGCAGCAAAGGAGAGTGGCTTGGGGCAGGGAGTGGGTACAGACCTGCAAGTCTCAACCAGTCCAGGTATCACACCAGCATGGGGACCTGCCTTTGTCACCCCAGCTGAGAGCAACGGGAGGGCTTTGTTGCACATGGGACAGCCCCAGTGACATTCTGGGGTGAGGCTACTCAAACACTCCATGGCTGCAGCTGGTGGTTGCTCCCAGGGCAGAGCTTCTCCAGCTCCAAGGGTCTCTTCCCTTCTGGTGAGTGCACCTGTGAGCAGCACATAGAGCTGCTGCCCCTGGATGCCTCACAAACACCCCTTCTGTCAGCTGGTGGAGCAGAGAAACCCCACCCCAGGCTTTGAGGCATCCCAGCACAGCCAGTGTCCAGTGATGGGTGTAGGCACGAGGTCACCCTGCAGCTCTCCCTGCTCCCAAGGCGTTGCTGGGGGCAGAGGGACCTGCAGGGGCATGGGCACAGGGTGTCCTCACCGAGGGAAGCCAGCATGTCGTGCAGATCCTCCTTGTCAATGAAGCCATCTCGGTTCTGGTCAATCATGTTGAAAGCCTCCTTGAACTCCTGGATCTGCGACTGGTCGAACATGGCGAAAACATTGGAGGTGGCGCGCTGGGGGCGCTTCTTGGTGGTCTTGGCTTTGGCACGTTTGCTAGACATCTTGGTGGCTGGGGGAGTACCTGGGGGCAAGAGCACCAGGAGGGCTAGGGACAGGCCAAGGCAGGGGCCAGAGCAGGGACACACCCCCCCTTCACCTCCGGTCCTGTGCCTCAGTTTCCCCAGTGGCCACACACTTGGGCAACACAGGGAGATGAGACGGACACAGAATCAGACATGGGGATGGGCAGGACTTGAGCTCTGATGAGTTCCATGGGCAGTCACAGAGCAGGCAGTGCTCACTGCGGTTCCCCAGGACCATCCCCCAGGGCTGCAGGCAGCCCCCAAACCCACTTGCTGCCCATACTCTCTGCATATCTGGGCACAGGGAGAGACGCCCAACCCAGCACCCGGCTGGGTGCCGGTCCCAGGGCCACGGGGATGGAGGTTTCGGCACTTCAGTCACTGTGACCATGCCTCTCCACTTCCCCTCGGTCCGGCGGGCTCTCCAGGCCCAGCCCCGCTGCCAGGTTGGTGGGTCACCCTTGCACACTCTGTGTCAGAGTGCAGAAGCAGCCCCAGCACCCAGTACAAAGGGGTTATCTGCTCCAGGCACATTCCTCACACACCACTGCTTCCCATACATCTGTCCATCCATCCATCCATCCATCCATCCATCTTCCATCCATCCCACCCCTGGCAGGTCAAAGACCTCTTGCTGCTGCCCTCCCTATCCCTGTGACCCCCACCTTGCCCAGGGAGCCCATGGGAAGAGGCAGAGGGGAGAGGGGACCATTGACCTCAGAGGGCTGCAGAGCCAGGAGAGGAGCCAAGCAGCTCCAAGGCCATGGGGCACTGAGGACAGTGTTGTTGTTACAGGTAATGAATGCCAGGAGAAGGGGGGGCAGCAGTGGGACAGATCCACCCCTGGGGACACAGCTGGGGCAGCGTGTCCCATGGGGAATGGCACAGGGACCACACAGACCCCAAGCACCACTGAGGCAGAATGACAGCAGGAAAACCTGGTCCTTCCAAGGAGCGGGTTGCTGTGCCCAGCTGGAAATGGGGCCCCCAGCAGGAACAGGGCTGGAGCAGAGAGCCCACTCCCACACTGGGATGGCACCCAGTCCCCCTCAGGCTCACATCAGGGCACTTGGTGGTGTCCCCATGCTGCCAGACTGAGGGATGCATTCAGGGTTTGGAGCACCCTGCTCCACTGACACTGCCTAAGAGGAGGATGCTCAGGTTTCTCCCAGGGGAATCCTGCTTAGCCCAGCAGGATAGCAGCAAAGCCCAGCTTGGCCTGTGAGACAAGTTGGGACAATCCTGCAGGACAGGCTGGCCCGAGGCCAGCCCAGGGAAGGGACACTTCTCTGAGCCCTCTTGTTTGTGCCACAGCCATTCCTCCCTCACACACAGCCCTGGCTCTCCTCCTGGCCAGCATCTGGCTTGGGCAGCAGCTGCTAGGGCAATAGCAAATTAATGGATCATGAAGGAATTCCACAGTGGAAGAGCAGAGAATCAGTCCTGTGCTCTGTGTACCCCATGCCTGGTGGGCAGCAGGACCTGGGCTCCTCATCAGTGCCCTGGGATGGAGCAATTCAGAAGCCAGACCCTATCTCATGGAGACACACCCCAGTGAGCAGCAGCAGGACTGTCCCTGCTGGGCTGGACACCCTGAGTTGGCTGCTCTGGGATCTGCTCTGGAATCTGCTTCCCAGCTGGGTCCTTAGTGCTGGCCCCAGGGGGACCATGGGGACCTGTGCTGGGATGCCTCAAAGCCTGGGGTGGGACCATGGGAACCCAGCTGACCCCCTGTCCCAGGGGAACATCCCCTGGTGCTGGCATGGACCAGAGCAGAGCAAGCAACCTTCAGAGAGCCTTTCCCTGCCCTCCCCACACCAGACCTCCTTCCCCTCCTGCTCTCACTATAGAAATAAGCAGGAGTTTTGCTCTCACCACATGAATTAATATTATCCAAATATTTACCCTGGACTGACTGTGACCAGCAGCCACACAGCTTGGCACCCTCTCCACAGAGACAGTGCTCTTCAGCAAGATTAAGTACAATTTTGACAGCACATGGATCTGCAGTTTGATCTAAAATGTGCCCTGGAAAGATGCTCAGTCCCAAGGTCCAGTTCAGTCATTGTATCCCTGCTGTTTGACAGATGCCTTGGGCTGGCTGGGACTTGTGAAGAGATTTTTGGGTCAGTGTGGGGAAAGGTTCCTGTGCATGGATTCTGTGCAGGGATCTGCAGCCAGACCTGATTCAGCTGGAGCAGTCCCCGCTCTGCACAAGGGCTTGATGGCCATGCTCCCCTGGTACCCATGCTTTCTGGGATTCCCAAAAACCCAGTTCCAGGAGCATTGCAGGGAATGCCTGGCCATGATGCCCTGCAAGCTGGGCTGGCCTCAGCTCAGACAAATGGTGCAGCCACCAAAGCTCCAGCTTCCCCTCAGCAAGAGGGAAACGCACGGACACAGGTCCTGCTCCTGACACCCCCCACTGAAAGCTCCATCTCAGCACTGCTCCAGCCCAGGAACTGTGGCTCCTGGGCAGCAGAGCCAAGGAGATCAGTGCTGGGTGACACCATGACAGCCACATCTGGTCCCCAGCTCACCCTGTCACCAGCTGCCCTTATTCCCTTTTCCCTCTGCCACTGCTGCTGCCAAAACAATTTCCCAGCCTCCTGCAGTGGAGGCAAAATGATCTTCTGCCAGGCTTGTGTCTCCCCCACCTGAGAGCCAGACCCAAAGGACCATGGGGCTGACCTAAAGAGTTCATAAATTAGTAAATAGTTTAGTTTGAAAGAGGAGAGGACCCACAGTTATCAGAAATATAAACTTCCATGTGTTTCCTCCTTGGTAAAAACCAAGCAAGCAAGCAACTCCATCCTGGTGCTGCTTCCTGGCTGTGCTGGGGAAGGTGGGACAAGCCAAAGGAACATGGCAGGGCAGGCAGCCTGTCCCAGCCCCATCCTTCACCCTCCCCTGCAGCTCCTCCTGTGCTGCTGCAGCTCAATCCCAGCAGGAGCTCAGCGCTAGGCTGAGGGCACTGTGACAGGCTGGGTGGCACGAAGGAGGAGTGGCAGACAGGGGACAGGGCAGCTCCTCTGGCAGAGGCGGCAGCAGCCTGTCCCCAGTCCCTGAGGCGTTCACATGGATCCAGAAGCTATGATCTTCCAGGATATGCTTCTAAGGGTTTCCCAGGGGTGGCTCCTCAGAAGCTGCTCCAGCAGGAGCCACCTCTGGAAGTGCTGAGGAGGCTGCAGTGGGACTGCCCTGCCGTCATCTGCTCCAGCAGCTCCTCCACAGGATCCTGGCACAATGTGCCCCCACCGGACGCTTTGGGTCAGGGAGGCAGAGGGCTATTCCAGCAGCCTGGGCTGTCCTGAGGGAAACTCCTGCAGGCAAACACTGGCTCCTCATAGGGGACTGTGCTCAAACCTCTGCCCAGTGCCGTTTCCCAAAGAGAGCTGTGAGTACCAGCAAGCCCCGAGGCAATCACATTCACTGGTGGGCAAGCACTGGCCTCCCACTACGTGAGGCCACACGTCAGCCCTGCACAGGCAGCAGGTCCCATCCCTCCTCCTGGTGGCACGAAAGGGTGGCACGAAAGCCAGCGTGGTGAGGTGGTGCCTTGCGCATGCCCCTGGCACAGGAGCGGGGAACATCGTTCCACAGCAAAGCTTTGCCATCCGAAGGCACCTGTCACAGCCCCAGGGCTGCTCACCGCGGGAGGGAGCAAGGAGCAGCTCATCTTCCCTGCTCCTTTTGTTGTTAAACCATCCCTTTCCTCCAGCACAGCCCTGCTCAGGATGCTCAGGGGATGTGGCATTGCTCAGCTTCACCAAGGAGTGTTTCTGGTGCCCAGGGAGCCCCACTGCCAGCCAGAGGCACCGGGAGCTGCGGGAGGAATCCTCAGCCCACTCGACACTGCAGGAATGCAGGCAGCTGCCATTCTGCTCCTTTTATGGCCTTATTAGAGAAGTGGGAAAGGGAGCCTGGAGGTGAGAGGAAAGCAGACCCTGAGCCCTGGGCCGTCTCCAGTCCAGCCACAGCCAGCAGCACTGATGCCAGGGAGGAAGGGCCGGGGCAGCATCAGAGTCAGAGCAAAGCGTGCAGCGACCCCCGGGGGGGCAGAGCTCATCCCAGCCCTCCCCCAGCTTTCACCAGACACTGGGGACCTGGCCATGTCCACACACAGCTGTGGGGCTCAGCTGCAAGTTCAGCAGATGGTTTCTGGACTAGTTACTTCCCAGCAAGTTTAGGACACAAGGAGCTCACCATGTGACACACGCAAACCCTTCCAAAGCACAAGTTCTGCGGCCTCCCAGGAAAAGCCCTGGCACAGACACCCTCGGTGAGCACCCAGCCCCTTCCGATGTCCGGGGAGGCCGGGAAATGGACCATAGGCACAAGGTCTTCATGGCCTCGGGCAGTCAGCATAATGTGTCCTGGCCGTAGTTTGCTGCTTTCCCAGGGGAATTAAGGGGCTCACCTCGGTGGGGGAATGTGGCCGCAGCGCCTCGGAGCGGGGAGGTGACCACAAACTCCTCCTACAACCGCACAGAGCCTGCCAGGGAGAGAGGAAAAAAATTCCAGCGATTGAAGGAACCCAACCATGTTTGGTCAGCAGCGGTGGTTGTTAATACTTGGGGATGTTCCACTCCAAAGAATTCAGCTCCGGCCGCCGCCTTCTCCTATACCTCCATGTTTTAGAGCTTGCCTGGCTTTTATCACAGTCGAAACATTTTGTACCAAAAGGGAATGCTGGGAAGGAAGCCAAGAGGACTTCAAGTTTTCATGGGAAAGACTAAACAAAACACAACATCCCTCTGTGCTTAAGGCTGAAGGAAATGAGCTAAATAAAGCTTTTCTGCCTTAAAGAAGCTTATTGCCTGAAGTTACTCCCAGGTCACTGAAGAGATATCTGGAGCATCACGCATGCATCCGGATCTTGGCTCTGGTCATCAGCAAAAGGACTTGGAGGAAAAGCAGATGTTCCAGACTTAAACAGTCCCAGGGATCAGGAGGTGGGTGAAGCCACGGGCAGCAGGATCTGCTCCTGCAACTCTACCATCCCGGGGAAGCCGGGATGTCCCAGCTCCAAGGCACTGCAGATAGTTCCCCACAGCTTGGCTCACGATCCATCCCCACCTGCCCTTGCCGGGACATTTCTGCTGGCCTGGCAAGAGGCTGTCCTGGTACAGGATGCCCGGCAGGGCACACTGGGGATCCTCCTGCCACCTCGACCCGTCCCCAGGGCTGACCTCGGCACCATCTCCAGCACGGCACAGGTGGAGGGACTGCGGCGCTGCCTCCCTCTCCTCCTCGAGGCAGCCGGGCCAGCTCCCCCTGCTCCCCCGGGACGGTCGGGGCTGCTCCCCCAGCTCCCCTCGGCTCCATCCCGCCCGCTCCATCCCGCCCGGGGCCGCCCCTCTCTCCCCGCCGCGGTCTCTCGCTCCCGTCCCGCGTTCTCTCGTTCCCGTCCCGGGGCGGTCCCGGCGCCGCCGCCTCACCTGTCCCGGAGCGGGGAGCCGCGGGAGCTGCGGGAGCTGCG
>WBNO01027191.1:90725-100954 GCA_013400575.1 Peucedramus taeniatus | reverse complement strand
GCGGCTGCGGGTGAATGTTCGTGTCGGAGTGCGGCCGCCGCGCCGCGGGGCGGAGCCGCGTTTCCCGATCCCCCGTGGCCGGCACATGGCCCGGCCGTGCCACCGCGGGCAGAGGGCACGCCCGGCTCTTTGCTCTTCGGGCGTGGAGCCAAGGGAAACGCAATGTTAAAACACCTCCGTTGCTTTTGGTTTGTGGTTTAAAACTCTTCTCGGATTAAATAAAAATGTCCCTTGTATGGTTCAAGGACCAGCAGAAACAGCTTTCCGAAGTTTTCCTGTGCCCATCTGCTGTGTGCTGCGATGCTTCTGCTCGGTGCTTCTCCTGTGCTGCCTCCCAGCAGCCCAGCCGCGAGGTGCCCGGAGCTCCCTCTGGAGCCCTGCCGTAACCGGGCACACAGTGTGTGTTCCAGAGTCTCTGCTCCCTGGTGTTTGCCTTGCTTTTGGCGTGGGGAAGGGGCACGCTCTGTTTCCCTGGGGGACAGACAGCAATCTGTGTCACTTTTTCCTTACCTGTGGCTCCCTGAACTGGTGGGGCTCGTGTGTCCCTGTCCCCTCGCCTCTGGCAGATGGAGCTGGAATTTCAGAGTCAGCAGGGGAGCAGGGACAGCTGTGCTAATGTTTTGATTACAGTAGGAGGTGAACTGAAGGCTGAACTGCCTGACAAGTGCAGTTACCAGAAGAGATGTCTATATCTGACATGGATTCATGTCTTCCACATAGAGCTGAACAGCTGACACATCCCATAGGCTTTGGGGGATCACAAAGGCTTTGGAGTTTGGGGGGATGCTGGGACAATCCCAGTCCTGGGGAAAAGAGATGGGAGCTGAAGTGAATCTTACTAAAGGGAGAGCCAGCACTGCTAGGCTGCAGTAGCTACGGGAGTGTGGACCCTTGGACAGAGGAATGACCACCTGCTCAGGAAGGACAGGAGTACTTCAGGGCATGAATGAGGTACAGCTGTGCTTTGGAGCTGTCTTGAGCCCTGAAAGCTCTTGGGTGCAGGAGGGCCTAGGCCAATGCGGATAGAACAGTCTCAAAGCATAAACGGTTCTTTAAACTTTTATTCCATGGGATAATAAATGCACCTTTAGTAAATAAGGGGACTAGAGACTTGTTGGCCCATCGCAGGACAAAGCTGTGTGTTTAATGTGGAAGCAGAGGAGTCCGGGGTGTGCAATGCCCTACACTGTTCTGAGTGCAATGTTTTGTACTCTGAGTGGGGAACTAACTGTTCAGTATGCTGAATTTTCACCTGTTAATTGTGTGGTGCTTTAAAAAACACTAACATAATAAATGCCAACATTTTTCTTGTGTTTTATCTCCTCAGGACGAGTTTTTAGATGTGATCTACTGGTTCCGGCAGATCATTGCGGTTATTTTGGGAATCATCTGGGGAGTAGTTCCACTGAAGGGATTCGTGGGAATAGCAGTGTAAGGTTTATTTCCTTTTCTCTCTCATGTACATTCCCACATTTGGCCTGGCCCGGGAGCCTGTTTGAGGCTGTGCTGTGAACTGTGGGCTAGCTAAAGGCAGGCTCTGCCTGCTCTGTGTCTCACAGCCAGCCTTTCTTTCCACTGGTGGTTGCCATGAAATTCATCCAAATCATAACATGTCCATCAGTCTCTTTCTCCTCAGCCTGATTAAGAAGTATTCTTAAAATTATTATTTGTTTTGTTATTAAATGGGGCAGTGGCAGAAGAAGGGAACTTCTAGCATTTCAGTTGAGTTGGTGTATGTCCTGCATGTGTGGGAGGGGCTGGGAGTGTGGTGCCTGCTGTGATCACCCAGGAAGGAGTGTCCGTGGGGGAAGGTGTGCATGTCCTGGTCTTTGAGCCCTGCTCAGACAGGAGGCTCTGTCAGCAGACAAGAGGGGCAGCTGCTCTGGGAAGAAGAAAAGGTTTGCTCAGAACATGAGAGGCTGCAGGTCCCAAGCAGGCACAGTGGCACCAGCAGAGCTTGGCAGCACTCCTGGTTTCCTGACATGGCCCTTTCAGCCATGGCGGGGGACGGGGGACACAGTGCCTCAAGGGGGTGTGTGCATTGACTCCCAAGACATGGGAGCCAGGTCAGCTCCACAAAGGTGTCTGAAGGCTGCAGTGAGTTATGAAGAGAAAATCTGTTTGGCCCTGACATGTCCTTGGAAGTATTCAAGGGCCAGCAGAGGTGGGGACACAGCCCTGTTCTTTGCATATATGCTCTGGGAAGATGCTGGATCTGCTCTGAGGAGTCTCTGTTTGCAAATGTCGCTGCCTAGCCAAGGTCTCAATAGTCAAGCTTCAGCCTCCCAGCCTTTCTTAGGCAAAATTCAGTTGTCATCTTGTCCCTCATCCCTCGTGTTCTTGTTTTGGCAAGAAAGGGGAGGGGTGATGCTCCAGCAGGAACCTGGTTAGCTACAACAAACAGTTAAATCTTAAGTGCCCCCAGGAACAGTTCATTGTTCTTACTTAGTCACCATTAATTGACAAGGCACCTTCAGGCACCTAAGCCAATTCCTCTGCTAAATGTAAGCAGGAGGGATTTGGTGTACAGTGGGAAACTAAAGTTTCTGGAAATGTGGATGTGGTTTCTCTGTGCTGTGCAATGACACAGCTGCTCCAGCTTCTGCTGGTCACCAGCTCTGTGTATGTATTGTCACCCCACCCTACCCACACAGCCTTCCTTGCAGGACATGGACCTGTCCCAGCCCAGGCTGCCCCAGCCCCAAGCTGGGGTGGTGTAAAGCCAAACCTTTCTTAGGACAAACAGAAGATTGTATTTGTTCTCTCTGCTGCAGCACAGACTGGAGAGCACTGAGGTGTCTCAGGCTGGACCCAAGTGTTGGGGCTCCGGGGCACTGTTGAGTCACTGTGGCTCTTATCTCTTCCTTGTTTGGTCCTGGAATGCTCAGAGAGATCTAACCCTGGGCATGGAGGGGACAATTTTCCCTCTCAGCTGCCTCAGAATCAAGAAGCACACACAGGTTCTCTGTGGAGGCAGAACTGCTGTCAATCTGCAGGACAGGAGAACCTGCAGGTTTGCAGATCTGAGGATACTTCCAGCTTTTGACTTCTGCCTCTTGAGCCCTACTAGGACTAGGCTGTGCCTTGTCAGGTGAACTTCATCCCAATCTGGCAAGCTCACCTGGAGGGGCTCTTTTGAGGAAGTGACTGAGCTGCCTGGGAAGCACTGCAGGAAAATAATTCCTCTTTGCATCCTCTCTGTGGATGGAAGATACTTCACTGTATGGTATGTGGGATACTTACAGCCTGTACCACTGCAATGATGGTTCCTAATGTCTCCTTGCAGATTCTGCCTGATCAATGCTGGCGTTCTGTACCTTTACTTCAGCAGCTTCCAGCACATAGATGAGGAGGAATATGGTGGGACGTGGGAGCTAACAAAGGAGGGATTCATGACATCTTTTGCACTGTTTCTGGTAACGTGTCTTGCTGTCTTTATGATGATTTGTGAATTTTGTTGATGCACTTTCTGAAGACCTGGGACTAGAGCAGGGGAAGTGGTGAGAGAAGGCAGATGTGCTAGCACCAAGTGGCAGTGATTGGGATTGCTGCCTGTGAAATACAGTGCTGACACCTGGGATTTCTCTGTAGTAAAGGATGCATCAACCACTCCCATCCTCTGTCCCAGATACCCTGGTAGAGTTCCATTCCATCTAGAACTAGTTACACATGGACTGGTGTTCTGGGTGTCTTTGTTTTTCCTTTACTCCCCTTCCCCAGGTATCTGATCACAGCACTTGATTAGCTGGTGCCTCTAAATCCCTGGAGGGGCTGTGGTGGGATTTTAATGTGGAGAGGCTGGGCACCCCAGGTGGCAGACAAATTGAATGCCACTATTTGGGGCAAGTGGTGATCTTAAGATCTCTCCAAGATCACCTCAAAGCTGGAATTCAGTCCTCTGTTGAGAGCAAGGCCTGAGGCTCATTTGCAGTGTCTGAGACCTTTCCAGAGGCATCCAAATAACCTTCCCTTCCTTTCTGCCCACAGGTTGTTTGGATAATCTTCTATACTGCCATCCACTATGATTGACACAGTCTGCAGCATTTGCCTGTTAAATCAGTTGTCAATAAATAGAGAAGGTTTTAATAAATCCTAGTCTTTAGTGGACTGGTGGCAAACTGGGGAAGTCAAACCAGCTCTCCTCTGTAGCAGGGTAGCCTGGAGGAGCCCCAACTCTTCTGCTGGAGAAGCCTGTCTCTGTTTTGTATACCCATGAATTGTTGGAACTATTAAAAAGCCATTGGAGTTTTTGGAAGCAGTTCAAGACTGTTCAAGTTTGGAACTTTCTGTGACTCTAGCCAGTAACTCTTGTCAAACTCCTGTGTGCCGAAGGTTGAATATTTTAATTTAATGTATGTATGCGCTTCTGTTTGAAATATGTCATTAAACCCTGACTTGTCTTCCATGGCTGTCCTTTAGACAAACGGTGTTTCAAAAGCAGTTGTAGGTGTGTGGGCAGAAGGCACAGCAGCATCCAGGACATGAGCTGGTGGCTGTCCTTAGTATGTTTTTGTAGTAACCAGATCTGATTTGATTAAACAGACTGTGTTGTTACCATTTCTAATTTTTTTTTTGTTTTACTTGCAAATCAGTTATCGATCAGAGTTTTAAAATGCTTTTTGCTGAAGACAAATTTTTAAGTGATTTTGCTAGGAAGAACTGATTCATTTGATGAACCAAGATATATTCAAGAGGCTTGGAAGCTCCACTGCACTCTGCCAGCCTGACTACCAAGTTGCCATCACATACCTCAGAGCTTCGTAGTCTCGAAGGAGTCATTCTGGAGATACCCTGTTCAATGTTAGTATTTCAATTTGGTTTTAAGCTCTTGAATTCAACTGCTCTTTGTTCATAAATGCAGGACACTAAAACACAATTGAGGCAGCTATTATCTTAAATGCAGAAGTACCAATTTGCAAACTGGGCAGAGTACACAACCTCTGGTTTGGGAGGTGCTTGATCACTTCATAGCTCTGTCCCTCCCTAGTCATGCCCTTTTTGTGCATCAATGGGGAATCTCTGCTTAAGGTATTTTTAAGAATGTGTCTTTCAGAAATAGTTCTTGGGAAACACGCACAGTCCTTGTTATTGACACAGGACCTTGTAGTCTTGTTGCCATGTGGTCCTTGCTTCTTTAAACAGCTCAGGCACCCAAAAAGAGTCCTGACCTAATTCTGCCTTATAGTGAGGGGTTGGTAGTTTAGTGTGCTCTTGCTGCAAGCCTGCATTGCCTCCTCTCTGGTGGAAGTGCCACAGCCTGGCTCTCACTGGGAGTGCAAAGCCAGGGATCTCAATCTCCAAGTGCTGAGCCAGGGCGAGCCTCCATTCTTACCAGGGAAAATCTGTCTGTTCTTGGTGAAGAAACAGCCCTGGTTATTTTAGGTCCTTGGGATGCCAAGGGAAGAGTGCAATAGCAGACAGCTTCTGCTTCTTGTGAGTGGCCAATTTAAGTAAATTATCTCAATAAAAACTTCTATATTTTCTCTTCCCTATCCCCAAACTTGCCCAAACTTTTAGTCTGCTACTTTCTCTTCCTCTCCTATCAGCTGAAATCATTGACTTCCCATGAGAATTGCATAGCCTGCTAGTTCTCGGTCACCATTTCCTGCTGGCATCTGTCTGCATCTTAGCTGCTTACAGCCATCAGTAGAACCATTGTATACTTGAAATGCTCCAATAAATGTTGCCCAAATAATCCACTGTGCAGCTTCTGTGTCCTCTGGTCTTTGATGTTTTGTAAAATGGTGGGAGTGTGAGATTCCTTTCAGAGTCGGATTTTTTGGTAAAGTTTTTGGGATTCTTGGGTCTCTTGTGCTGCAGTTTGAGAAGAGGCCAGAAGCATTTGCAGTGGTAGCTAATGCTTAGATCCATGCTTCAGCTAAGCAGGCTAAGCCGTGTTGCCTGTTCCAGCTGTTCTGCTCCTTTAGTGACTGTCCCTGCCCTGTGACACACTGAGCTGCTGCTCCTTCCAGAATGCTCAGGTGTGGTGTGGAGCAGGACCTGGAGCACTGTTGCACCATGTGCAGAGAGAGTGCAGAGCTGCTTCCCTGACCCTTTGCTCTATTCTTTGCTTGCCTGTGCTCCTACCAGCTCAGTTCCTTGGACAGTTCAGTGCAGTTCCAGTGGCTAGAAATTGAACCTGAGCCGAGGAGGATCATGACCTTGAACAGACATTGGCCTCTTGATCTCTTTAAGGCTCCTTGTAAAGAATTTACTGATTGCTGTTGCCCACCTGCAGGTTTTTCTCTCTTCAGGTTCCTGTTTTAAGGGGTGTCTCAGGGGCGAGGTGCTCGTATCTCCAGTGCTGGTCAGCAGGAGAACAATCTTCGGTGCCTGCTCTTGAAGGAAGGAGTTAATTTTAAGAAGCTCAAGGGAACGTGGCAGCCAGCAGGAGGGAGCTGAGCATCTTGCAAACAATGAGAACTATAAATACAGGAGGTACTTGCAGAGATTTGAGAGGTTGACACAGGAATCGTCTAGTGGAGAGCATGTTTTGGTGCTGGGAGGACAGGAGAGCAGTGGCTGACAGGAGCAGGGAATACTGTGGGAGAGAAGGGCTTGGGCAGCACCCCTGCCCTCACAGTTCTGCTCTGGCTCAAACTTGCTCTGCACTCTGCACTCCTTGGTGGGAAAGAGCCAATTGCTGGTGGGGGTCAGTGCTGCCACAGAGCCTCAGCTCGGGGAGAAGAATGTCCTTCCTGCACTAGAGAGCTGGGTTGTGGGAGCCCCAGCTGTTGGATACAGTTCCAGCAGCAGCTGTATCCTCGTGGACCTGACACGGAGGCTGCACTGCCCACAGTGGAGCTCCCTGCTAAGCTGCAGACCTGCAGAACATCACCTTGGCTTTCAGCAAAGAGCAGCCAGTCCCTGGCAGGAGGGAGAGAGATATCCTCTGGCCTAACCTTGCTGAGAGGTGAGCAGCAAGTGTTTTGTGCAGTGGAACTGGTAGGAGTTTCTGGTGTCCTTGGCCTCCAGGCACATAATGTGCTGAAATTATTGCAAGTTACTGTGGATGTTTAAGGGGGAAAACTGGGGTGGGTGCCAAGGGGTGTTGGAGGGTGGCTGTGCCCCCAGGCATCTCAAGTCCTGCCAATCCCAGCTGTCAGAGCCCAGCTAGACCTGCCACTGGCAACTGCACAGTGCCTGTTGGGGTGGCAGCACCCCCCAAGGAGCCTCTGTCCTCTTCATGGGGTGTCACCATCTCTGCAGTTCCCCAGGTCAATTTCCAAGCTTGCAAAGGCTGTGCTCATAGCTGTTGGCTTTCAGCTGCCCACAGGAGTCACGAAGCTTGTAACATTGAGACAATATATTCAAATAAACTTCTTTTATAAACCAATTAAATTAGATAAACCAATTAAACCTCAGCCAATATTCAAATACAAATTTGTGCTGTGAAGTAGAATTGGAACTACCTGGCCGTACAAATTCTCAAGATTTTAGAAGGATCCCCTGGAATGCACAATCCCTATGCAATGAGCTGAGGGCTCTCAGCCTCAAGGAGTTTCGTGCTGACCCTTGGGGAGAGTCTGTAAGTCTCTATCCGAAGTTTCTCTCATCTGCCTCATGATCGTCGTGAAAGGACAGAAACTGGGACCACCAAAAAGACCCTAACGGAAACCCTGGTCTGGGGGATGGTTGCTTGCCAAAGATCCTGAGAACCCTGGTTTGCCAAGCTATTGTTTACAGGTGTGTTTGCTGCCATGGGACGCTGAGCCTGGAAAAGGGGGCAGCTTGCCCTGAATGCTTACACTTGTTCCACAACAATGGCTCAAGGACTCCCTCCCCACCCACTGCTTGGCCTGATTGGATTTCTCTGGGGTAGCCTGTGGTGGTCCCTTCACAAGAGACCCCTCATCTGCTTTACACCACTGTGACAGATGGACTGAGTTAACAGAAGCACCTCTCAAAGACTGAGACATTAAACCGCTATAAGAAAATTGAAGCTCCCCCCTCCCAAGGACTGAGACTGAAACCCCCAACACGAGGAAGGGTGGGAGCTGACCTGACCAAAAGCAAGGCAGGTGTGACCACTGGACCAAAAAGACAATGGCTCCCGCCTACTGCCAAGAATATGGACTATTCTTTACAGTATCTGTTCTTCCCCCTCGCAATATTCAATAGACTTATTCTTATTGCTTGTTCCCCCCTCTTCGACGGATCATCATAATAAAAACCCCTGAGTTAGCCAGACAGATCGAGATCTCCCCGACGGACAGGCGGATCCCCGGCTGGACTGCCAAGACTCATCTCTGCGTTGGTAGCTATAACCCCCCCTTCTCTCTCTCTCCCCCTTTCTCTATCCTTTTCCTCTCTCTTAATCCCTTTAACGCATTTGCTGTGGTCATTCAATAAAGGTGTATTTTGTTTTGGCTGATACTGAAATCCCCTCTGTGTTGTTTTTGCACTCTGAGATCAGTAAAACGAACGATCACGAGCCCTGCTCGCACGAGCGGATCGTGACAGAGTCCTCGACTGCTGACCTGCAGATCTGAGGAGCAACTCCACTGCCCCCCCAGGGTGGCTCCTTCCAGAGCCTGTGGAATCTTATCTGTGGAAGGACAGAGCCACATTAACCTTCCCTGGCCGGGGCTCTGACCTTCTGCCCCACCACTACCCCAGGAGCCGGTCAGGCTGGAGCCGAGGGGAATGGCAGCCAATTGGTTTGGATTTGTCTTAAACACCAGAGAGGCAGAGGCTGTGTTGGTGGGTTGATCCTCTGCCAGGCAGTGGTTGGAAGAGGATGCAGTATGGACTTAGCTCCTGGGCTTGGAGAAGATGCAGTGGTAGGGAAGAAACCCTTCCAGCTGCTGGGGATGGGGAGACTGGAGAGATGCCTGAAAGTGGAGCAGGCTGAGACTGGTTTGCAAAAGCCAAACTATCCTACTCCTCTCTCTATTCCTATTTATTTATTTAATATAGCTGGCAATAGTCATGATGCCCTCAGGCTGCTGGAGGACACAACCAAAACCTTGCCAGTGCCTCAGCAAAGGAAGATTTACAAGTCCCTGTTGAGAAGCACCGAGCCAGTGGAGCTGTTCCTGTAGGGGATTAGCTGGCTCATTGGAGGATGAGAAAGTAGGACACGTACCTGTCAGGTGACCTCCCCAGATCCAAACAGCACTCCACATGATCTGCCTCCCAAAACAACAGATGGCCAGGATACATTGGGGCAGTAGATGGATTTTTCAGATCTGGCAGCCAAAGAGACAAGTGTGTGTGCCAAGTCGAGAGAGGCCAGTGTTGTTGCAGGGATAAGGAATTTTCACAGACTTAGACCATGGAGAGAAACATCTTCCATCTTCCAGTTATTTTACTGGTGGTTTTTAGGTCAATATCTGGAAGAAGTGTAAGGGGAAATGTAAATGTTTCAGCCAATTTGATCTCAGAAACATCCATGTAATCCAGGCCCCTCAACGCATCTAAGTCCACCACGACTCTGGTCGGCTCTCCAAATGGGAGCTGTTGGTAACCACAGCTCAGGCCTGCCCCAGGCATAGCTGATCCTGGGCCCCCATTTGGGCTCCCCCTGGCTTTGTGCTGGCTCCCTGTGCTGCCCAGCAGCCTCAGCCCCTCCTGACACCGGTGCTGCTGGAGCCAGGAGCAGGGAGCCACCAGTGCCAGGTGAGCCTGGCCAGCTGCAACAGCAAACACCAACCCAAAACCACTGTGCTGTGGAGGGAACCACGGTGCCCAGCTCTCATCCCAGAGGGCCACACGCACAAGCAGCCAATGTTGGAAGGCTGTGGGAGAGCAGACACCCGGCTGCTCTGGGGCAATGTCACAGCATCTCTTGCTGATGGTCCCACTGGGTGCTGGTGCACCCTTGCCCCGTGACAAGGGGTGACATGTGAGCCCCCTGCTACGGGCTGGTTGTGGCAGCGACATAATGTCCATGCACATCCCCTGGGAAACTCTTCCAGCCTTCTGGAGGCGGACGGAGGAATCTTGGATCCAGCTCCCCGGAGGCTTGGCCCGGAACGCGAACCGGCCTGGTGCGGTGGGGCTAGGGCTGATCCCCCTGTGTAGGTCAGGGGCGAAGGGGAGCTCGGGCCATGGAGCAGCCCCGGCTGGAGCCGGGCCCGGCCCCTCCTCCCCCCTACGCTCCGAGGCGCGCCCGACCCCGGGTACCAGTGCTGGCTGCCCCGGCAGCAGCCCGGACAAACCCGGGCTGCCGTTCCAGCCCCGCCGCCGGAGCGTCTCGGAGCGCCCCCAGCCCCGGGGAGGAGCCG
>WBNO01027191.1:64235-90584 GCA_013400575.1 Peucedramus taeniatus | reverse complement strand
CCCGCGGCCCCCGGCACCCCCGGCCCTCGGCCCCGCGCCCGGAGCAGGGCTCCCCGGCTCCCGCCGTCCCTGTGCCCCGGCCCCGCTTTCACCCTGAGGGACGGAAGGCAGCCAGAGATCCAGGGGTTCGGCACAGAGCCTCCCAGGGCAGCCTGGAATGTGCTCTCCCACAGCCAGCTTGGCCTCCCAGCCTGGACCACTTGTGCATGGCCTTCTTGCATGCTCCTTGAACATCTCTCCACCTGGGATGCTCCTTGAGCATCCCTCCACCCTGCGGTGCTCCTTGCACATCTCTCGGTCTGGGATGCTTCATCCCTCCGGTGCTCAGCTGGAATAAAGTCAGATGATCGTTTGATCTGTAAGAAAATCCTCTCCTATTTTAACTGATTGCTTCCTCCTCCGTAGTTGAGAGAAATGCTGTTTCTCCCTCATGTCGTGTTTCTTCAAGCTGTATTGCCCTTCCCCCTGGGGCTGGTTCCCAGTCCAGGTGCCTGTCAGCCCCCAGGCCTGTGTTTGCACAGCCCCAGGTGCCCCTTGCCCTTGTCCCACCATGCCCACGGGTGAAGCTCCCATTGCCCATTCCCACCCTGTTCTCTCCTGACCGCTGAGGCAAAGACGCTGCCTGCAGGAGTGTGGGAGCAGCTCTCCTGGAAACATGAGTCCTCTTGTCACACAGCCAGAATCTGGTGCAGTTTTGGCAGTGCCAATTCCTGCAGGTGGGGCAGCTGAAGAGAGCTGCTGCTCTCCTGACACTTGTTGCAGGAGCACCTGTAGAGCCCACCTTTAGAGCCCACCAGCAGCTCCAGTCTCTGCTGTTTCCTCTGCAGCAGCTCCAGACCTGAGGTGGCCCTCATTCTCCAAAGCATTGGCTCCCCCATAAAGCCACGACTCCTTCACAGCCCCACAGAAGCCAAGTGGGATTTGGTTGCTTCTCTTTCAAAGCATGCACATTGGTGTTGGGATGGGCAGCTGTGCATTGGCCGTGCAGGCTGCTTCTGCTCCCAAGTGACCCCCTTCCAGCTACTCCCATCCCCGCACCACAGCTCTGCTGTCCCTATGCAATACCAGTGGTCACAGAGACTAAAAATAGGATGTCTGTGGCAGAGAATGGAAGTACTTCGTGGTGGGAGGGCTGTGGTCTGCCTCTTCCACAGTTGTCCCCTCATGCTGGGCTGGCCTGTTACCAGAGCGGAGGGATGGTGTCCTCGAGGGAGTGGGCAGAGGAGCCCAGCTCACTCCTCACTGTTTCCCTGCAGGTGGGGCTGGGGCCTCACTGGGGTGTGCCAGGGGCTGTATATGACATCCCACCCCAATGGCAGCCCTTGCCAGGCCAGTTGTGGCCCCCACTGAGGTCACCAGCCAGTCCTCCCACTCAGTCCAGCTCACTTAAACCAGACAAGCCCATGAGGGGCTCAGTGTGTGCTCAAAGACTCAGGCTGGAAAAGCCGAGCCTTTCCCAGTCCCATTCCTAAACCACCACAGCACAAATGAGATTAAATTCCCCTGAGTGGGTTTCCTGGCTGTGGAAGTTTACTCCTGGTTGCAGTATCACTGAAATGAAAATTCCTTCCCTCCCTGGCCTCAAGAGGGCTGCAGACAGGTCATGTTAATGCCAATCTCAAGGACTGGGCTGGCAGTGCCCGGGGTGATACCCAGCACCTGCCAGAGCAGACAGACAGGCAGTTGATGGGGGATGTGGGCTTTCCTGCTCACTCCCCTCTCCTTTTCCAAACCCAGGAAACATCTGTATGGAGGGACAAGCTTCTCATCTTGTCTTGTCCACTTGGTGCCCCTCTTTTTCCACTATGGATGCACAGAGTACTGCAGCCCCTGAAAAAATTATTCCAGGAGCCTTGGATGATGCCCTGAGCTACTTGGTCCCCTTCAGAGTCCATGAGGGATGGGCATGACCTCACAGCTGCCCCAGCAGCTCTGTGTGCCTGGCAGCAACGGGACAGGCAGGGCATCATTAGCTGGTGTCGTCCCAGCACAAGGGCAGCAGCAGACACAGAGATTCAAGGCATCTTTCAGAGCAAAAAAGAGACTTTTTCATCCTGCTGAGGCCCAGCAAACCCCTGTCCCACTGCCTTGCCATCTTGGAGCTGGGTATCCAGCGTGTGGCTTCATTTCACAGTGGGCCTCATCCACCAGAGGAAGCAAGGAATTAAAGCAGAGTCCTTCCTGCAGCAGAGTGAGTGGATGTTCTGAGGCCTCCGGTTTGCAGGTTTGCTCCTCCCTGCCCTCACTTCCCTAGAGGGATTTTCTGTGCCCGGGCCAAATGTTTTGCTTGACCTCTGTTTTGCTCAGGTGCTTTAGCTCAATCACAGCTCCAAGTAAAGCTGTTGCATCTTCTTTTCTCTTAATTTCCCCTTCTTCAGTCCCACTGCATTTCAAAGACCTGTTTGCTGTGTTAAGAACCCCTCCAAATGGAGCATAAGAGTGGGCCTGTCACTGAAGACTGATGAATGGACTGAAATGGAGTAAAAATTCAAGGGATTTTTGTCTCTCTTAATCTCCAGGGAAGTCAGTTTGGAATAACCAGAGTTAAAGAAAATGGTCAGTAAAATGACTCAAAGCAGTATCTGAGCCAGAAAGGCTCCTGAGAGCTGGGATCAATAGGGAAGGTGATAGCCATGCTGGAAGGGGCTCAGTGTAATGTTAGTGCTGGGTAAACACTGCAATAAGAGCCCCAAGTTGCTCAATAACTCACAGCTGTTTTTTCCCTGTTGCCCACAAAGACCCAGACTCCTTCCTGAAGTCTGCACGTCTCCAGCGCCTGCCCTCGTCCTCCTCAGAGATGGGGAGCCAGGACGTGTCCCCTCTGCAGGAGACCAGCAAGGACCCCTTCTCAGGAGACTGCAGCTGCCGGCAGGATGGGCTGACCGTCATCATCACCGCCTGCCTGACCTTCGCCACAGGTGTCACGGTGGCTCTCATCATGCAGATCTATTTTGGGGACCCTCAGGTAAGACAAAACAGTGGCTTTATGGTTGGGCTTTGGCTCCAAAGATGGGAGAACTCCCTGACCATCCTCCAGGTCAGCAGTTCAGCAAGGGGAGTACTGGGGAGCCATGGCTGGTGTCAGTGAGGCCCTGAGTGCTCAGTCTCTCCCTGGTTCCACCCCAAATTGGCTTGAAAGCCTTTTCCTGCACCTGGAGGTTGTGCTTGGAGTGCCAAGCCAGTCTCTCAGAGCTTGCCCCGTGACCAGGGTGTGGGGGTCTGTGTCAGGCAGGTTTGTGGGTGCTGGTGGGGGGGGATACAGACAACCCCACTGCTGTGACTGCAGTTGTGGTTTGAACCAGATGGGAGTGCTTTCAGAAAATAATCCTCATTTAAACAGTAGGCATCTTGTCCACTTGGACAGAGTTTTATGGATTGTGGGCATACGTGCCCAGATTCACCTCTGGAAGATTCATCCAGGACTAAGGAGGGAAATAGCTGAAAACAGAGGTGAACCTCCTGCTAATCTGTCCCACGGCCCAGTACTAGATTGCACAGCCAAGACAGCATGGCCATGGGCTTGGATCCTCCTGCAGAACCTCTGCCAGGGTCACAGTCAGCCAGGAGTCACCATCACCATCTCCACATGCTACTATGACCCTTCTGTCTTTGCATGTTCCTAGGCCAGCCTGGCTCTTGTTGAGATGCTGCAATTTGTGCCATAGGGGTGAAATCAACTCTTTAAAATAACATGTGACTGCATTAGCACAGCTCTGGCACAAGGATGAGAATAAGCTGTGGTCCTGGGGGCCTGCTGCATTCTTTACAGCTGTATCCCCATTCCTACTGACTGCCTGGCTGCTGCACAGGGACAGCTCTGGGCTTGTGAGGGGCAGAGGAAGACGTGGCCCCCCCAGCCTGGCACACGGAGTGTGGAAAGCTGTCTGAACTGGTGGCCGTGGCTACCTGCAGCTGCCCTGGAGAGGGGATGTGCCAAGGGACATACGGTTCCCACTGGCATTTGTTGGATCAGCCATGGCCTCGGCGCTGGCCCCAGGCCTTGGGGGTGCAGACCCGGGCAGGACCAGCATGCCCAGCACAGCCCTCTCATGTCCGGCAGCTGTTCCACCGTGGTGCTGTGGTGACGGACGCCGCGCGCTGCACTGCGCTGGGCACCCACGTGCTGGCCAGGCACGGCTCCTCGGTGGACGCGGCCATCGCCTCAGCCCTCTGCGCCGGCATCGTCAACCCCCACACCTCGGGGCTGGGAGGGTAAGTGTGGGGCGCTCGCCCTCTGCTCTTGTCTTCCGGTGTCCTCAAGAGAGTGGTTTCACAGAATCCCAGACTGATTTAGGTTGGAGAGGCCTTAAAGCCCATTCAGTGCCACCCCCTGCCATGGCATTACCTTCCACTATGCCAGGTTGCTCCAAGCCCTGTCCAACCTAGCCTTGGACACTTCCAGGGATGGGGAAGCCTGCACCAGTGCCTGGTTCCCTCACCACGTCCCCCTCAGACAGAGGAATATTTCTTCCAAATACCTGATGTGAACCTGTCTGTCAGTGTAAAGCCATTCCCCCTTGTTCTGTCACTATCTGCCCTTGTAAAAAGTCCCTCTGCAGCTGAGAAATGCCTCCGTGGCAGTGCCAGGCTCAGGGTGTGATGCCAGGGCTCTGATATCAGGCAGTGGATGTGTCCATGTCTGTCACAGTGACCCTTCCTGTGCTCTGTGCTGTCAGCACTGGAGAGAGACCCCCAGGCAGGGAATTGTTTCTGCTGTAGTGGCTGCAGGGAGCATCCAAGCCCCAGGCTCGAGAGGGCTGGTGAGGGACAGAGGGAGACATGGTCCCCAGCCACATGAGCTGTGCCAGGATCTACAAACACACCGGGCTGAGTCCCAGTGCTTTCAGAGCCCGAGTCCTGCCTTCCACAAGCTCTGCTCATGAGGATGAGGTCCGAGCCCAGCTCCAGGCAGCTGCCAGGGAGGGGTGTCCTTCTCCCAGCCCTCATACCCAGGGTGGCGTCCACATGAGCCTGGTGCTCCTGGCTCTGCAGGAGGGCCCAGGAGCGTTGCATAAACCAAAGCCACCTGATCGCTGCTCCAGCTGCACCACCCATTGCTACTGTAAGCAAACACCCTCCTTTGTTGCAAAACTGCTCAGATTGGAAAGAAAATCCCAGATGGTCCCAACCTGGCAGTGGAACAGAGCCAGTGGCTCCCTGGCCAGGCAGGCAGGGGCTGCTCCAGCCTCACCAGGCTCAGCACAGGGCTGCCTGTGTCCCACACCAACCCTGCCTTGGCTGTCCTGGTGTGTGCCCTAGGGAAGGATAGATAGCAGCATTCTCTGCTACTCGGGCCACCCTGTGGCCCTGCTGGGGCTTGTGAGCTGCCACAGCCCCCTTGTCTCGCTGGACTGGCCCTGGCCTCAGTGCCACCCCAGCTACACGGCAGCGGCTGTTGCAGGAGCAGCCCTGACCCTGTCTCGCCGCAGGGGCGGAGTGATGCTGGTCCACGACATCCGCAAGAACCGGAGCTGGGTGATCGACTTCCGTGAGGTGGCTCCCCTAGGCATCCCACTGGAAGGGGACCTGCAGCAGGACACCAAGGTGAGAACCAGTATCCCACAGCCTTTGTCTCCAGGGCTGTTGTCTGCAGCTCTCCTCTCTCCAACTTTCACACTGAGGGGCAGATGCCCAGCAAAGCAACAAGAGGTCTCTCTCATAATGGGAGATCCTGGGCCCTACAGACATGGGGAGTCTAGGGGAAACACTTCTTTATCAGCCCCAAAATGCCTGCAGAGCTTTGGGGAGTAAAGAGGCTCATCTCTGTGGCAGCAGGGTGCTGGGAGAGCAAGAGCCCCAGGAAGGAGCATAATCCCAGGTTGTTCTGCTGAGTTATCTCTTCTGACCAAACTGGGTTGAGAACAAGATTGAATTTGCCTCTCTCCTTCCTCTCTCTCTCCTCTTTTATTCCATAGTAAAGTGTGTTGCTACAGGCTCTTCCCCTCTCCTAGCTATGCAGATAATTCCAAAGTAAACATGATTTGCACCCCCTCGACTTGCAGTTGGGGACCATATCCCATGTCCTCATGGAAAGGAGACTACTCTCTTCCTTTTTGTCCCCTCTGTTTTACAGCCAGGTCTGCTCGTGGGTGTGCCAGGCATGATCCAAGGAATGCACCAGGCACACCAGTTACATGGCAGGTAAGACAGGAGGCTGGCACAGGCTGTGCCCTGGGGTCCCTGTGGGAAGCTGGGAGCACACGAGCCCTTGCCATCAGACCATGTTCTCAGCCACCAGTCAAAACCATTAGCTAAGAGGTACTTGAAGGCTTGTGTGGAAAGAAATGTTTATTTTTTTGCTCTTTCATGTACAAAAGAAAAAATTCACCTTGATCGTGTTTTCTGCAAAGTGAAATTTTGGCTAAGATGTACAATAAATGTTCTGTTTAGCTGGAGCCTAAGAGGTGTGCATGTCCTTGGTGCTCTGTTGGGATATGGAGGAATCTGAATTACTTGCTCACAACCAGAGCCTGGCTTGAGCTTTTGCTGCTGAGACACCCCTTCCCCTATCCATGCACTGCCATTCCTCTCTTGCGGCACATCCTGGAGCACTGACATGATCCTGTTAAGGAGAAACACAAGCACTGAAAGCTCAGTGCTCCTTTTGGCCACTGCTGGCCCCACAGCCTGGTCTCCCAGGAGCCCCTGACTGCAGAGCCAAGCCCACTGCTTGCTCCCCACCACCCTGCCCTATTGCACCCCTCCAAGGCCTGTTTCTCCTTGTCTTCTCTCCCTTGGCAGACTCCCGTGGTCCGAGCTGCTGGGCCTCACGGCCAGTGTCGCCCAGAATGGCTTTAATGTCACACATGATCTGGGTGAGTACCTGATGGGCAGCTCAGGGCAGTTCAGTGTGCAAGGCAGCTGGGGATGCAGGGGGTTAGTAATGGGAAATCAGGGCTTTGTCGATGTGGAGATTGGATGGTGTTGGGAGCTGAGCAATGTGTGAGCCACGGTCTGCCAGGGGACAGCGTGGTGGCGGCCAAACTGGGACCCCTTTGCCATGGCTGGGCAGAGCGAGGGCAGAGTAGTCACACTGGGCAGTGCCCAGGGCCAGGCAGGGAAGGGTGCTGGGGCTCCTTTGGATTTCTTTCCCAGTTCCAAAGGACCAATGATCGAGCTCCCCTCTAGTTTCACAGTAGGGCCAGAGGCAGCAGCAGGCCTCCAACATCCTCATCAAATGCACAATGACTCCGGGTCCTTTGCTCCTTCCTGACCCCTGCTTTTTCTGGATGTCCTTCCCCTTCTCACCTGCAGCCAAAGCACTGAGTGAACTGAAGGACTTGAACTACTCTGAGCGATTTCAAGAGATCTTCCTGCCAGATGGGCAGCCCTTGCTGCCTGGGATGTTTGTCCATCGCCGGGACCTGGCGGCCGTGCTGCAGCTGCTGGGGGCAGAAGGGGTGTCAGCCTTCTACAGTGGGAACTTGACCCAGGAGATGATCTCCGAGGTGAGCCAGGACTGCCCCTGGCACCTGCCAACCTGGGGCTGCCACCTGCTTAAGGTGACAAACTGGAGATATGCCAAGTGTCAGCACAATGATGGGGACAGATGTCTCCTTTTCCTTTCCTGTCCCTGCAGTGGTGTGAGTGACACACAGGCCATTACCACAGTCTACAGAAGTGAAACCTCCATTTCCTCTATAACCAGGACAGTTTGGAAGAAAAACAAAAATCATTTTGGGCTCTGGGCTCTGTTCACTTGGATGACAAAGCCTTTCCCCCCACAACAAGAGGCTGTTGAGAAATGTTTTTTGTGATTAATGGAACTGTAGCATACAGACTCCAGGAAGATGGTTTACAAAAAAACAACCGAGTCTTGTGAGCAGAGGATTAGAAAGGCTTGGTCCCACTTGGGGTTGCCCGTTTAACTCCTGTTAGAGGTGCTCTGGAAAAAATATCAGAACAGACAAAGTAATTCTGGTGAAAAAAACATACAAACCACATAAACCCCAACAAACCATAACAACTTTTATAGCTGTGTGGCTGCAGTTGGGGTAGTCAGGGCACCGTTTTATTGAGCCATCATGGTTCAAATGATGCTCCTGCAATAGCTCATCGAGAATCTGGAATGTGTTCATTCCACTCAAGCCTCAGACATCTGTGGGCTCTGTGTTTGGAAATCTACAGTTCACCTGAACTATAGCAGAGGTGAAGGATGAGGAGCAGGAAGAGTCCCAAACTTGTGAGGATCCCCAC
The DNA here is from genome assembly GCA_013400575.1 of Peucedramus taeniatus. Classification (NCBI taxonomy): domain Eukaryota; kingdom Metazoa; phylum Chordata; class Aves; order Passeriformes; family Fringillidae; genus Peucedramus; species Peucedramus taeniatus. The sequence goes on along the minus strand of WBNO01027191.1, from coordinate 82,388 downwards.
AGCTAAACCCTGCTTTGTCACAGTGTTCCCCTGACCTGGGGGCTGCCACGGGGAAGCACAAATTCTCTGTGGAGGAGCAAGGCCCAGGGTTGCCACATCAAAGACCCTGACAAAGCTCTGGGATCCAGTGCACAGTTCCAGCTTTGGTTGCAGAGCAAAGTGCTGCCTTCACAAAGTGTTTATTGTTCCAGCACAGGGAGGACATCCATCTGGTGAAATCAACAGCTGCAAAACACCCACTCTTTGCTGCCAGGCACAGGTGCGAAATGGTGCTCTCTGGGGAATTTGGGATGTCTGCAGTGTGTGGCTGACTGGGGCTTCTTTCCCTTTCTCTGCTCCTTGTGCCCCATTCCCCACTGGCTGGGTCTGGGGAGCCAGGTCCTGGCTCAGCTCAGCCCTGGGGTCAACCAGCCATTTCTCTAGGAAGGAAACAGGGATCCCTAGTAAGAGTGACATCTTTAGCTGCTTTGGGGTTGTTTGACATTCTGGCCTCACAGCATGCCCTGCATTAGCTGTCCTGCTCCAGTGATTCATTCAGTTTATTCAGAAGAGTTTTCCTGCCAAGGAATCTACTGGGTTAGAGATCAGAGCATGCAGACATCCCAGCAATCCCACCCTCTCCCTGAGAGCATTGTCCAAACACTCCTGGAGCTCTGGCAGCCTTGGGGCCATGCCCATTCCCTGGGGAGCCTGTTCAGTGCCCCACCACCTTCTGATGGTCCTCTCTCATCTCCATCATGACTCAACCACACAAGACCTGCAGTGGAGGGAATGGCCCATCTTTCCTGTACCAACCTTGGTACATTATACCTCTTGACAGGAATCTTACAGGAAGACCAAGGCTACAGCAGACCCACTGTCAGCTGAAACCATTACAAATAGGGTGGGAATAGTGATTTTTTAGTTGAGATTTCTAGTGATGGCCACCTGCTACACCCAAGCTCCTTGTCTCCTGGATCTATAGTCCTGGCAGTATTCAATACCCCTTAACACACTCCTGTTTGCCAGCCAGGGCAGGGAAGGCTGCAGGGCAGGGCCAATCCCCATCTTCCTGGGCAGACAGAATGTTGTGGGAGCACCCTTGGGGTGGGTGAGCTTTTGGAGGGGAGTGCAGAGCCTTCCTGTGATGCTGAACAGTGAGCCAGGTAACCAGGGCTGTGAAAGCCCAGATTTCCAGGGTATCCTAAGGAACCTGGCACTTGGCTCAGGAATCTCAATGGAATGTGTTTGACAGTGAAGGGCCAGCACGAGGAGCACAGAGAGCCTTGGCCCAGCCTGCTCAGTGTGCACTGCTTTGCTTTCGTGCAGGTCCACAACTATGGAGGAGTCTTGGTGGAGGAAGATTTCAGCAATTACAGTGTCACTGTGGAGGAGCCTGTGCACACAATCTATCGAGGTACACCCTCCCTCACCTGTTGCAGCTCCAGGGGAGAGTTTTCTTCACCTTGCAAGGGCTGGCAACAGCATTGAACTAGTGTTTAAGTCAAAGCTGTGCTGAAATGTGGCAGAAAGACCTTCCAGAGAGTTTCCTGCTATTCCCTGCTGACACTGATGCATCATGGGTGGTTCAGGAGATTTTCAGCACTTTGAAATGTTTTTTCCCTTGAAAGTCTAAAGATGCAGCATGGTCATATCTTGATGCAATACCTCAATAGAAGCTGGACCTACAGCTGAAGACAGTAGGGAAAAAGGGAAAAAAGCTAACCTTATGCAAGATGTTTCTAAAATGTTATTATTTTCTTGCAGCCCCTGTATTTTTCTAGCAGCCCCCTCCTTTTAGCTGTAATGTTGCAAATTTTTTAGGTAGCCTTCCAGTATGTAAAAAAAGTTTACAAAATGAGAGAAAGTGACTTTTAGCATGGGCAGAGAGTGACAGGACAAGGGGAATGATTTCAGACTAAAAGAGAAGAGATTTAGAATAGATGTTAGGAAGCAATCTCTCCCTTTGAGGGTGGGGAGGCCCTGGCACAAGGCCCAGAGAAGCTGTGGCTGCCCCATCTCTGGAAGTGTTCAAGGCCAGGTTGAGCAGGGCTTGGAGCAACCTGGGATAGTGGAAGGTGTCTCTGCCCATGGCAGGGGTGGCACTGGATGACTTCGAAGGTCCCTTCCAACCTAAACCATTCTGGTTTTCTACATCCATTCTTCCATATTGCAGTCTAGACACCAACAGCCAACCAATGAGAACTGAATTTCAGAGGTTAAAAAGCATCCCTGTTTGGGCTTCCTTCATCCTTCATGAAGAAACAGAAAGATACAGCAGGGATGTTCTGGGAAACCCTTCTCAAATCATGTTGCTTTCTATTATTTTCCCTCAAATCTGGAAGGGGTTCCCTATCCTCATGAGCAAGTGTTCTCACTAGATGGTGTCTGACAAAAGCAGCTTCGTTCCTCTTCTCTTCCCTCCATAGGGCACCTTGTTTTCACCCCCCCACCTCCACATGCAGGTCCTGCACTGATCACAGCACTGAACATCCTCGAGGGCTTTAACATCACAAAGCAAGGATCCAGAGGGAATATCTTAGACTGGATGGTGGAGGTAAGAGGAGGTTCAACATTTGGCTGAATTGCTTGTGCTGCTAGAGAATGATTTATTTGTTTTGTGGTTGTACAAAAATGTTTGTAGGTTATTCCCAGAGGAAAATGAGCAAATAGACTGCTAAGGTGTAAAACTGAGTAGTGCTGCTGTCTCAGAGGCTGAGCAGGAGGATCTTTCCTGCATAGGAAGAGCTTTTTCAGAACAAACTGTGGCTTTGTCCATTTCTTGTATATGATCATCTCTGCAGAATGGCCCCACAGCACCTGAGGGTAGTCCCATCAACTTCCTCCACTTCTTAGCTCCAGTGGCCCTGGCCATTGCAGAGCACCCATGGGCACAGCAAGGTGTGCTGCAAGAAAAGTCTCTACATGGTGATGACTAGGAAAACTGACCCAATACTTCACGTTTAAAAAAAGTTTACATTTTTGCCCACCTCCTGAGGTCCAGAATTTTTCCAGTATTTAGGACTGTCCTGCCAAAACATTGCAGCTTTCCAGGAGGTTGAACAAGTGCTCTGTCTCCTGCTCTGTAAGCAGAGTTGTGCTCTTAGGTGTTCCACAGACCCACAGATGGGGTTTATGAGTTGGGAATTTACAAATCCACAGCTGGGCTTTCTGAGCCGGGAGTTTTAACTGAGGATTTAACTACATCCTTGTAGCAGACAGGATAATGGGTGCTTGGAAGTATCTAGGCAAAAATGCAGCAACTGGAGGTGTAACACAGTGTGCAGAGGCACGGGAGGTGGACTCACCTGAGTCATTTTTGAGCTCTCTTCAGGAAGCGTTGGGTGAATCTATTTCCTCTACCAAGAGTTTCAGCTGTTGGTTATCCTGGAGCAGCAACCTCCAGCTCCAAGGCTGTCACTTCAGGAGATGTGTAACCCTGATTACATGGGTCCCACAGCTGAACATGTGGCTGAGGTTCAGTGCTAGGCCAGCTTCAGGTATCCAGCCCTGGGACAACCAGGACCAAGGTTAAGAGGTCCTTAACCTCTGGGGTGGACATGCTCTGCGTGTTTCCATGGAACACTTCCCTGGCCTCCAAGCCCTTGTCCCCCCAACACAGTGTGGTGATCAGGACACTGCTCCATGGAGATGCCCCCTTCTCCAGAGGTTTGTTGCGTTCTACTCACCACACAGTTGATAACCAAGGAGAAGCTGTTGCTGTGTGGCACATTCCAAACTAGCAGTCACATCTCGCTGGCTGCCTGCAGGGGAGTGGACTGTTCTGGATCCGGAATGACCATGGCACAACCTGCCATCTGAATGTTGAGTGTGCTTCTGCTCAACCTTTCTCTCTCAAGGCTGGCTTGGCTGAGGAGCAGCTCATAGCTCTCTCTCCTCATAACTCTGCCCTGGCTATGCTGTGGTTCCAGGGCTGGATAAACCATGTCCTTTGAAATTGCATCTTCCCATTTTCAGTGGACTGGCTCAGGCAGGATTCTGCATTTTTGAGAAACCAGATCCTTTCCTCCTTTTGCACCATCAATCCCTGACGTGTGCTGGGACTGATGCTTTCTCTTCAAACCCTTTGGATGGTTTACAGACAGGAGCTTGGCAGCAGAACAGCTCATTTCTGCTCAACAGTGGTGCTGGGCCAGCAGAGCTGGGATCCAGAGGCAGCAGCAAGCCCAGCACCCCCTGTCCCATTGGGATTCAGTCTGGTCTCTGTTGTGGTGACCACTCAAGAATGGAAAGAGAAAGTAAATGGCATCCTGGAGACCCTGTCTGCCAGCTGGCAATGAGGCTGAACCACTGAGCTGGACATCAGCTCCTGCCAGGGATGTTGCACTTGTGGTTTCCCACTGCCAGAGGGCAGGGTTAGATGGGATATAGGGAATAAATTCTTCCCTGTGAAAATGGTGAGTTGCTGGTAGAGGTTGCCCAGAGAAGCTGTGGCTACCACATCCCTGGTAGCGTTCAAGACCAGGTTGGAGAAACATGGGAAGGTGTCCCTGCCTATGGTAGGGGGGTGGAATGTGATGATCTTTAAGGTCCTTTCCAACTCCAACCATTCTGTGATTCTGTGGTTGTACAAATGCTGCTGGATTCACTTTGCTCCTCCAGCACAGTTTGCCATGCCGGACTGAGGGTCCTTGGTTCCCATACCTACATGTGGCAGCCCTTTGCACTAAGGTATTCCCAGAACCCAGACTTGTGGTAATTTTTTCTTCATAAGCTTTAGCCAACAACCAGGACACCAGATACCTCTTCTAGTTTAGAGTATCAGAAGTTGTATTTCCAGGGCCACATAAATGCTTTTCCTTTCCCCTCCCTTCTCCTTTCCTCTCCTCTCTTTTCTTCTCTTTCTCTTCCTCCTCTCTTCCTCTGCTTTCTTTTCCTCTCCTTCTCTTTCTCCTCTCCTCCTCTCTTCCTCTCTTCCTTTTCTCCTTTCTTTCCTTTCTTTCTTTAGACACTAAAAATAGCCCTGAGTCTGGCGAGCAACCTGGGAGATCCATCTGGTGACGTGTCTGTCACTCACACAGCAGAAGGCATGGTGAGGTATGTCTGAGGATGACAGGCAGGGTGACAGTCGCAGGATGTGTGGGTTGGATATCATTCCTGGGTTCGCTGTGCCCTGAGCTTTTTCTCCCTCTGTTTTATGAAGGAAAGGTCAGACCTTGAATGTCCTCCCAGGGCTCATTCTTTTATAAGGATCACAGCTGATCACAGTCACAGGGCTCTGGGGATGGGTCGCAGGATGTCCTCACTCAGAGGTTTCCTGGAGCCAGCTTGAGCTTGCGGGTTCCTCCCACTTTGCTACACCTCTAAACATTCCCTTTGAGTGGGTCAGACAAACAACCATCCCTGTGAGCGTGGCCACACGTGCCACTTCTGCCTCTCCCTGCCCCTCTGTACGGCTCAGGGCCTTGTAGAACACCCAGTTGTGCAGGAGAGGCCAGGCCTGGGGTTTCAGCCCAGCTTCCCACTAAGAGCCAGGTTTAGCCACGGCTGGTGATTGGGCTGGGCCTGACTTGTCCTCCTGCTGAAAACTGGCATTCAGCTGGGGTTGTCACCTTGGCCATTGGGGATGGGTTACTCCTGGTGAGAGCAAACAGGGGTAGACAGAGTCATTGGAGGTTCATGGCAGACTGAGTGCCTCTCTGTGCAGACTGAGCCACCTTGTCATCCCTTCCTTGAGGTGAACCAAAACAGCCCCCTGTCCTCGTGCAGCCCCTCAGGGACACGCAGCCCTAGCTGTGTAGAGACACCAGGACATGTCCAGCTCCCCAGGCTCATGGCTTGCTTTCCTCTCTCCCTCCCTCCTTTCTGAAGTAAATCAGAAGCCAGTTCCCTGCGCCAGCTGATCAATGACTCCCAGTCCTTCCCATCCATGCCTTACTCCCCCCTGGAGAGCAGGACTGCTGCCAGCCAGGTCCTGGTCATGGGCCCCGATGACTTCATCGTCGCCGTGGTGAGGTAAAGGATTGGCCTCTTCCCTCCAATAGCTCGGGGTGGGAGCAGGGAGGAGGGAGTAGGTTCTGCAGGACAGGATGGGACCAGACCTGAAAGAGCCAGGCTGCTCTGTCCCAGTCAGTCCTGCAGCAGAGAAATGGGAGAGTGGGGATGAGATGTGTGGGCTGGTGCTGCTCTGCCCTGTGCAATCTTAGATCCCTCTGACAATGGAACATGGCTGTAGTGGCCTGTACCTGTCCCTGGGGGAGAGGTGGTGGCAAGTGTACGACTGATGGAGGCAGATCCATCACAGCAACGGGAATCCTCAAACACGGGGAGGGACAGACTGCTGTGGAATATGTGTCTCCTGCTCCTAAGTGCATAGAAACTGTCTCTCCTCCATCTCACCAGCCCTAGAGAACCATCAAAGAATCTCTGTCAAGACAAGGTGGGACAGAAAGTTGGAGCCCTGAAAGCCTCGAGGTGTACAAAAATCTCTGGGATGATTTTTATGAGATTTCCTTGTGTTTCTTTTCAGTTCTTTGAATCGCCCCTTTGGCAGTGGAATAGTAACACCCTCTGGAATCCTCCTGAACAGCCAGATGTTGGACTTCTCCTGGCAAAATAAAACAATGAATCACTCCATTCCCAGGCCGGTAATGAATGACATGACAAATTCTTTATTTACCTTTTCTTTTTCCAATTTTATTCTCATCTTCACATAAATAGGGGAACTATTTAATGTGTTGTTAATAACAGAGACAACAGTCTGTAGAAAGCTGCTACTTTTCATTATATGAGCCACTGAAAGTGAGAAAACAGAGGGCTCCATGTCTATCAGTGAAGTAACTGCGCCTTTTGGGGGTTCTGTGTGGCTAGCTCCAAACCCCAGTGGGCTCCCTTACCTCAAGGACAAAAACAAAAGACGGGAGGTGCTCTTATCTTCGGGACCAAAAAAATCCTGCAGCTTTATTGTAGAATCACTCCAGGGGGTCAAAGAGGGCGAGGAAAAAGAGGGCGGGGGTCTCCTCATGGGAGGTTTTAAGCCCGGGGAAGAGGGGGCGGAGGAGAGGGGCCACAGCCAATGCGATACAAGTGATGGAGGGGCAAGGGGGGGGACTGACCTGGGACGAGGCCACCACCACTGAGGCTCTGGGGGAGAGGAGGAGAATGGAACAAAACACATGATATAAACATAAACTAGTCAGCGCAAATTCGCAGTCGCCGAGTGGAAAACAATAACTAAAGAAACCACTTAGTGCAATACAACGTATCAGTTATTATTACATGCAGAATTATCAAACAACACTATTACCTGCTTTCCCTGCAGCCCAGATGCACTTTAAGTAACAATGTGGCCTTGTGTTAAGCAGTTTCTTGAATTGTTGCTCTTCAGGTTAAAAAGTAACAGGTAACAGGAAAAATGTCTTCAGGTCTTGGAAAGAAACAAGTGCAGACATGTGCTGGTGGCTTTCATTGCTGCCTTATGCATTGTAAAACCAGCCCACCTTGCTGGGGTGCTTCCTTGGAAGAGGGTCATGACCTCCATATTCCTTCTGTGAGAGAGTTGGCTTGTTGACATTTTTTGGTGCAACTTTTCCCCAACTGCAGCAAAACCTCCTTCAGCCTCGGAAGCGGCCGCGGTCCTTCCTGCTGCCCACCATCGTGAGGCCCTCGCAGGGAATGTGTGGCACCTACCTGTGCCTGGGAGCCAACAATGGGGACAGAGCCCTGAGCAGCATCGTCCAGGTCGGTGCCGTGTCCTCCCGCAGCAGCGGCTCAGCTCAAGGCTGAGTAAGGTCCCCCCCTTTCCCTTCCTAATTGGCCCAGGCTGGGTCAAAGCTGGTGGCCAGAGGTTAATGGTTCAATCTTTGGTGTCACCAGTTCCACACTTGGGTTATTTTAAATCTCTAAGGGTTACCAAATCTCTAAAGTTTACTTTTCTCGCACCTTTCCTGGTGGCACCACTCATAACTGTAGAGGAGAAACATTTTGGCAAAATCTATAATGGTTTTTGTCATTTTAATACCTGTTCAAAACTCATCTTAAGGATGGTTAAGAAAAAAAGGAGCATTTTTTAATTCAGTGAATTGCAGGAAACTGGCAGCCCTTTAGCCCTTTTCCACATGGAAAGCTCCTTTTAGGGCATTCCCAACTGAATTCTTCCATCTCAACACTGAATATAAATTGGGAAGTTCCTCTTAATTTATGATTTGTGAGGAGGTGAAGTACTTGCCAATAGCTTGATTGCATGTACAGCAGTAATGGATTGCTGAAAAAGAAAAGCCTGAGAAGGGCTCCCAGTTTCCTTACCTTTTGGAAAGCATTATTCAGAGCAAAACCAAAGCCAAGAGCTGCTTCCTAGTGCTTTGTTTGGAGAAGTCACATGCTGAGCTTTTGGCTGTGACAAACACTTCTTTAGAGCTTACATCATGCTCCAGACACACAACTCTGCTACTTTAGCAGGAACTATGTGACAAAAAGCCCGTGCTATCCTGAAAATGTCCTGCTTTGGAAGTAACAACATACAGGCCACATTCCAAGGATCTCTTAGTGTGTGCACACCTCTGCAGCAATTCCTGCAGTTTAGTAAATGATTCAAAATCTCCTTTGCCTGCTGATCATGCAGATGTTGGAGCCACTAATTTGGGGGTTGCTCAGGAAGTTGGCTTCTCCTATTCTCATAGCTTTTTTTATTATTGAGGATAATTTATTCTCTTGCAGGTTTTGGTAAATGTTTTAATGTTTAACAAGAATCTGAGTGAAAGTTTGTCACTTGGTCGACTTCACCCCCAGCTTCAGTCCAACACCTTGCAGGTCGACAGTGAGTATGGGCACTGGGTTGGGTGCAGCCTACAAATCCAGCAAGTTTAGGAAAAGAGCAGGATTTTTCTAGCACATGTGCAATGGAAGCACCACAGGTCACCATGTTCTAGGGTCGTCAGGGGTGTGTCAGGTCGTCAGGGTCTTGGGGAAGACAAAAATCAGAATTCAACTTCTTCAAAACTTGCAGCCTTTACTGAGCCATATCCTTTCCCTCTTGTCCTGGAAATGCTTTCTGATCCCTCCAGCACCACCTCTCCAAACTCTTTCAGGTGCTTCTCCCCAACCCTCCCTCTGTCCCAGCTGATCTCCTGGCAGTGGCCTTGTCCTGTCCTTAAATCCTTCCTGGAGATCAGATGCCAGGGACAGTATTCAGATCAACAAGACTGCAGCCTCAACTTCACCCAGATGTGCTCAAAGCTTCCTGCAATTTATTCCCTATGACATAAGTTATATTCCTTCACTTTTCATCTTCCTTAATTCCAGCATCTGGGAAGAAGGCCAGGCTTATGGAAAGGCCTGTGGCTTGACAGTGCTGAAAACACAGCATCAGTGCTGGCACTCTGCAGTCTGTACTGTCAGCTCTTGTCCTTGTTACTGTAAGGCTTGGTCTATTTGGTGTTTTTCACACTGCCCCAAACTTCACCAGAGCAAACCATAAGTGAAATTGGGTTCTCATTCTACACCAAATAACCAAACTTTCTGGGCTATCCCATTTCAGAGGAAAATCTAAATAGGGTCTGTCCTGCAGACAGATAAATAGAGTGTGCCCTGCAGACTTGGAAACTAAATGGAATTAAATCTAAAACTTCACTAGGTCCTAATTTATGAGTTTGGACATTTGGCATCAACAAGATACATGTTAGGACACAACATATAAAGCTTAAATACCAGTGGGGTTTCCGTGTCCCTGCTCCATTTGTCCAGCTGCACCCCCAGCTCCAGGGCCTTTGGCTCTTCTACTGATACAGAAATGACAAACCATCAAATGAACCAAATAAAAGCAGAGGAGCAGCAACCTGAGGTACTGCTGCTCATCCAGAAGATTAAGAAATACATGCAGGTGAAGTTGGGAGGCTTAGCACAAAGTTTATCATTTGGCAACTTGTTTTACTGTTGTTTGTTTTGAGCTCTCTTGCATCTTATTTTGACTAATAATTGTTAATACTCTTGTTTGTAACTAAGAGAGGGCACTGCCTCATGTTCTCTAAGAAGAATAGCTACAGTTGGTGTCAATCACATATCTTCCCCTTCTTCCAAAGATCTTCCACATCCTTTAATGGTGTTGTAGATCCTCCCATAGCCCACGGCACAAAGCAGTGGCCCCTGGCCCTTGGTTTGCCCAGCTGGAACCTTCTGAAGGGGTGGCAGGCAGGTTCCCCCCACTGCAGGACTCAGCAGTGTTAGACAGACCTTTGCATCAAAGGCAACAGTGGTTTCAGTTACCAACTCATCTTTTCACATCCCTGCAGGTGAGTTTCCTGAAGAAGATATTGAATTTCTTGTGTCCAGGGGCCATCAGGTGGATAAAGTCCCAGTGGTGTCCCTGGTTCACGGGGCCAGGAGAACCAACAGTTTCATCATTGGCCTGAAGGACCCCAGGAGTGCAGATGCTGCCGGAGCCACGATCTTGTAGCAGCTCGCAGGGGCCGTGTTCTGTGACCGAGGCTGACACACAGCCCTGTGATGTGCATGTTCTGAAGTGGCCCCTTCTCCAGCCCCCATACTGCTGGGAAGGTGTTCTGCACTCCCCATCCCGACAGCACCAGAGGAGTCAGCAGCAGCAACATCCAGCTCTCTTCTTATTTTTCAATTATTTGGATTGCAAGCAGCCCTGTCCTTGTTACAGGAGTGGCAGGAGCACTTTTCTTTTGGCAATCTTGCTAATAGTTCAGTCTTTCCAAAGCCCAGTTCTAGCTGGCATCTTACTTTTAGGGAGCAGGAAGGGACCAAGGGAAAAAACAGCTGCTGCTGCCGCTGGTGTTATTATTGATGGTGATTATCCTCATTTCCCTGTCTTTCCCAAGTTCCTTCTTTGCTTCCAGTGCAAACCAGTAATTAACACAGCCTGATGCCGTGTTTGTAGGTGCCTGCAGCTGGAATATTAGGGAGTCCTCTAATATTCCCTCTGGGCCAGCTGATTTTTACCAGTGTGCAGCATCCCGGGGAAGTTCCTATGCCCACATCACTACATACCTTGAATTTTGCAGTGACTATTTTGAATCCAGTTGCTGTGCAGACTCACTGGCAGTCTGATTTTGTAACCAGAGCAATGGTTTTCACCAGCTCTAACAACTTCTTCCTCTAACAGCTTGTGCACCCCCCAGTAGTTCCCTTACAAAGGTTCAACCTCCTCACTGGTGAATTTCAGATTAATGGTAACAGGTTTAACTTTCTTAGACACTTTTTGGAGATATCTTAGCAGTACTCCTCAGTGAAAAACCACAGATCACGGACTGAAGACCACGTGGAGAGCATTTGGGTATGTTCAGAACTTTCCTTCCACTGCAGTATCTCAGTCTTTTCCAAAAGCCTAGGTCATTCCTACAGAGAGTCTTGGGAATTTCTGCTGACTGAATTCATGGATTTACCTTAGCTCTGTGTTTTAGTCCTAGTGAATCTATTGGAAAAGCTGAAGAGAGTGAAAGAAAAAGTACAAACCAAACCAAACACTATTGAGATAATTTTCTGTCCACAGCATGTAATGAAAATAAAAGAATGCTCTTGCCTTTCGTGTCTGAAATTGAGAAGGGAAGAATACCCCAGCTGACATCTGCACCAGGTCATTCAGCCCACATTTGAACATTTCCTGCTCTTTTTGCTGGCAAGTTAGAGACACTTGGCACTAAAAAAATCCAGAGTTTGATAATTTTCTGCGGTCTAAAATGTGATGTTTTCCTTCATGGTGCAAATGCACACATGGCCACTGTACGTATTATTTATGTATGTCTGCTTATGGTTGGCTTGCTCTTTGATTTGGTGATCACACCACTCCCCACAACTTCCTCCCCAGGCACCCTGTGACACCCTGTTTGTGCCACCCTCTGGCACTCGACGGCATGGGCTGATTTTGGGATAGTCAGGGCCACAGGGCAGATAATTGTACTAATTGTTCCTGAGAGCTGTGGATCTCAGAACAGCCCAGTGAAGCATGTTGGGCTGAGTGAGAACAGAGATGTTTTCGTGCTCTGCTGAAGTGCAGCCACCCATGAGAGGAGCAGAGCAGCTCCCACTGACAGGACTATCAGCAGCATTTCCTGTTCCAAGTTCATCCGTGCCCTCAGCTGGGATGGGGGAAGCACAATGTTATATCTGTGACATGTTCTCTGCCACCAAGAAGAGACTTTCTTCACCACAGGGATGCTACATCTATCTATTTATTTCTCTGTCATCAACACTAGAGTTGGTCACTGACCAGGGATGGAGAGTTTGTAAATGTGTCCTGGAGCAGACCCCTCCAGGCTCCATGGGAAGGGAAGGAGGCAGTTTTGTGTATTGAACCTCTCTGGAGATGGTCTGGGGGTTTCTGGTCTGTCCCAGCCCAGATCTGTCCCTCGGGCATGGAGGTTCTCTATGACCAGCTGCAAAATATGTGGTCGAGTCACTGTCGGTGCAGAACTTTGCATGAAATGTCACAAAACACTTTGAAAGATGAAATTCCTCCTTATTAACTAAAATCACCAATTGATGCTGGATACTGTGTATATATTTGGGAGTAAAAGACTTTGGTCTTGATTCAAAAGGGCACTCCTATGTCCCAAATTACAATTTTACAGCAATTATCCAGAATCTTAAAATAAAGCATGTTCTGAAGTGTTTTGCTGGATTATGGCCTGCATTGCAAAAAAAAGAGAAAATTGAAAATAATTGGAAGATGAGACCTATGCCCCTAGGTTTCAGCTAGGAGAAGTAAAGGTATTCCANTTTTTTTTTTTTTTTCTGTTTAAAAGCAGCATCTGTGTATAGCACAGATGTATCCAACATGGACACCTTTAATCTGCTAATTGGCACAGTGTCTCTAGTATTTTCAGGCCATCTGTTGTGATCTGATGAATTTAACATCTAATGAATTTAAGATCTGATAAATTTAACATGAGGTACGAAGAAATACCTGATGTTTCCCTTGGTACAGGTGAGATGAGCATTGTGAAATAAAGGGCTGTATTGCAGAGATGTGTGTGTGCAGAGTACCTGTGCTGATTTCAGCCTTGCCCTTGCAGGCATCTGACAGCTCTGAAGCAGAATTTGTCCTGAAACTTTGTCATGGAAGTGTCAGTGAGGAGCTCAGAACACAAAATACAAAGGGGCTGAGAAAAACAGTAGCAATTTAAGAAGTAACAAAATAAAGAAAGTAATGAAAATTTTAGAAGATGCCTTTACTAAATGTGACAAATTATGATCTGGAATGTGGCCAGCTTGTTTCTGCCCGGGTTTGCAGCGCTCCCCATCGATGTGTGCTGGTTTCACATGAGGATAAGCTGGAGTCAGGCTCTGCCATTGAGTATCAGCAGTTTATCCATGTTTTTCCCAAGAGCTGAATGCCCCTCTCGAGCACAGGTGACAAACTGCCTGGTGGCTTTGGGCACTGCTGCTCACCCGGGCACAACGAGCAGCCACAGGGGGACGAGGCAGGAGCCAGCTCTGCCCTTCTGCAGCGCGGGGATGAGGATGCTTTGGGGTTTGGGCTGTGCCGTTCTGTTCCCATCACTCTCCGTGGGTGCCCGGACGTGGAGAACTGCTGGAGCCTGCCCTGCTCCCAGCGCTCCGGGTGGGGCAGGGGCTGCTGGGCTGGCCAGGGTGGCCAGTCACTGCTGGTGTGACTTGGCACAGGACAAGGCAGCCCTGGCTACGGCTGAAGAGCAGCCCTGGGCACAGCGGTTGTTGCCGCGCTGCAGCAGCTCCGGCAGCGCGTCCTGCCCGTGCCCGGGGGAACGGGCACTGCCGGGGCAGGGAGGGCACAGAGCAGCCGCTGCTGCCAGAGCTGGGCCAGCAGGTCCGGGTGCTCGTCTCCAGGGGTGATGACCAGCGTCCTGCAGCTCTGCCAGTGTCACCCTGAGGGGTCCCTCAGCTGCGGTAGCAAGGCTGAAAGTGCCACTGAGCGTCGGCCGGCCGAGTCGCCTTCCGGGTACCCGCTGGAGACTCCGCCCAGATCATCTCAGAGCGTCGTTCCACTGCTGCCCAACTCGACAGGGCTGGTCCGGGAGAGAAAGGGGAGTCAGGCCTCGGTAAACACCCTGAGAGGAAAACGACATCTCTTTTATCAACATCAATACCAATGAGGGGTTGGTAAAATTTTGCAAAGAATCAGATGGAGCAGGAAAAGCTCCTGTAGCACCCAGGTGTTTCCAGTGGTTTTGGAAAGCTCTTTCATACCTCAGTGATGAAAATTGGCCCCTAGCCAGGGAAAGGAAAGCTCTGACAGGCAGAGCTGGTTTCAGAGAGGCAGGCACCATTAAAAATGAAGCACACTTGTGTGGAGGGCAGGTTGAGTAGGAGCACCAAAGCACTGACACATGCTGCCCCCGCAGGGCTTACCAGTGGTCACAGCATTTTCAGGTGCAGATTGTCCTGGCAGAGCTGACCCTGGCTGCCTGTGGGGAGCAGCCTGTGTTACAACAGCTCCTGGGAGCCATGGACCTTCACCCACCAGGAGTGTTCCTGGCACAGCCAGGACTCCCCAGCCAGCAGGTTCCACCTTTCTGTGTCCTTGGAGTCGAGGAGGAGAGATGAACTCCTGTGTCACCCTGCCTTGCCTATCACATCTGTGGCCAACTGCCCACCTCTCTTTTTCTCACCACACTCACAGCTTAACAAAACTCTAGATCCAAAGTGAGAGTGACTGCAATGCAACAGATCTCCCTTCCTTCTCTCCAAGTGAGCATTGTACCGATGTTATATGGGAAATTATTTTGTTCAAGTCATTTTTCAGTGTAACAGCTGTCGTTTGAAAATACTGCCATATGAAAATGCATGTAAATAAACCTTCAGTTTTGACTGTCATGATATCAAATGCATTTGTGTTCTGCTGTGGACAATGAGGCAGCTGAAACACCTGTCTCTGCTGCAGGTAGCCCTCCTTCCCTGCAGGAGCTGTGGTATCATTCTGTGCCATTGTTTTGCAGCAAAGCTTCAGCATCCCAAACAAACTGAGGGTCTGCTCCTGGATGAGTTCCACAAACAGAATGACAAAAAAATTACAGAATGGTTTGGGTTGGAGGGGACCTTAGAGACTGTCTAGTTCCAGCCTCTGCCCTGGGCTGGGACACCTTCCTCTATCCTAGGTTTCTCCAGGCCCTGTCCAACCTGGCCTTGGGCACATCCATGGAGGGGGCAGCTACAGCTTCTCCTGTGTTGTTTATGCTGTACAGAGCCTGGGCAAGACCCAGGAACACCCAGGCTGTGTAGGAAGCTCAGCTCTGGAGGTCAGCCTGCAGCACACTTTGCTGCAGGGATGTGACGTGGCAGGTCTGGAGCTGCCCCATATTTCTTCCCTCTCCCCCCTCTACATCCCATTATTCCCTTTTCCCCACTGCCAACAGATGCCAAGGCCACCTGGGGGACCTTCAACTGCCGGTCTCCAGCAGAGAGGCCTCAAAAAGGTCTTTGGTTGTGTCCTGTCACCCTGGTGTCCCTTCAGCTCCACTTTCCTTTTGCTTCCTTACCCTTGTGACAAGGCTATTCTAAGACAATTGTGGTTAATTTTAATTATGTGGAGACTGAACCAGTTCTGGTCTTTGCCAGCAGTGAGCAGAAGCATCAGGAGCCATGGGAAGCAGCGTGCTCTGAAGAGTGAAGTGGATGTGGAGGCCTCAGGCTGCTAAGGAAGGGAGGGCTTATTTGCAAACTCCCTTTGTGATTAAGCACAGGGAAGTTGTCCCTGTGAGATCTCTCAAGCCCAGATCAGAAAGTCACAGCCCTTGGATGGCTTGAGCAGATCTTGGTGGGACACCTCAGTATTGTGCTTCCAGAAAAGTTGGGTTTTGGAAAATAGCATTTGGTTTGCTGAGGGATTTGAGACATGCCTGGTATTAGTGCACAATACAGATGAAACCAAACAAGCTAAGAATCCTGAGGGACAATCTGGCATGACAAGCACAGCAACTGGAGTGGGAAGTTTTTGGAAGTTTCTTGGAAGCAGCACTCTGATGTCCCTCTGTTGGGGATTGCTTTTTGGGGAAGATGAGGCTGAAGAGGGAAGTTCAGTGCAGCTAGTTTAAGAAGAGTCTCATGAAACAAGGAAAACATGAAGTCACCTGGAAAAGAAAGGTTAATTCTGGGTACCAAATAAATTTTCTCTCGGCTTCCCTGTGTTTCTAGCCAGTCCCAAAATTCAGGAGCAGAGCAAGGCAAAGCCTGGGAATCATCCACACAAAGGCAAATGGAAACTTTAGGAGATGATCAGATGAATGGAATGCTCCTCATTCCCACCGCTGTGACTGGTCCCCCTCTCTTTGAACCCGACATCTCAGAGGGTCTCAGGGGCTTGGGGGACTTTGCCCTTGTTTCAGCACGCTGGAGAAGTGCTGAAATTGCTCCCCAGAGGCTGGAAGACACAAAAAGGCAGGAGCAGAACAATCCTTGAGTGAAGGATTCCTTGCTGCCTGCCATTGGGGAGCCTGGGAGCTGCACAGCCGAGGGAGTGGCACTGCCCGCAGCTCTGCACACAGCAGCCAGAGGTCATGCTCCAGAGAAGATCTGTGCTGACCATGACATTAGTTATTTGTTTTGGTGGGTTTTGTGGAATGCACTTATATGTGAATTTATGAAAATTGTTTTTCTCTATGTTGCAAGCAATAATGCCTGATGAGATGTGGGTTTGTTGTATTTAAAAGGTTTTACAAAATAAGACAATTCCCTTTTTCACGTCATTTTTCCAGCACTGTTCCATGTGAAGCCAAGGGTGGCTGTGAGGGCTGGCTTCAGCTGCACACACTCTCCTGAAACCCCTCCTCAGGCCACTGAACCTGCTCAAGCCACTGAATCGCACGTGTTTTTGTAGGAACAAAGACTTTATTTTTCTCATAAAGAACTTTTGATTGTTTTGCTACCCTGAACTAGGAATTGCCACGTGTGTCATTTCTTCCCCAGTGCCAGGCAAGAGCTTTCTGCCACAGCAATGATGGGCAGGAAACCAGACATTTCAGAGGTTTTGTGTTAATCATTTCTCATATTAATAAAGGGTGTAGGAAGAGACAAGCCAAAGGGCTGTGTGCCCTGTGAGGGTCCCTTCAGCTGTGGAACCCCTCTGTGGTGAGGGGGCATTTTAGGGACTTAGCATTGCCCCCTGGGGGTTTTGGGCCCATGGGCCTGTTCATTAATCACATTAATGGACTTTTAGTTAAAATTCAGCATTGTGGCCTTTGCTGAGTCCACACCAGGTCCCTCCCTGGCTTCTTCCCCATCTCTCCACCAGTAAAATGAAAGTATAATTCAGTGATGTTCAAAGAGTCAGAAACATCTGGAGGAAATGTTCTGAATTAAAATTCATCCAAATTAAAAACCTAATTTCCTGGAAATTTCCTATAAAGGCCCCCCATTATTATTTTTTTTTCAATTTCATCCGGCAGACACTTTGTCCCCACTCCCAGAAGCAGCCGCCACCGCGGGTCCCCTCGCAAGGGGCACGGCTCTGCCGTGGCGGGGGAGCCCAGTGGGGTCCTGGCGGCGGGAGCGCGGCGGGGCCCTGTGTGGCACGCGGTGCCGGTGTGTAACCAGTGTGTAATCAGTGTGTCCCCGGTGTGTCCCCGCTGTGTCCCCGCTGTGTCCCCAGTGTGTAACCAGTGTGTAACCAGTGTGTCCCCGGTGTGTCCCCGGTGTGTCCCCGCTGTGTCCCCAGTGTGTAACCAGTGTGTCCCCGGTGTGTCCCCGGTGTGTAACCGGTGTGTCCCCTGTGTGTCCCCGGTGTGTCCCTGCGCTGTCCCACGGTGTGCAACCGGTGTGTAACCAGTGTGTCCCCGGTGTGTAACCGGTGTGTCCCCGGTGTGTCCCCAGTGTGTCCCCAATGTGTCCCCGGTGTGTCCCCGATGAGTCCCCGGTGTGTAACCGGTGTGTCCCCTGTGTGTCCCCGATGTGTCCCCGGTGTGTCCGTGGTGTGTAACCGATGTGTCCCCGGTGTGTCCCCAGTGTGTCCCCAATGTGTCCCCGGTGTGTCCCCGATGAGTCCCCAGTGTGTACCCGGTGTGTCCCCTGTGTGTCCCCGATGTGTCCCCGGTGTGTCCGTGGTGTGTAACCGATGTGTCCCCGGTGTGTAACCGGTGTGTTCCCGGTGCTGGTCCCCGATGTGTCCCCGGAGTGTAACCGGTGTGTCCCCGGTGTGAAACCAATGTGTCCCCGGTGTGTCCACGGTGTGTTCCCGACGTGTCCCCGGTGTGTCCCTGATGTGTTCCCGGTGTGTCCCTG
>WBNO01027191.1:0-63313 GCA_013400575.1 Peucedramus taeniatus | reverse complement strand
GGCCCGGCTGCGAGCGCGGCCGGGCCGGCAGCGCTGTCAGACGCGGGAGCTGCCCGCGGTCCGGCCGGTGTGCGAGCCGGTCCCTCAGCCCTGACCTCATGCGGGCGGTGACGGCTTTGTGCCGTGTCAGCCGGGGCGCGTTGACGTTTCGCTTTTGTTCGAGTCCTCGGTGGCTCTTAAACCAGTCGGAAAAAGGCTCTTCCCTCGTCCCTTCCGTGTGATTTCTGCGTTTCTCTAAATTTCAGCTACTTTAAAACCATCTGAGAAAGCTCAGGGCTCTGATTCCTTCTCGCTGCTTCGGGAAATGGAAGGACAGAGCTCTTCTGCGGCTCTGCATCCTGGCAGCAGGTTGGAGCTTCATGAGCTTTGTCTCTCCATAACCCCTCAGCCTCCTCATAGACATATTTTTGCTCATTCCCCTCACTGGGAACTGTAGGGAAACCTTTCTCACAGGTTTTATTGTAGTAAAACCTCTCTTAGAAGAAAGACCATGCCTCTTGTTGGTTTTGTAATTATTGTATGTTGTTCTGACTGGTTCTTTAGCTAAGGTAAGTTTCAGTACTCCCTATATGTGAAAACAACCACGGAGAACAAACCTGGCATTTTCCATAAAGGTTACCAAGTATAATAACCACAACTTTTGGATTTGGCAGCTCTTTTCGAGCTATAGCAAATGGTCCCAGCTTTTCTACGTATCTTGTGGAGCGAGAAACAAAGGTTTCAGGGCGTGTGTTCAGAATAGCCAGATCAGCGGCCTGGGGGCTGCAGGCAGCAGGGCTCCGAGGTGTTTCCAGAGATTCTAAGTATCCACTGAGCCGTGTGGCTTCCTCTGGAAGTTACCGGGCTTCAGGAGGAAATGTTTTGCAGTAACAGTGTGTCCGGACTCTCCTGGGAGAGGACAGATCAGAACATGGGGAGCTGCACACATGCCTGACCTTCAGTTGAGAAATTACATTTCTTAGTATTTTGAACCCAAGGAAAGGTCTTCTGTTAGGTATTGGATTTGGGCGGGAAATCTCCCAGCAGTGCTCTCCAGCCATTCTCTCTGGAAGGCCTGTCCTTCTGTAGGACTTAGAGGAAGGGGTTGTTTACAACAGGCTTCCAGGTGATGGAGTAATTTTACATTTTTCTAGTAAAAAAGTAGGTGCTTCTCTAACATAAGAAACTACTGTGTGTAGAGAAGCCAAAGAATTCCAGGTCGTTGTGCATCTGGAAGTGTTGGTGTTTCCATTTTTCACTGGCTTAAATATGTGAAAATACAGATTGTGGAGGTAAATTCTGCTAAGCAGCTGTAATGCCTCTCTTTGTGCTGCCTGAGCATGAGAAGGGTTCCTGCCTTAGTGGGAGATGTTAAATGTTTCAACATGATAACTAAACCTTAGATTGGCAGTATATTTTGATTTTCTAGTACAACAGCCATTGCTTTTGGATGGAAGCTGGAGTTACAACCCAATGACACAGACTCAGTAAATTTAATAGATTTGCAGTGGCAAAGGGTTTGCTGCTGAGGGGATTGAAGAGTTAATGAGGCTGTAACAGTTTGCATTGAGAATGGTGAAATTTTATTGGTCGCTAGAGAACCTCTGAAGGGCAGAAGGTGTGATGAGGGTGTCTTTCAAAATCCTGTGGTCTCGTTGAGAAATGCAAAGCTGTGGTGCAGGGACAGTGTGAGGGAACAGGAGGCATGCTGGCATGCAGGGCACTGAGCAGCAGGACTTGACCCTCAGTGCTGCAAAAACTATGTTCAAGCATAAGCTTTTTCCTTAATGCACAGCTGGAGCAGAAGGAATGAGAAGGAATGTGTAGGGCTGGGAAGAGGTGAGGGCCAGCAGTGGAAGGAGAAATAACTCCCGATGATACCAAGTTGAGGCAGCAGGGAAGATGCTTCATCAGGTGAGGTGTTTTCCACCTCCAGGCGAGTCTTTCCGTTTCCACCAGCCAGACAAGCAAGTCACCTTTGCTTTACCAGAGCCATGGATATTTTGTCTTTTGTCTTGGCACTGTTGCAGACTGCTGTCCCCTCCGGAGCAGGTCACTGATGTTCTTCAGCAGGAGCCACCCATTAATTGCAGATAACTGAGCATTTCAGCTATGGAGTCTGTGTCTTCCTGCATGGAGAGTTGAAGGTTTAACTCAAGAGGATGAAGATAACTTAGATTGTCCTGTGCCCTGGCTAATTAGAGTGATGCTGGTAGAGTTTAAAGTTAATCTAAGCTTTGGATTATGCAGGCTGCTGGTGGAAGTTTTCCAGAGATTCAGGAGCTGGGGATTTTTCTCAGTCAATTGAGAAATCATTTTCCATCATTTTCCATCCAGTGGAACAGCATCCCATCTGCACGCTGAATGGCACATCAAAAATTGCTGCTGTAGTAATCAAAAATAGGAATAAGTACTGAACTGGTCATGTATATGTGAGAGCCCTGAGGCTGTAACTCAGTAAATAATTCTTCTTCATGCATTTGAGGGAAAAAAAAAGGCAACCAGTGTGTGACAGTGCTGTTGGTTTGGGAGCTGGAGTGAGTGAGACATGTGGGACTCCACAGCTCATGAGGGCCATCGTCTTGGACCGGAGACCAGTTGCTCGCTTCTCCAGCTGGCATGAGTTACACAGCCCTACACAGGGCTTTGGATTTGATTTGCATGAAAAATAGAAAAGTACAGGAGATGAATGATAACTTGTCTAAATTAATTTATGTAAACCAATAATTTGGAACAGGAAGTTGCTTATGCTCAGTTGAATATATGGGACTCCAAGCTTCAGGTCTGGTGGATGAAAGAGCATTGTTTAGTTATTCCACCAAAAGATGCATGCTATTGAATTCTCCAAGTCCTATACAAATCATTTGAATTTTATAATTTTATTGTTTTGAAAATCAAACTATCTGCCAGGACCATGCAGCTGGTGTAAGATTGTGTTTTTCATTGTGGTTTCTGTGTGGTGCTCACAGCAACTGAGTTAAGCCTCTGGTCTGCATTTACAGAATCCCAGAATGGGTTGGGATGGGGGAGACCTTAAAGGCTGCCTCATTCCAACCCCTTGCTGTGCATGGCAAAGTGTTTCTTTGAAGGGCCTTTTGGGATTGCTCTTCTCATCCCTGCAAGAACGCATTGCCCTCCAGTTCTGTTGCATCCACATTTTACCAGAATGTCCTAAGCTGCTTGCATGGTTCTTAATGGCAGTAGTGACAAAAAATAACACTTTAAATTTGATTTTTCTAAAAACCCAGAGCAGCACAAAATAAGCTGCAAGTTTTTATACAGTCAGGAAACTCAGAATAATCTTGATTTTAACCAAAGGTGTACCTACTTCTGTTATGAAGATTCGTTTTTTGGTCAGGGAAAACAATCTTCTTTATACTGAGTGTCTCCTATGAAAGAATTACTTTTAAGCTGTTTGCTTTAGCTTCAATTCTTTTTACGTTTTTCATTATTTCAGAATTTTAAAAGCTTCCCTGAGATTTCCTGGATATTTATTAGATGTAAGAAGGAATAATATTGCAAAAGGTGCAGTTTTCAGTGAAACCTTAGTTCAGTGCAGATGATCACATGAATTTCTGGGCTGGTTCTATTGGTGTTTAGAAAGGCCTGTGAGAATTTGGTGATAAAGGAGCACCTGTGGGGTGTGTCAGGCCAGAAAGGTCTGGTAGTGGTTAAATTCTGGTTTAAATAAAATGCTTGTTGTAACACAGAGCACAGATTGCTACTTTAAAAGGCATTTTTCATTACTTTTGAAAGCAAGATCAAATACAGTCAAGATGCTCCTGATTTTAAGTAGCATCTCATTTTGTTTGCTGATTGTGTTGGTCAATCCTTGTGGAAAGTTATGTACTGCAAAGCCCTGTCAGTATTCACAGTGTGCTTCTTCTAAATGAAAATATCCTTACCATGGGAAATTAGTAACTCAGCTAATGGGAATTGATTGACCAAATATTGTGCTGGGTGGACTGCAGTTTCTAAGAAAATTTCTGATTCCCATTTCCCTTGTGCCTGGCAGCTGCCTTAGTTTGTATCTCAGCTGCTGAAAGGGATAATTGCTACATGGCTAACTTAGCTCTTTTTCTGAAGTTATCATCCTGCTTTTTAGAGCAGTCCTGAACACCTCAGAGGTCAAATTCTGTTGGAATAAAACCAAATGGCTCAGCTGAGGCCTGTCCATTGCAGCTTGGCATGAGTCGAGGGCTTTCAGCAAACTTCTTGAACCTTTAACAAGCTGATATTTCATTAAACCTGCTGTCAGACGACAGCAGGATATCACTACAAGGAGTCATGTGTGTTATAACAAGCTGTAATTTTCTCCTTGTCGGAAACATTTGGGTTTCAGTGGTTTTAGCTTGAGAGCTATGGGAGTGCAGCAGACCAGTGTGAGGAGCAGTGACCAGTTCTGTATCAGTGTGAGTGAACAAAGCCTGCCTTGCTGGAGACTAACTTGGTTTGTTTTCTTTCTGTTTGGGAAAGCATAAACTCTAAACAAAAGTTCCTGTAGCTGGAACGCTTCACAAGGCTGTTTCTGTGATTCCTTGGGGTCTGCTGAGGTGTGTGCTCAGTGTCCAGGTCTGTCAGATGACTTACTGTAGTGAAAGTTGTAGTTAATGAACCAATGTTGATTGTTTATTTTCCTAAACCAAATTTGGTCTCATCCCATGTGCACAATGGGGATGGAGACGGTAACAGTTATTTTTTCTTCTTCTTCCCACAGCCCATGCTGACCATCCTCAGTTTCTCACTGGATCTTGCTAGGGCAGCCTGTCTTTCCCAGTCCTTCTTTGGAGCAGTTGGGTGTCATGGTGAGGGACACTCAGAAGGGAGAACTGAAGGAACAAAACCCCTTTGGTTTCTTGCACCAAGGAGTTTGAGAGATGTTTTTTCTTCCCTCTACTTCCCCACACTTTAGCCAAAATCACCCTCACCCTGCTGGGCTAAGGCACAGGTGCTCAGCATGGGGACTGGCTGCTGCACCTTGGAGACTTCCTTAAAAACAGCTTTTCCATGGCCCGGCCTTTCCTGTGAAGTCTTGGCCTGGCTTTGGAGATAACCAGCCAGTTTGTTACAGGACTCAGCTTTAGGCTGTGGAACATCCTTTTATGAAACGGGTGAAAAAGTAGAACTAGTGCTGTATCTGCTGTAGAATGTGAAAACCTTTTTTAGTTTTGGCTTATACAATAATACTAAAATTTCCTATTTCAAATTTTGATTTGATCCTCAGCTTGGTGTCGGGTCATGGTACTTAGGCAGGTGCATATAGCTGGAAACAGGTCACTGCTTGTGATTTATCCATCAGGCATTTGTTTGACTTGGTGCTACACTTCTTGAGTTACAATTACTTAGAAATGCAAGAAGATACAAGAGGTTGAAAAGTGTTAGATGACCATTAAAAGTGCTGCAAAGCATATATGATGTGATTTAATATAAAACCTCTTTCCTTCTCTCTGAGCTGCTGGGTTGGTGCAAAGTGCACAGGCTACAGCATAATAAGGCTTTTAAAGCAATTTTGCTTTGTTGTCTAGATAGAAGACAACAAACCTCTGCTTTTTCTCTCTAAGTGTTCTTCCATTTTCTGCTTCCCCTGTTTGTTTTTGGGCAGTCCCCTTCCCCAGTGATGAGCAGGCAAGCACGTAACCAGAAAATCTCCTTGAGAACCACCCCTGGGCTGTGCCTATAAATCCCGTTGATTTGAGGGGTGGTGTTTTGTTGTCCCGAAGCCATTTAGCTTTACTGCTGTGTTTTTATGATCTCAGGAGCTAGAGTGCAGCTTGGTGAGCCTGTGACCAGGAGCAGGGGCTAGGAGTGGATTCAACTCCCCATGTTGGCTACCTGCAGCAACAATGTCTGTCTGAGGTGGTCCTGTGTGTTTGGAACATGCTTCTGGAATGAGCTTAACCTGAGCTGGTTTAGGCGCCTGCTCAGGATGAGTGGAGGGACATCCTGGCTGTGCTGGTTTCTCTGTTTTTAAGATTTGTTTAATGAAGACGAGTTTGTCCTAAGTCTTAAATAAATACATTATTCTAGATAAAACTTGCCCTCTTTAGAAGAATAGAATGTCATTTCCAGCTAAGGGACTTATTCAATTTTCTCCCTCTAATGAAAGGTTGATTTTTCAAGCTCCTCAGGCTTTGCTGTTCAAATCTGAATATGTGAATATGTGCTTTTTACATTGCTGAGGACAGCGTTTGACTTGGTGCAAAACTGCATATTAAAAATGGAGCTATTCACAAGTATGTTCCATATTTCTGTTATTTCCCATCACTGTCTGATGAAATGTGATGGTTTTCTTTCAGGATTCCATATTTGGGAGTTGCTGTTTAACCATGTTTGCCAGTCTGGAATTACCTGAAGTCCTGTTGCACACCCCACAATACTGAAGTTGTGAAATTTGTTTTGGTAGGTAAAACAAACATATGATGCATCTGAATATCTGTTGTTTTTATACATTCTCCCCCTGCTTCTCCTCACTGCTGTGTTTTCAGACCTGGGCTGGCTCCAGAGCTGACTTCCCACTCGGCCATACAGGGTTAGGGGTATTTGCCGTCAGGTTTGTGGTTGCTCCTCCCAAGAACAGTTGAGATGCTTTAGTGGTGTCATTCATCTAACACCAACGTTTGAAGTTCGAAATTACTGGAACCCTGGCTAAGTTGTTTCAGAGGAAATTTTAGTGCATGTTTATTTTTAGGTATTCTTTCATATTATAACCATGATTTTTAGCCTTATGTAATCTCCTTGTGTTATATTGTTATATGACACTTGCCTAGAATTTGTTTAAAAGTTTTGTTGGGTTTTTGATTTGTGTGTGTTTGTTTGTTTGTGTGTTTATTTGTTTGTTTTCCCCAAAACCATATTATTTTAATCTTTGTATCATAGAATGGATGTGGGTGTCTAGGTTTATTCATTGCTCAGGTTTACCAAGCTCTAAGGTGGGCAAGCACTAAGCTGGGCAACAAAGGAAACAGTTGTAGGAGGATAATACACTGTTAACAAATCTCCAGGAGAGACAGTGTTGTGATCAAGGTTTCTGGGGTTTATGGGTGTTACACTTTAAACACAGCCTGTGTGACTGTGTAGGACTGCATGTTACAGGTTAACGGAAAGCCATCCTCTCAGGAGTATTCTGGCAATGCTGAACCTCCTCTGCTCCCATCATGAAAATCTCTAAATATTTTTCTCACTGGCACCTAAAACAAAGGAATCAGAAAACATGAAAGTGTATTATCCAAGACATCCTTTATTCCTTATATTTTTTTCTATTAAGTCACTTGAAAACCATTTTTCAGTGACAGCAAATCCAATTTAAATCCTTTAGAAGTTATGTTGCTACTTCTATCCCAGACTTTTCTTCCTCACTCTCAGTTCTGGTTTCCCCAAGGGATTTGGCTGTAACTTCATATCTTTCCCTTCCCTGTTACAGCTTTAAATAATGGTCAGTGTGAAGATGAGGACCCAGCTTAGTGCCAACTTGTGCCATCTGCTAGTGAAGGGCATCAATCCATCCTTCCTTCTGCTCTCATCCTTCCCAATCTTTTGTGTAATTTTGAAGAGTACTTGTTGAGATGTAGAGCACGGTTTTAGTACTTTTTATTTGTTTTGCGAGAGTGCAGGTTCTGTTGTGACATCAGTTGTGGAGGTGTTTATTTTGAATACATTAAAAAGCTTGGAAATCAATAGACTGTGGCAGAAAACCTGGAACAGGTGTCCAGACAAAGCCTTGGTTTGATTGTGTGCTCTGTGTAGAGCAATTGATAGGGGAAAGCAAGACAAGAGATTTCAAGTTCTGTTTAAGAGACAAGTTGACATAAGTTTGGATCAGTTGAGTAAACCTTGGGGCAAAAATACCGAGGTATCAGTTGGGGTTTTTTTCCTTGGTGTTTTTTTCAGTCTAGAGACCAGCACTTCCAGGTACTCTAGAGCCTGCCAGCTTTCCCATGTTCAGCTGCTCCCCAGTTAGTGACAACTGGCTGTTTCAGATTTTGCTCTAATCCCATCTGTCCTGGGGTGTGGAAGGGATTTTCCAAGCCTTGCCCAGCCACATGGTGCCAGGTTTGTTGTGCAGGCTGCTGTCAGGCTGCTGGTGGGAGCAGCACAGTGGACCACAAAATGCCTTGGGGCTTCCAGTGGTGTGTGTGTGACCCAGCTGTCCATCATGCCACATCTCAACTGTGGCATCCTCTATCCTGTGAGAATTCTTCCTCTGAAGAGTCTGTTTTGCACATTTTAGTGAGTGAATTGTTTTATCCATAAGCTGAGTGTGCCTGGGAGCTCTGGGCTCCAGCAGCCCGGGGTGATCCCTGTGTCCTTAGGGTTGGACACTCTGGTCTTTGTGGGCCAAGATCTTCCACTCCCTGTCCCCATACAACAATGCAGGTGCATTTTGACCATTTGGCTGTTTATCCCCGCCTCTCTTACTTCAGTTAGATATTTTTAATAATTAGACTGTACTGAATAAGACCAACTTTATAATAAAGAGGCATAGCACTGGTTTTGTTGCTGTAGCCAGTTCCAGGCCAGGTTTGAGGGTAAATGGTTGCCATGTGGTAGCACTGGATTTGCTCTGAGTTTCCAGAAACAATTGTATAAAGGGAAATACTAATTTGGAAACTCTAAAGGAGCAGGTGCAGGGGCAGGAAGGAGGCCTTGTGTGCTTTTTGAAAGAAGGATGATGGTCAGAGACCTTCTTGTGCTGCCAAATGAGCATGGGTGCTTGAGTTCCTGAAATGTGCTGTGGTTGTGCAAATCAGTTCAGGTGTGGTCCTTACTTATCAGAGACCCTCCATAACCTCCTGGGAGTTCTGGTTTACATGGATTGTTGAATGAGCAGTGTTTTACCTGTGTATGCTTATGCTGAAGGCTTTTTGTGCTTGTATGGAAGAGTGTTGAGGGAAAGTACCTGCTAGTTATGGTCAAGTGCTTGCTCAGGATTTATGGCAGGCAACCCTATAACCATGAGATTACAGAAGTTGTTAGGACACTGTGCAGCTGGGATTCATTTGCTCTGACATGGATGGTGTGCTGTGCACTGCCTGAAAAGGAAAATTTTGCAAATCATCACTTCGTCATGTCATACTTGAGATAAATGATACCTGAGTATAGGAACAGACAAAAGTTCATGTGTTTTGGAGGAAAAGAGTGCAGATGAATGTAGTAGAGATCCTTGAGGAGCGTGATGTGAAGAAAAAATACAAAGGGAGCTGTAGCTAAATGTGGTCATCTGGGAGGTAAAATGTAAAGCTTGGTCTTCGTTTGTTTTCTTCCCTCACAATATCCCTATGGTCCTGTGATGCTCCGAGTCAAGTGAAACAAGGCCTGTGATCCTTTAGGATTTAGAAAACTCAATTTTTATAGTGTTTACAAAGGGCAATAACTTCAACAAATCCTGTCAGATTTTAGCACATTCAGATGAGGTTGATGAAATTTGGTCTAAGCTGCAGCATTTTTATGAATTGTTTAAAAACCATGATTTAAGCAATCTGGGGGTCTTCTGCTCTTTCACATGGAAGATGGAGGCTTCAGACATCTCTATTAAAAAAAAAAAAGTCTGAAATGTTTGTGTCCTTGTAGATAAATTCTTATTTCTTTGGTGTTAGGGATTGTCAGGTGTACTCATGTTTCTCGCTGAAAGTGCAGCACCCCATCACCTCCAAACAGTTGTACCTTTTCAACATGTAGGAGCCTGTATTTTGAGCTGAAATTTCTCTCCCTAAAAAATTTGCTCATGATTTTCTGACAAATAACATTCTATGTAATTTTCCTCAAAATATAGTGCTTATATTTCACAGGATGCTTGCCTCATTCCTTGCACAGAATTGCTGTTTGGCCATTAAAAAGGCCATTTGTGTAGGACTCCCAGCTCCTCTCCCCTTGGAGTCAGTGGATGTAGAATAAAAGATGTAGGAATGCAGAAGGAGAAGGACTGTTCTCCTGGTTAGTGTAAAGTCATCTTGGGTAAGGAAGTTACCTGTCCGAGAAATTGTGTGTAAATCAGTTAAAACATCTTTTCACAGACTCCTATTAATTGTGATTCTCATTATCTGGGCACCTGACAGGAAACTGGGGAGTTTGCCTTAATGGATGTGCCAACACTCAGAGCAGTTATTTAGATACAAAGCCAGTCAACAAGGGAAAGAAAAAAGATTTGTCTCTGTGTTTACCTGGTAATTAATTTTTAAAATTTACATCTGTATTGCCCATCTTTAAAGTTTCCATGGCAATAATAAGTATATGAAAGCACTATGGAAATGGATCAGTACCTGTGAAGCATTGAACTTATTTTCTGATACAGGAATGCAGAAGAGCTTGTGAGACAAAATTCACTTAGTTTTTAATCTGAGATTTGAGAATGAAGGGTGGTGCTGCAGGATGAGAGAGTAACTCCATGTATAATAGTGGATTATTCCTTAGTGCTGTTGGATTGCCTGGTGTGGGGTAGGGTTGCAAGTGAGTGTTTTGTAGAGGTCTGACCAAAAGCTGTGGGGAATTTGTGACTTCAAGCCCCTGATTTTTCCTTTGTAGTATTGTCCCTTCAGCAGCCCTGCGTGAGTGTGCAAAGAGTGCAGAGTTGAATCTGTGCTTCTCTAACACTGTTAGAATTTTTTTAATAAAAAAGGCTGTTTTCTGGCCAGTATCTGCAGCTTACATTTCATCTCAAAGTTGTGGTTTTGTGTTGGGAACTTGAACCTCTGCCAAAACCTCAATTTGTATCCTGTTCAAGGGTATGTTGTCCTGAACTAAACCTTCTGGGTGGGTTGTGCCAAATACCCACAGCTTTGGAGTTATGATATCTTGACAGTCCTGGCTGGTGAATGGATTTGATTTTGACTGTGGTGGTCAGGAACAGGTCCCATTTTTTGGCTGTTTCTACAGATGGTTTGAATCTTTTAGCAGTATTTGCAAAGTGCTGAGTGTTAGAGCAGATGTCTCACCTGGAAAGGACAGTGCATTGCCCTTGTGATGGAGTGGGAAAATGTGTATCCTAACATAGGCAGTGTCTACTCAAAGTTTATGGATGCTTTTATCACAGATTGTGCTTCTGTAACAGCTTAGATTAATGTCATAATGTCAAAGTTTAATGCAAAGTTTAGACATTTTATTAAGCAAGATCCATCAGGTGTGGGACTTTACTTTCTGAATTCATTCTTATCTGAGTGTGATGTGGGGGCATGGTAGGAGCTGTGGGCTGTGACAGGGGGAGCAGATTTCAGGTTGTTACATGAATAAGAAGCTGAAAACACCTAAATCTTTACAAACTTTAGAAAAGTAGGCACAGTATGCCCGAGATTTCTCTGGGTGTGAGTAAAATATTTGTCAAATGCTACATTTTCCTGGTAGAAATGTGCTGTGGCTTTCCTACTGCTTTGGACCTATTGCATCTGCAGTCTCTAAAATTAAATTTGGTGGTTCTTCCTATCATTCTGTAATTCAGCTCTTGCTGTGAGTTTTAGTCTCCTGACAGTCAGACACTGCAGCAGTGGTACCAGGTGCTTGTCCCATCTATGATACAGAAATGAATATAATTAATTTTCCTCTGATTTTTTATCCTCTGCCTTCCTTTCTACCTGTCTGTCTTTTAGATCAACTGGAATACTTCTCAAGTCACGTGCAACACAATTCTGCCAGGAACCCCCTTCTGTTTGTCCTAGGGGAGGAACAAACTTGGACACTGCCATGGCCACCGTTTTCAGCCTCACACAGTTGGTCTCACAGAGCCCAATACTGGGTCACCAGGTAGGTTTTTCTGTCAATGACCAAATGTGCCACTGAAAGCAGCTGTTAATGTCCTTACACAATTATTATTATATGTATTATAATTCTCTTTTTCCCTTCCAAGCATCACCTTGACGTCTGACAGGCGTTGGAAACGTTGGCGGAAACGTTGACGTTCCATTGTTGGAAACAATGGTTTTGGATGATCCACCTAACTTAAAAGATACATATGCCTCCTTGTACTCCTCAGCTATGGAAGACTTAGAGGTGGAGTTTGATTCAGGACTGGAGGAAGATGAACTGAAACAGGAGGCTGCTCCTGGGGATTCCACAATCTTTGTAGCTTTTAAAGGAAATATAAGTGACAGAGACTTTGAGCAGAAGCTGGATACCATACTTGAGAATGTGCCTGGTCTTTTACACATGGGTAATGTACCTTCTTGTCACTTTACATCTGTCTTTAAAATGCTTATTTTGGTAGTCAGGGTACTTGCACAAAAAATAGATTGTATCGGGTTTGAGCAACTTAGTTTGTAGTGATATTTGTCAGGGCTATTCGTAGTGAATTTGCAAGCTGTTCTTCTCAGAAATGCAGACTACAAGTGTCTGCAGTTGTTTTGTTGTTTAAAACTGATTTATTTAGCAAGTTCATTCATTTGTCTTCTGTTTCCACATTTTACCTGTTTTTTTTTCTCTTTCATGTCCCTCTATTACACATGGCTGTGTTATATGAAAGTGAAACCAGGCTTCTTCACACAGGAGATGTGTTTTACTGCCCAAACTGTCCAATTTAAACTGCAGTTCATCTGAGAATGGGTTCACTTTCCAGTACCTGTGACATTACTGCCCTTTTCTGACCTACCCTACCTAATTGATTGATTGATTTGTGTTGGGGAATAGCTAGTGCCCTGATAAATCCCTGAATGCTCACCCAGCTCTGGGATCAGCTCCATGGCAAGTCAGTGATAACAGGCTTTTTGGGACATCTTTTACCAGCATGTTTAGATCTGGAAAAAGACATTTGTCCCCTGCTTGAGCACGTTGCAAAAGGTCCTGTGCTGATTACTGATGGCTGCTCAGTTAGGTAGCCTTGATTGTTTTCTTCAACAGTGTCAGACACCTTTTCAGGAAAATAGCACATTATTTCTCAATAACCAAACTGAATTTCTTTGTCACTTTATTTCTTTCTTTCAATTTTGTCCATGTAGTCAGCTGGCATCAGTTTGTTGGGTTCTTGCTGTTGCTCAGAGAGATAAAAAAGCTGGGCTAAGACAAAAATACTATGAAGAAATACCAGTTTTGAGTTCTGTCCTACAAACAATTGGAAAGAGATGTAAACTAACAGATCATTATTGGTGTGAAGGGATGTGTGTAATACCACAGATGAATTGTATAGTTTTTGATATGAAATAAATTCAGTCTATAACTGCACATAGTCATCTTTGTTATACAGAGGCATCTGTATGCTGAGTCTGTTATAAATATTTATGACAGGATTAATAAACATGATTCAGACCTCAGCTGAGAAAGCAGATTTTAAAAATCAATGTCAAGTTAATTTGAAAATTATCCATGTGCGAAGTTATTTAAACTGATTCAGAGCAAAATAGGATATCCTGAGTGCAGAGTTAGTAAATAACATGGGGTTATCTTAGCAGATGCAGTGTTTGAAAAATGAGAAACTTGGGTACAAATACATAGAAATACTGAAACTGATGACACAATTTTTCTATGTAAAATATTGGAACATTATGTTCAAACCTCCACAAAAGGGGATTTTAAAACTTCTCCTGCCATGTTTCCAGCCAAAGCCAGGTTTATAGGTGGAATGAGGATGAATTTAATAATTCCATTACTGTAGCAGCAAAAGGGGCTTGTTGAATTAGTGGTGAACAAGAGCTTCCTAAATAGGAATGAGTGTTGGCATTCTTAACTAACGTATTTTTCAGACCCTAAAAGTTAGCAAATGTTTAGTAAATCTGAGGTTACAGCGGAGGGGTTGGCTGATGAAAATTTGGGCCAGTGCTTTCTTCTTTCTGTTTTGAGAGGATCTTTCTTTACAGAAAGATAGAAACTGGAAACTTATAAAACTATATTGGGAGTATATTTTTAACTATCCTTAACTGCATTTTGTAGCAATCATTTAGGTAGGTATCACTTTGGGTAATGTATCCAACATAACTGCCCAAGCTTTCTGCAGTTACTTTGAAAACCACTGATCTATGTAGAAACACTCATTTGTAGAACAGGTGTTCAGAAAACCTGCAAGTGAATAGTTTGCATGACTTTGAGATGCTTTTTGGCAGTGGATTTGAAATGCTTACCCAGAAAACTAAATAATAAGGTAGAAATCAATGAAATATTGCTAGGAGTCTGTTGGCACTGGTCTTGTAAAAAAAGAAAAGAAGATGGTTTCACAAGCAAGTAGAGCAAATATTTCAAGCATTTCGTTCCTGTAGTCAGCTTTTTCCCCACATTCATCTGGTTCACAAACAAATGTACTAGAGGGCTGGAGTCCCTCTGCTCTGGGTCAGGCTGGCAGAGCTGGGGGTGTTCACCTGAGAGAGAGGAGGCTCCAAGGAGACTTCAGAGCCTCTTCCAGTGCCTAAAGGAGTTCCAGGAGAGCTGGAGAGGGACTTGGGACAAGGGATGGAGGGACAGGACAAGGGGGAATGGCCTTAAGATGAAGGAGTCTAGATTTTAGATGGGATATTGGGAGGGAGTTCTTCCCTGTGAGGGTGGTGAGACCCTGGCACAGGGTGCCCAGAGAAGCTGTGGCTGCCCCTGGATCCCTGGAAGTGTCCAAGGCCAGGTTGGCTGGGGCTTGGAGCAGTTTGGGATAGTGGCAGGTGTGCCTGCCCATGGCAGGGGGTGGAACGAGATGGGCTTTAAGGTCCCTCCAACCCAAGCCTAATACCTATAATTGTATGAAATCTGTTTTATTAGATATTTTCTTCTCTTTCCAAAGTAGTTTATCCACAGAATATTTCCATTTTTAAGTAATACTATCAAGTGGTTCTGTTGTCTGTTGCATTGGTTTTCATTTGAGTAGTTCTTTTACTGCTAATTTTTTGGGAAATCCCTGGTGTGGTTTGGCAGCATTGGTTGCTGTACACCTGTGTGGGGAAAAATTTCCTGTGCCTGAGACTAAGCACTGGCAATTTTCAAATCCAAATACAGTTTCATTTTTTTCAACCTTTTAACCAAGTTGTTTCATCAGACAAGCTTAAAAACTGCCTTTGCACTGACTTTGATTGTTTTTCTTTTAAGAATCCAACAAGTTAAAAGTGCAGAAGATAGAGCCTTGGAACAGTGTTCGTGTCACCTTCAACATTCCCCGGGAAGCGGCCGAGCGGCTGCGGATCCTGGCTCAGAACAACAACCAGCAGCTCCGAGACCTGGGCATTCTCTCAGTTCAGATTGAAGGTATTTCACACCAAATCTGCTTCCAAAGCTCAGATTTAAGGAGACTCAAAAAGCAGTTTTGTGTACTTGGTTAGTGTTGCAAAACTTGCAAGTTATTACTTTGGCTTTAGTGAAAAGGATAGCTCAGGACTTCTATTCTTCCAAAAATAACATTTACTAATAATAAAAATGAAAGCTGGAAATCCTCCGGGCATCAGGAACCCTCCTGAAAAATGTTTTCTGTGTGTTGACTAGGAAAGGGTTGGTTTATTTTCTTTCCCTGTTGTTTCATATGAGGCTTTCTTTAAGACAAGTTTTCAGTGGCTTTCACAGTTACCATATCCATCTTGGACAGTTGTCCAGGAGCACCCTCAGGATTAAATCAAGGGCAGGTAGTGCTTGTCATGACATTTGTTCTTAAAACTGAAATCCAGTAGAGTGCTGTGATGTGTAAGTGTCCTTCTAAAGTGCGCAGTGGAGGTGAAGCCTGGTTTTCCTTCCTCAGCATCTATTAAATGGCCTTTTGCAAAAGTCTGTCTTCCGCTTTTCTGTCTCTTCTGTTCACCCAACTTATGCCTTACTTTAGGAGAAGGTGCTATCAACTTGGCTTTGGCCCAGAGCAGAAGCCAGGATGTGAGGATCAACGGGCCCCTGGGAGCGAGCACCGCCATGCGCATGGACACGGGATTCCCCCTGCAGGGGGGGCAAGGTAAATCCCCAAAGGGCTTCCTCCTGGTGCTTCAGACACTCAAAAATTTACTGCTGGGCTAATGAAACTCTATTAGTTACAGCAACTATTGTTTGCAGAATTCTGATTGCCATTTAAATTAATGTCTGTTCTTGTTCCGTGCTGTCAAACCATGTCCTGTGTTATGTAAATGAATTGTTGGGTGCATTGTGTCCCACAAACATTGGAGTGATTTTGCCAGGGCCTCTTGGTTTGTTTTCAGGTATTTTGAGAGTGTGGTGGTTTGGGGTTTTGTTGGTTTGTTGGGTAGTTGGTTTTTTTGGGGTTTTTACATACAGTCTACTGAAGCAGATGAGTTGAGTGTAGTGAATTCACTTTGAAATATGCACAGATTTTCACGGTGTTCTGCTTGGTTCCCTTTATGGAAATGTGCATAAGTCTTGATTCAGTGTACAATAAACTGACTTAGATTAAATCCATTAGAATTATGGGAAGGACAGGACACTGTCATTGTTACTCTCTTCTTATTTTCTGATAAATTTTTGAGAATTTTTTGAGAATTTTTGAGATCTGATCATAAAGAAGGGATTTTTTGGAAATGTGTAGTTTTTTAACTATATTTTAAAGTATTGTATATTCATAAGGAATTTTTAACTACAAAACTCAGATTTGACAAAGGGTTTTTACAAAGAGAGCTACAATCTAATTTATTAATTTATTAAAATAGCTGAATCATAAGGCAGAATAAATAACTAATGTTTTAGTAAATAGACCTTAAAGCATTTAAACCAGGAGCATTTTTGTTCAGTTTATCTAAGATGCACTTGTGGCCGTTGAGGAGAAGGACTGGACAGAACATTTCAGCTTTGTAGAAACCTAATTAAACAGTAGTGAAATTTTTCTCCTTAACAAAGGCTAAAACATTTAAAGAAGGGCTTACTCTCCACTGTACAGATCAGTGCCTTCATTTCCTGTTTGCAGGTCAACAACATAACAGCAATATAACCAACAGGGCAACAGTAGTAATCATTTTAGAAAATTACATCCTGTGGAAGTGAAACACTGAATATTTTTTTCCTTTTGCACCACCTCAGTTACTTTCCAATTTCAGATTTTGCAAAAACCTGAGTTACATGTACAGCTTTGATACAATCTTGTCACTTGGTGCTTTCAGTGGTGGGTCAGGCTCACGTTAATTCATGAGTCAGTATTGTTTCCATGTATACTCTTTTTAAAAATTTGGTGTCAAAGAAAGACCTACAGCATGACCTGAACTTGTTTGTTTGATACCAGGGAATCTGAGCTTTCAGACAGAGAGGTGTATCCTCAGGTTATTTTGGACAAACAATTATTGAAGTCTAAAGTAATGTCTTACTGACAAATATATCTTTTTCTTGATTAACGAAAAATTCTAAAATTCTTCTCTATGTAACTGCAGGATTTGATGATTTCTATTTTTATTTTTTAAGGTTTAATACGAATGAGCAATGCTGCAGCTGTCATGATGTCCCAGGGTGGAAATGTGCCCTCCTCTATGGTGGCAAGTGGTGCTAGCGCTGAGCTGCAGCCACGAACACCTCGGCCTTCCTCACAGCCAGGTGGTAAAATTTAGTCATAATACTGATCGGAAAAAGTTCTTAAACTTTGATTCTTCAGCACACAAGCTTGAGTGTGTACTCATGAGAGTGCTCCAGAATTGTTCTGGAGCATTTTCCCTGCCTTTCTGGTAGTTACTCTTTCTGTGAAAACCTCCCTTCCCCCTTAATCTGTTAAATTTTTTCAAATAATTTGTGCGCCTAATAAGTCATCAGCTTGCTTGGTGTTTTGTTTAAATGTGTTGAGCATTGGCAATTGCATTTTTGTACTTGAACTGTCATGACTGAGCTTTATGTTTAGCTGAAGGTAAGAGAAGAATTAGTTCACTGAGGCAGGTGCTCTTTTTTCCCCATCTTTTCAGGAAGGGTAGATAGACTGGTAGGTTAAGGATTGGGGGTCTGCTGGGTGTGAATGTTTGGGGATTATTCTTCACAGGCTCCCCAGGGAAGTGGTCATGGCACCAAGCCTGTCAAAGTTCAGGGAGTATCTGAATGATGCTCTTTGGTCCTGTGGTTTAATTTTAGGTGATCCTGCCAGGAGCAGGGGTTTGGACTCAATGGTCCTTCCAGCTGAGATACTCTGTGATTCTGCAGTTCTGAGTGTGCAGAAGGCTCACATCACTCTGTAGCATTGTGGGGCTGTTGTGCTTTATTTTAGAGCATATAAATTGATAAGACCTGGCTTCTCTGGAATATGAATTTTTATGCAGAGTAAGAAAATGCAAGCAAGCAATTTAGCCTTTGTTATTTTTGGATGAGTTTTGTCTACAGTAGATTTTTTAAAAAAATTATTTTTCTTTGCTATTTTATTAGATGCAATGGACCCACTCTTATCTGGGCTAAATATGCAGCAACAAAATCATCCATCTGGATCTTTAGCTCCTCAGCTCCATTCAATGCAGTCAGTTCCTGTAAACAGGCAGATGAGCTCAGCCAACTTTCAGCAGCTACAGCAGCAGCAGCAGTTGCAGAATCGGCCTCCCCAGCCACATCAGCAGCCACAGCAGGGTATTCGACCTTCATTCACTTCACCAGCACAGGTTCCAGTTCCCCCTGGCTGGAACCAGCTTCCTTCTGGAGCACTTCAGCCTCCTCCAACCCAGGGAGCACTGGGTACATTGACAGTAAACCAGGGTTGGAAAAAGGCCCCATTGCCTGGACAAATGCAGCAGCAGCTTCAAGCAAGACCGTCTCTAGCAACAGTACAAACTCCTACTCATCCTCCACCTCCATATCCTTTTGGAAGCCAGCAAGCTTCCCAGGCTCATTCAAACTTTCCCCAGATGAGCAATCCTGGCCAGTTTACTGCTCCTCAAATGAAAAGCCTTCAGGGAGGGCCCTCACGGGTTCCTACACCGCTACAACAACCCCACCTGACCAACAAGTCTCCTGCTTCTTCTCCCTCCTCCTTCCAGCAGGGCTCTCCTGCCTCATCTCCCACCGTTAACCAGACACAGCAGCAGCTGGGACCAAGGCCTCCCCAGAGTAGCACTCTTCCCCAGGGATTCCAGCAGCCTGTCAGTTCTCCTAGTCGTAATCCTATGGTGCAACAGGGGAATGTACCCCCCAACTTCATGGTGATGCAGCAGCAAAACCAAGGTCCACAAGGTTTACACCCTGGTTTAGGAGGTAAGAAGTACTGAGACCTTCTATTTTAAAAGGAAAAGAAACATAAAGTGTCTAGAACTAATATTGCTGTTAGTTCTGAAAAGATCCTTTATGAGACAGAATCAGTGAATAGATGGAGTATGAGGTGGGTACTGGTGAATGAGCATCCACATCACTTGGTTTCTACTCTGTTTCTGTCCTGCAGTATCACAGAGATGCCCAAAGGGTCAGGGAGGAGTTGCTGTGTTCATTGCACTTATTACTGCCAGTCGTCCTGTTGACAGCTCTTCCATTGCCTTTAAGCAAGCTTAGGATGTTCAGAAATGGTGTGGGGATTTTGTTTAGGTTTGGGGTTGTTCTTTTTGAGGGGAAAAGGGAGGATTTTTTGCAAGAGTGTAATGAAAACACTTCTTTTCTCTCTTCAGCTTCCTCTGTCACCATTTACATTTTCTATTACAGAAGTGAGGCATTGTTTTGCATCTTCCTTTCTAAGCTGTGGATGTTTCTTCTTCACCCTGTCTTTGTCACCAGTTTCTTCCTGTATAAAAAGGAAAGAGCTAATGTTGCCATACTGTTGTACTCCCTATCCTAAAATTAAGATGTTAAGGGATGTTTTAATTTCTCATTTGGCTGTGTTGTCTTTAGTTTTCTCTTTGGATCAATGCGCTCACTTCTTTTCATTACTACTCCTAGTGTTCTTCTCTAACAATGAAGGTATTTCTTTTGTCAGTCCTAGGATCTATTTTATGGCCTTGGTGGTTTTTTTCCCCTTGAGCCCTTTGTATTTCCATGCAGATTTGCCATGCTTCTCTTTGCTTACTCATTTGTTCATCCTCCTCTTGGATGTCTGTTCTCAGGTCCCATACACCAGTTCTTGCTTAAGCCTTTGAAATAATTTCTTTATGTACTTATGGCTCATATTCTTTGTCCACCTACACACACATAAGTATATTCTAGTGTCTTGCATTCTCATGTTGTACATCCAAAATCTGTCCAAACACTGTAAGGAATTTCTGTTTCTTGGTCTACTGATCTGGACAAGCTTATTTTCACTGTTTGTACCATGGATCTCGTTTGAATTCAAATGAATTTTCTGTGTTTCAAGGTTCTCTTGGGATCTGCCAGTACCCTACACTTGGTGTATCGTATTTTGTCCCCATCTGGAAGCAGTTATTCATTATTTATTATAGTCACATTTCCCTAGTCTTGCCTCACCAGCCTTATGTCCCCATCAGAAATCTTAGCCATGACTTTTAGCCAGTATAATCTCCATGTTCTGCTTCCTAATTAAACCTACTACAAACAAACCTCAGTTTTTTTTGAGTTAAAAGTCACACCAGAAATAAACTGTCAAAATATGTTATTTGGTCTTATTTTAGACCTTATTGCTAAATCAACAATCCTGCTGTGAGCTGTATCCTCAGGTGATTTTAAAAGACAGGATTCCTTGATTTCAGCAAAGCTGCGTTGCTCCCGCTGCTGAGATTTTTGCCTGACTTCTGTGCATGCTCATTCTTTGTTGCAATTTATATGTTAATTTGTCATTATAGATCTTTCAATTTTTAAGCCACCTTACATTTAAAGGTTTGGTGTAAATGAATCCATTCAAACACTTTGTATTTCACACAGCCTATTTAGCAAATCAGAATTTATACCAGATTTGGAATGGACCAAGCTAACACTTTATTTTTTTCTCATTCAAGCATTCCTATGTGCAAAACGTCCCTAAAAGTTTAGCAGAACCAAAGCTGGAGTCCAGTGATGTGGTGTTTCAATAAGTCTGTTTCTGTATTTCCAGATATATTTGGTGTCTGGCCTATAGACTTGGTTACCTTGAAATATTAATTACAGTCTAAGACCAGATAATTAGCACAAGCAATAAAATTAGGTGTGCAAGAAAGCTGTAACTGCAGAAAGAATTGAAGTCACATTCTGGTGCTGGGTCAGGAAAATAAACGGGGTGGTGGGCAAAGTCTGAGGCATTGTGTGGACAGTGAGTTAAAATGAAGTGGGCTCTCTTAAATCCATCCACACTGCTGCTCACGCTGGCAGGTAGAGGGGAGGTTTTTCTCTCTATCCCAGGGCAGCAGTGATGTTTGGATATGCCAGAGTGTGGGTGTTGTGCCACATAAGGGCCTCAAAGAATTCCTTGCTCTTGCAGCAGGAATAGCAGAGTTACTTGAATGAGCAGCAGGTCTGGACGTACTGAACTGTGGGGTTCCTCAGCCCACTCCGGGGTGAAATGACCCTTTGAGTGTGTGCACACAGCAGCACTGATAAGGAGCGTGTGCCTGGTGTGTCAGAGTTGGTGAGAGGAGCACATCACTAACAAGAATACAATTTATTTCTGTTTGTGTACACTGAATGAGTTAAGGGCATGCTAAAAGATGCAGTAGAGCAGAAAGCAACAAACCACATTACTTTAATTTCTGGTTTTTATAAGGTCAAACGTGGACTTTTCAACTTTTCTAGGTAGTAAGTTTTGTACTTAAATTATAGTTTGAAATTAGTTATAGTAATTTGTTAGAATTGTTGCACAGGTAAGAACTATAAATGTCTTCAGTGGATTTTGTATATTGGCAAAAAACAATTTCTGCCTAAACCTGTCATATGACAGCACAGACTCAAAGGTATTCTCCAGTTATAGGTTTTGTCTATTTTTTCCTTCCCATTTTCCATACTAACTAATCAGACAATCCTTGTGTTCAGGAATGCCCAAGCGGCTCCCCCCGGGGTTCCCTGCAGGCCAGGCTAACCAGAACTTCCTGCAAGGTCAGGTGCCCTCCACAGCTCCAGGAACGCCAGGGAACAGCGGAGCGCCGCAGCTGCCAACCAGCCAGAGCGTGCAGCACACAGGTCTGACTGCAGTGGGGCGTTCCTCAGCTTTTTCCATTTTCCATTTGTAGCACATGATGCCTTTTCCTGTGTCATACAGGTCCCAAACCATTAAACTCCTGCCATTAACAGGGAGCTGCTGGCTGGGGCTGCAGCAGCACTCTAGGTGGAGTGCTGGATAGGGAAAAGAAAAGCATAAGGCTGCTCATGTTTCTCAAAATCCAACTATTATTGATGAGGACAGTGGGTCTGGGCTTCAGAAGCAGCTGTTGAAAAACTGAGTGGAAAGTAGCACTGGAATTTGGAGGCAAGGGGTAATAAAGACACAACACAAAAGAAACTTTTTGTCCAGAAAAAAAAAAAAGTGTAATTATCTTAGAAGCAGAATAGCAAAATAGTCTTGTTCTGCTTTGAAAAGATTATTTATTACTTTCTTCAAAAATTTCTGAAATCTTGTTAAAGCGTGAAAATGAAATCTTTAATTCACAAATGTCTCCCTCCATTTAACAACTCAATTATTAGTCTTTTGGCTGGATTATGGAGACCCTGATGATGTCATTTCATCAATACTCTGTGTGCACTTATTCTTTAACCCATTATAAAGTATCCTCAGAGTTTGAAGCTCATTTTGGTTATGAATTACTCTGCTGAGTTAGGTGACATTATGGAAGATTTTCAAACTTAGGTGCAGATAACAACTGAAATTAGGTTTCTCTTCTGTCTTCTGCAGTGGGATACAGGGCAAGTACCAGTCCAAGTGTTTATTTTGAGGTGTTCTGTTTTGACAACTAACATGTGTCTATAGCATCAAACTTTGCATCCCAGGACTGCAAATATATGAGCTATGCCAGTTTATTGGAAAAGGGAGGAAAGCAATTTTGGAGTACTCAGCATTTAAAGGTGTGAGAACTCTTGCACCACTCCAATTAGTTTCTTACTGCTATTTTCTTCTTATTTTCTTAAGGTGGCCAAGGATCTGGACCTCCTCAAACTCAGATGCAAGCAGCACATGGCCCACCAAATATGATGCAGACCAATCTAATGGGACTTCATGGAAATATGAACAACCAGCAGGCTGGTGCTAGTGGGGTGCCACAAGTTAACATGGGCAACATGCAGGGACAGCCTCAGCAAGGACCACAGTCCCAGCTTATGGGGATGCATCAGCAAATCGTGTCCTCTCAAGGACAGATGGTGAACATTCAGGCTCAGGGATCACTGAACCCTCAAAACCAGATGATAGTTTCTCGAACTCAGCTCATGCCGCAAGGCCAAATGATGGTGACACCCCAAAACCAAAATCTTGGTCCCTCTCCCCAGAGGATGACCCCACCCAAACAGATGATTCCCCAGCAGGGACAGCAGATGATGTCCACACACAATCAGATGATGGGACCTCAGGGCCAGGTCTTGCTACAACAAAACTCAATGATGGAACAGATGATGACCACTCAGATGCAAGGAAATAAACAGCCTTTTAATACTCAAAACCAGTCCAATGTTATGACGGGGCCAGCTCAACTGATGAGAGGACCAACCCCAAACATGCAAGGAAACATGGTGCAGTTCTCTGGGCAGATGATGGCACAGCAGGGCCCCGTGAATGGGAATCCTTCTCAGGTGATGGGAATTCAAGGGCAAGTTTTAAGACCCACTGGACCCGGTCCTCACATCTCTCAGCAACTTGGGGATACTGCGACCACAACAAACAACGATGGGAGCTTGACACAGATGTTACCTGAGGTTCCTGTGCAGCAGCCAAACATGGTGCCTTCTCATATGCAAGGAATGCAAGGAAACAGCAATGCTTCAGGGAGTCATTTCTCTGGCCATGGGCTGCCTTTCAATACAGGGTTTAGTGGAACTCCCAATGGGAATCAGGTTTCCTGTGGGCAGAACCCTGTGTTTCCTGTCAATAAAGATGTGACGCTCACAAGTCCGCTCTTGGTTAACCTACTCCAGAGCGATATCTCAGCAGGGCACTTTGGTGTGAACAACAAACAGAATAACCAGAATGCCAACAAGCCAAAGAAGAAGAAGCCTCCAAGGAAGAAGAAAAATAATCAACAGCTAGAACAAACAACGTAGGTTTAATATTACAGTGTTTTTTATAAGGGGCATGAAGAAACTCCTACAGGCATCTTGTCAAAATTTTATCAGCAAGTAATGGGTGAGAAAGGACTTGTATTTTATTCATGTTGTAGCAGTTTCTCTCAAGAGTTGGTCATTGGAATGTTTTTCAAGATTAAAAATAACGTGCAAATATCCAAACTCAGTTATAAACCAAATTCTACCAGCAGCACTGTTCCTTACCTTTACTGGGTGAAGGAAGTTTAGCATGTGGCCCATGGTGCCACAGCCCTTTGAAGAGGAGGCTGCCTTTTTGAAGCAGTCTGACAGCCACGATCAAAGGGTAGGAAGTGTGTTCAGAAGAGCTAGAAGCCTCTATAAAACATGTGCGGGACAAATTTTGGGGGGTTGTTCCCTGAATCATGTGCATATCCTGACACATTTCTGCCTG
Organism: Peucedramus taeniatus; assembly: GCA_013400575.1. Lineage (NCBI taxonomy): Eukaryota > Metazoa > Chordata > Aves > Passeriformes > Fringillidae > Peucedramus > Peucedramus taeniatus. The sequence continues at coordinate 38,973 of WBNO01027191.1, read as the reverse complement.
GAATTGAGCTGGACTTCTCTCTTAATTGAAGCTGCAGCTAGAATTTAGAGGGAAGAATGTGGTACTTTCTGGGTATGAGATTAACAAATCTAAGCAGTGCTGGTCTTCCTGACCTAGCAGAGATTAGGAAGGAAAAAAAGCCCTACAGCTCTTGAGGGGGAGGAGGCCAATGGAAAAGACTGAAAGATCATCAATGAATGTGTTTTTTTAGTGAAAATACAGGATTGCAGAATCTCTTCCTTCTTTGGCCAGTGTATTCTTTCTTGGCCAGCTGTCCTGTAAGCATTGCCATTGACAGTTCACCATCGCCCAGCACAGGGTGGTAGCTGCTGTTGTTGTGCCATTATTCAGCCCAAATGGTAAAGGCGGATATGCTTTATTTAATTATCCTGATGCTGCAGATGAGCCCATGAGGCATTAACAGGAATCCACCTGATGGTAGTTTGGGGGATTGTTTTCAATCAGGGAAAAATGAAAAAAAAATTGCACAAAAAATTATAACACAGAAATATTCAAATATCAAAATTAAATTCTTTGAACCGAACAAAAAGGTGGCAATAGCACATGAAGATCCTGGTGTAGCTCTGGTTCCACCAGTCTGGCCCCTTTGAATAATCATGTTTTTAACCTGAAGTTTATGCTGTCTTTCCTAGGGACACATGTTCAGTTCAGTTTAAAGAGAAGCTGGCGTCAAGTACTAAGCAACTGTTCAATATTTTAACTTTTCCCTTGGTTATTCAGTGTGTAGCCCCAGCCTGCATTTTCTGCAGTGTCAAGATTCCTTGGTGAAGATGGAATTAATAATCTCATGGACATTTTAACTGTGGACTGAAAAACTCACATCATCTATAGCAAGTGATCTTTTGTGACAATCATTAATTGGCTTAACTAGTACAAAAACAAAATGCAGAAATGCTGCAAGGTAAAGCAAAGCATGCTAATTTAATAGGCCTTGGAAGAAAGCTTTTCAAGCCTCTCCTGTATAGTTGTATACAGTCATGCTATGGCTTGTCAGGTCCTCACTGCTGCTGAGTGATCTCAGATTACAGCTGGAGGAGGACACAATCTGTGGCCAGATGTGGAAACCTGGGTAAAGTAACTTGGTCAGCACCAAGTATGTGGCCAGTCTGCAGCTTTGGGGTGACTTAGAAACCTAACACAGGCACACTTCCTCCAGTCCAAATAGATTCCAATAAAACAATGGTAACCACTGCTGTAGCAAGTGCCTTGCTGTGGAAGTGACAGAGCATTCAGAGGGAGCAGATGAGTTGGCACCACCTTCTGAAAAAAAACAAAATCCATTAATAATTAAAGTCTTCTTATGATTTTGTTTTCATTAGTCTTAATGTTGAGCACCCAGCCTCAGTGTGGCCTGGGAATATCAATAAAAGTGTCTGTAAAGCTCTTCCTCTGAGCTTGCAAAGCCTCACAAGACTATTTGCTTATTAAAAAGTTTTCACAGTAGAAGAGGTTTCGATTACAGCTTTACTAATGAGCTATGACAGCTCAATTCAGGCTCCTAAAAAAAGGTTTTGAATCAGATTTTGGTGTACTTAACAAAGGAACCAGAATGCTCTGATGTGGATGAGCTCTTGGTTCTACGTGGACTATATCAATACTTGATCCTTGCAGAAGCACTAAGAAGGGAGCTGTTCTTACAAAAGTTCCTGAGTTTATTCTCCCGCAAAAAGAGGGAGACTGCAGTGAAAGCTGGCTGTAACACCCTCCTGCCTCCCTCACTCTCAGCTTCCCTCACATCGCTGGGCAAGCTCAGCATTTTTCTGCCTTGGAATTGGCAGAAATGAAATCCAATTTGGATCACTTTCTCTTGCATCAGAAGCAAATGGGATGCTTTTCATCTCAGCTTCCTCTCTGTCATTCTTCCTCAGAAATTTTAGAATTCAGAGCAGCAAACCTTGTGTGGAAATTCAGCTAATTTGATAAAGACACTAAAATGAAATAATTTCTGAGAAATAATAACATAGTAACAAAAGGACAATTAGGACTATGGATTGCAGTCCTGTGGGAGTGTAAATAGGGTGAGCTATTTAAGGAGTTTATTCAGCTGAGTCTAAAATAGTTTCAAGGGTTTGCTTAATTGAGCAACTTTGCATTGGAATGAAACCCAGGACGTTTTGGTTGTTTAAAAGTGTTTGCATCTGTGTGCTCAACCTGGAGAGTGTGTGTAATGGGATGTAAACTGAGGAACAAGATACTAGATGAAATGTGATGGTTGGTAAAACAGGTTGGTTAATTCTATTTAATCCATGCACAAACAAGCAGTTGTTTAATGTTCCCCTGTGCACAGACCATGACGATCCTGTGCACTGGTAGAACAGAAATAATCCACTGTGGGAGGTCATTGCCAGTGCTGCCATTCAGGTTGCAGTGTCCAGTGCAGGTGGTGACAACACTGCAGGACAAAGGCTTTTCCCAACCAGACTCAGAGGGTTTCACTGTTTCTGGGGGTGCCAGTCCCCTGGCAGAGCTGGGAAATGCCCTCACTCAGCAGCAGTGGAGGAGCCTCTATCCTCTATCCCCAGAGCTGCTGCTCCTGGGCAGGGCTGGGGCTGACACACCTGTCATTTTAGGTTTGCTCTCCTTATGACCCAGCTGCCACCTTTGGTTTGGTTGGTTTGGGTTTTCCTGGAGATCTCGCTCCACTCTGATGAGGGATTTGTATCTGAAGGTTGTACTTCAGAGTGCAGCTGGTAGAGCAGAGGTACTGCTGATGACAATCCAGACTGTACCTGGTGTACAGTTACTCATATATTTTTTCACATCTAGAGCAATAGAAAAGAAGAATAAATATGGAATATTTTGTCCCTCGCACAAACATCTTGCTATTCATGTTCTGGTTATTTTTCATGTGAATTTCAGCTGCATTTGAGATTCAGTTGATGTTTCAATTTTCCAGCAATGACAGAAGCAGACTTTCTTACCATAGCTGCTCTTTGCTGGCAAACCAAGCTTGGGTCTGTTCTGACAGATTTGCACAGATCCATCTGGCAGGAGGTGTTTGCTAAGGATCCACTGTGCACCAGTTTTGTTTTCTGGGTTAAACCTTTCTATGCAGTGATGCTGTGTATCAGCTTTGAGCTGAACTTCAACTGTAGCATTTTTAATCTCCCACCATTGTAAATAAATAGCAAAATTGACAAATTTGAGATTGCATTGACAATTTTAGGTATTATTTCAGTTCATGTGAGTGGCACCTGCACCAAAGGCTGCAGCTCTTCTGGGTGATTTTGCTACCAGAATTTTTGTTCATTTGTGGCTGTTAATATAATGCTCTGGGCATATCTCTGCATTTTGCCACTTTTCATCAAATTTATATCAAATTTATTGGTGGAGGCATGTAATCCTATATCCCCTGCATCACGAAACTTGGTGGTGTGCTGGATAAGACAGAGCATTGCACTCCAGGTGCTTTCCTTGGCAGTACTTGCCCTCAGCAGCAGTGGCTGGAACAGTTCTGTTTGCCCCGCTTTTTCACTTTTCTTCTCTCGGTGTATGTTCTCTCCAGTTTTGACCCACAGAAATTCAGGGATTTCCAGTCACATGCTGCTTTTTGAATGTTGATTAGGTAGCTGATAGAACATTAGGACAGGCCAGGGTGTATCCATGGGTATCTACAGCTTTGTGTCAGCTGTACAGATGCCAGAAACTGTTATTCTCAAGTAAATTGAAGCAGGATATATCTCCCCACCATTATGTATTTCATATTTGTATTTTGCTGAATGTTACTTCTGTCCATGACATTTCTGCATGATTCTGCCTCTCTTTATTGGCAGTGTACTTTTTTTGATGTCTTTAATTTTAGCTTAGAGCTTTTCCTACACAGAACTTCCTGTAACCTTCATATATTCATGAAGGTGATAAGCAGTTTAGTTCTTCTCCTCTTCATCCCTCTTTATTTTACATCCTCTGGCCATATATATTGTTTACTATAAAAACTTGGAGTTTTTCCAAGCCGGTAAAAGCTGTCTTGATTTAGTCAAAGTATTGGGCATTGAGTCTGGACAATTTTAAATTGTCCTAGAGAGTCTCCTGGAGCATCAGATTCCTCAGGAGAAGGACTTGGGGGGTGCTGATGGATGAAAAACTGAATGTGACCCAGCAATGTGCACTCACAAGCCCAGAACCCCGCTGAGTCCTGGGCTGATCCCCCAGTGTGGGCAGCAGGGCTAGGGGGATTCTTCCCCACTCAGGTGAGACCCATCTGCAGAGCTGCCTCCAACCCTGAGGCACAAGAAGGACACTCCTTTGGAGAGAGTCCAGAGGAGACCACAGAGATGCTCCAAGGACTGGAGTTCCTCTGCTCTGGAGCCAGGCTGGGAGAGCTGTGGGTATTCACCTGGAGAAGAGAAGGCTCCAAGGAGACTTCAGAGCCCCTTCCAGTGCCTAAAGGGGCTCCAGGAAAGCTGGAGAGGGACTTGGGACAAGGGATGGGGGGGCAGGACAAGGAATGGCTTCCCACTGCCAGAGGACAGCGTTAGATGGGATATTGGAAGGGAGTTATTCCCTGTGAGGGTAGTGAGACCCTGGCACAGGATGCCCAGAGAAGCTGTGGCTGCCCCTGGATCCCTGGAAGTGTCCAAGGCCAGGTTGGACATTGGGGCTTGGAGCAGTTTGGGATAGTGGCAGGTGTCCCTGCCATGGCAGGGGGTAGAATGAAATGGGCTTTAGGGTCCCTTCCAACCCAGACCAGTGTGTGATCACTTATGGAGCCCCAGTACCACACAGGTCTGTGCTCTGGAGGGTGACTGCAGTGCCTGACATGTAAGTGCATTTGTGCTGTGATGTTATCAAAGATTTTGGATACCCTGAGTGAGTCACTTCTGGGTGTAGTACTGGAAGAAGAGGTGCTACCATTAAAATAAATTTAAAATGCATCTACCCCTGGCACTTGCTTATCCATACAGATGTCATAGGAATGCCTGTTTAGTTTAGTTGAAATACATGTAGCTCTATCATTTGAAATATCCGTAGGCATTCTCTTGGTTCTAAAGCTCAGATTCACGGTAGAAATAAATGTTTAAGATCAACAGAGCACCAGGCAACTTGTTTCCTTTTCAGTAGTACCTAAGGCAGTGACCATACACAGACGTGGTGTGTCTGTTCCAGTCTGGCAGGTTACGTCAGAGGCATTTCAGTGGGTTATTCCAGGTCTGTTGAGAGTGCTAGGAATTAATTACTTGAGTACTTAGTTATAGAAGGAGAAATCAAACACTGATGTAGGGGCTGCATCTTCATTGTGATTATTCTTCTTTCAGTTCTTCAGAATCACGTCCAGCTGGCCTGGAGGAGAGTGATCAGTCATCGATGTCTGGAGACCAAGGAATGAGTTTAGAGAAGCCAGGCCCTAAACTCTCCGATTTTGCAAGTAGGCCACCAGGTAGTAGGATTTTAATGTGATTATCTAAATGTAATAACTATAAGAGAGCTTTTAACGATCTTTGTGACAGAAAGTTCTATTTTATTTATATTATCACACATTCAAGTTCAAACTTTTTTCCTCCTAGTAAGTAATTGGTACCATTATTTAAGTGTTTTCTTTGGGTTAGCTCAAAATGAAGAGGTGGCCCCATTCTCATTTATCATCCTGCAGGTATCACACTGAGTACTGCAGCATTATTCAGCAGTAACATAACTGATAAAAAATGTTGTATTTCTAGCTGTAGCACAGGCTGATGTCTTAAAAAATTAGCATTGACTAATAACTGATTTTTGAGAAGAAACAGAGGTTGTAGTTGGAATGATCCTTTGCATGTAGAGAGGATTAAATCTAAAGTCTGCAATAGGATTTATATTATAAACCACACAGGGAATTCTTAGCATGTTTTTGGCCGAGTAACATATCGCAGATTCTACTTTATACTCAAGAAAAGGTCAGGTTTGTGGCAGGTGTGCTGATCCATGACTCTTGGGGGCTGTCAAACTCTGAAGTTAGTTTAAAGGAGTAATAATTAGTGAAATCCCAAATCTGTGTTTGTCAGTGAAAGGAAGGCCATGGGCAGTTGCAGAGACTTGTCAGATGGTGTGAACCTGGGTTAGTAGCTGATACAGCACACTTAGAGATCTCCAGTTAAATCTCATGCAAGCGATACATTAAGTAAAACTATTTTTATTAATTAAGTTAAATCTTTGGCTTTGTTTGTAAAGCCTGTTTTGTTAATGTGGCTCTCATCCAAGATAAACAGGCTCCAGGCTGTACTTTCTATCCAATCCTGTTTGTTACAGAAATTCTGCTTCCTCTGATCTTTGGCTGGTTTTAACCATGCGTCATCCTGTTGCCTTAGGTTATCCATCTCAGCCAGTGGAGCAAAGGCCACTTCAGCAGATGCAGCCTCAGCTCATGCCACACACGCAGCAGCCCCAACCCCAGCAGCAGCAGCAGCCCCAGGCAGCCCCGCAGCAAGGCCAAGCACCCCCCCAGACACCACAGCAGCAGCAGATGATGATGATGCTGATGATGCAGCAAGATCCCAAATCAGTCAGGCTGCCTGTGCCCCAGGGAGTTCACCCCCCCAGGGGGCCCCTGAACCCAGATGCCCAGCGGATGCCAATGCAGCAGAGTGGGAACATGCCAGTGATGGTGAACCTCCAGGGGCCTGTGCCTGTGCCTCCATCTCCTGACAAACAGAGGATGGCCCTGCCAGGCAATCCTGCTCTAGGAAATAATGCAAGAAAAATGGTTTATCCAGATAACGTACAGAATCCTTCCAGCTCACCCCTCAGAGAGGTGTCATCAGTATCCTCTCTTCCAGAAGGAGGTGGAGCTGAGGGCCCTCCAACATCAGGAACTCAGAATAATGTGACATCTCATTTAGTAGTTTCACAGAACCCATTAATGATGACAGGACCCAAGCCTGGACCATCCCCACTTTCAGCTGCCCAAGGTGCAAATCCCCAGCAGCAGTCTAGTTCTCTGTCTAGTGCTCTTACACACCATTTTTCAAATGTTGCTGCCCCATCACAATCTTCAAGGCCTAAAACCCCAAACAGAGCCAGCCCAAGGCCATATTACCCTCAAACTCCTAATAACCGTCCACCCAGCACAGAACCCTCAGAAATTAGCCTGTCTCCTGAGAGGCTCAATGCTTCTATTGCTGGTCTGTTCCCTCCCCAGATCAATATTCCTTTACCTCCCAGGCCTAATCTCAATAGAGGATTTGATCAGCAGGGTCTGAATCCCACTACTTTAAAGGCCATTGGACAAGCCCCTTCAAATCTCACAATTAACAATCAGTCCAGTTTTACTGCCTCACAGTCACACAAGTTGGAAGGTGTGGTCATGAATTCCAGCAAACAAACCAACGCTGGAGGAACAAAGAGAGCAAGCCCAAGCAATAGTCGAAGGTCCAGTCCTGGATCCAGTAGGAAGACTACACCAAGCCCTGGCAGACAGAATTCAAAAGCAGCTAAATTATCATTGACAACTCAGCAGAATCCATCTCTCTTGCAGAATATGGAATTACAGAGAAATTTGCCGACACCTGTGACCACAAGTTTTCAAAATAACTCCATGCTAAGTAACCAGAATCCCACAGTTTCTGTACCTGCCGTGACTGGCGTTCCTGAAGACAATAAGGAGAGCCCTAGTGTGCCTCAAGATACAGAGGGTCAAAGTGCACAAGGTGTCCTAGGTAGCAAGGACCAGCCCAGTATGGAACTGAAAGGTGTCCCTACTCCAGAAATGAAAGTGCTGGTTCCTGAGGAACAGGCAAAAAAAGATGGGCCAGCTTTAGACAGCAGTAAGCTCCCAGTCATGGAGGAAAGTAAAGCTATGGTATCTCCAGCCATGAGGGAGGCACCAACTTCTCTAAGTCAACTTCTTGACAATTCTGGAGCTCCTAATGTGACCATTAAGCCCCCTGGTCTTGAAATGGCACCGATAGTCCCCACTGGTGAGGAGCTAAAGAAGATAGCTGTCATTCCTCCACTGCAGGATTCATCCTTGAGCACGGAGCCATCTAATTCACTTAGCCTGCCTCCAAAAAATGAGCCCAGTCCAAATCCAGGGCACCAGGAACTGGGAGAAGTAAATGCAAGTGTGGCACAGAGTGTTCCTCCAGTAATGCAGAGGCCTGTTAGCTCTTCTATTTCAGGTCCTTTACCTCCCAACCAAATAACAGTTTTTGTGACTTCCAACCCTATTACATCTGCTGCTAATACATCAGCTCCGTTGCCATCCCACTTGCAATCTGCATTAGTGTCCACTGTTGTCACTATGCCCAATGTAGGGAGCAAAGTGATGGTTTCCGAGGGACAGTCAGCGGCTCAGTCCAACGCCCGGCCGCAGTTCATCACACCTGTGTTTATAAACTCATCCTCAATCATCCAAGTGATGAAGGGCTCTCAGTCCAGCACGATTCCATCAGCCCCCATGACTTCTAACTCGAGTCTGATGCCTCAGTCAGTGGCGGTTGTTGGTCCTTTGCATATCCCACAAAATATCAAGTTTTCCTCTGGGCCCACTCCTCCCAGCACCACATCCACCAGTCCTGTGTCCAGTATTCCCACCAGCAGGTCACTCGTTCTGAATCCCTTGGCATCTCCTGTCCAGCTGCCTTCTCCCGCTCCCGCTCCAGCTCCTTCCGTTGTTCCTTCACAGCTTCCTGCTCAGCAAGCCAAGGACTTCAGCCCGGAGGAGACTTCCCAAGGGGCAGGGTCGGGTGAACAGTGCCCTGTGCCAGCAGCCCAGTCGGGACCTGCTGTTCCCTCTCTGCTTACAAGCAGCCCGGGATCTGGGAATAGACGCAGTCCTGTTTCATCCAGCAAGGGAAAGGGAAAGGTGGACAAGATTGGCCAGCTCCTGCTGACTAAAGCCTGTAAGAAGGTCACTGGCTCCCTGGAGAAAGGGGAAGAGCAGTATGCTTTGGATGGAGAAACAGAAGGTCACGGACTAGAAACGTCGGTCCCAAATGCTTTGGGAACAGAGCAACCCCCAGCAGAACTCGATAACAAAAGTGGGACCCCTCCAGCACCCAGTCTTACGAAACAGAGCACTTCTGGTCCCAGNACCCCGCGGGCCCCAGTGCCAACGGCGGCGACCCCGGCGGGGGCCCGGAGCTGAGCGGGAGCGCCGCGGCCGAGGAGAAGCCCGCAGGAGCCCCGGAGCTGCTGCAGAGCGCAGGTGAGTGCGGGTCTGAGGGAGGAATGGAGCGAGGAACGGAGGGAGGGGGCTTCGGGAAATCCCAGGGGCTGCTCTCCCCGCACTGCAGCCAAGGCTGACAGCTCCTTCTAACAACAGCTGAGTGATACACAGCCTTGTATTTGCAAAGATTCGAGTTCCAGATGTTTTATTTCACTTTCCATTTACTGCTTCAGTGGGGTATTTGTCATGAACATATGATTCTGTAACTTCATGTAACTGTTGGAAGCAAGAAGGTAAAGTGGGTGTATCAGTAATAACAAATACTTAGGGTCCCTTTTATCCTGGTAGATAGGCTGGTGTTCTGCTTTGGTCTTGCCCACAGACTTTTGATTTTGTAAATTATTTCAGTTTATTAATTATGATATTTTGAATTAATCCTAATAATACTATTTTCCTCTCTGAATAACATTGATCCTCTAGGGAAATTGCTGAATAACCTCAGAACAGAAGAAAAAACCAACCCACACCAAACCCCCGTTTGTCTAGGGACAAACTTTAATGCTCATTTTGGAGAAATTAATGAAAAAATTACCTGCATTCAGTTTGAAAACATAAAATACCTTTACATGTGAGCTTTGCTATTTTAATTTGAGCATCTGGCCCACTTTATATATGACATTGATGCTAATTCTTGATGTTCTTTTTAATTAATTGAATCTGGTGTAGATAGAAACCTATCACTCTTGAAGTGAGCTGAGTGAGTGTTGTGCTTTACAACATGAATTGGACTCGGAAGATAAAATGATGGATGATAAAATCCACAGAAGTCAGGGCAACTGAAAACTTCATCCTCAGTGTGACTTTCCCCATGGCTGTTGGATGTCGTAGCTACATGCCACTGCAAAATGGAAGCTTCCTTTGAGCTTCACAGAAAGAATTCTGGCTTTCTAGGAAGTGACAGTCTTTATTTACGCTTTATTTAAACTTTTTGTCTTCTTGTTTTCTGTAAGTTCACTATCACATTGAAGACTAGAAAGCATTAGCCCAACAAAAATTATTTTTCCACCTGATTTTTTTACTTGGCAACCTAAGAAAGGTTAAGTCATCATCTTACTGCCAAAGGCCTTCAAGGGCAACGCTGGAGCATATTGTGCACTTTAATTTAAAGAGTGAGGGCACTGATTCATTAAAAATATACTATTTTCCCCCAGAACCTCTGTTGAAATTAGCATTAAAAAAAGGAGACTAAATTATTGAAATGTGAGGATTTTCTTTAATGTCACAGTCTGAAAAACTGTTACCTTTAAAAATGTTGTTTATGATACTTCATTTCATCACTCATTCTAGTTTGAGAAAACTAGGATAGCTTGGGATAGTTTTGCCAAAGTTTGTTTTAAAAAGAGGGAGGTGTGTGTGTGGTGGGAGGGAAGTGGAGGGTAGATTAAAAATATTGCATCTGTAAATGGCAAAGTGCAGTCAGCTGGGAGAGAGAGTATTTTGTACCAGCCTGATGACACAACAGGAACTCCTTTACTCCCTTCGACAATAATGTTTTTTCCCTCCACTTTTATTCTAGCATCCTCTCAGCATTTAACACAGAAAAAAAGTTCAGTTGCAACATCAGAAAGTACTGTTCAAAGAACAGGTAAATCTTCCTTTGGAAAAGCAGAATAGAGGTGAACTAAATCCTTGATGAAAATGTATTTGTTCGAATGCATATTATGATAGTGGTCACTAACACACCGGGTATTTTGGGGGTTGGGTAGGGGTTTTTATTATTATTTGTGCTTTTGGGGTTGGTTTTGTTGTTTTTTTTTTTTTTCTAGTTACATTGTGCTTTGGAAGTCTCCAAAGGCTTGTGGGAGATTCAGGATGGGGTGAGGTAAAAAATGAAAAAATCCACAAGAAAGGTTTTAGATATCCAGTGTTAAATTGGAGGGACTGGATTTGTAACAGTACATTGTGTTTGAATTTGGAAGTTCTCTGCCAAGCTAATAAGAAGGGTGTTTCTTTCATTGTACCCTTCTGAATATAGAAATATGTTCATGCCATGCTGGGATTATGTTTTAGAGTTGTAATTCTTTTTTTTTTTGTGTTCAACTTTTAATGCCCCCCCAGCAGTGTTTCAGGATGGAGCCCTGGCAGATGACTTTATGGTGTTGCCATCTATTATCATGGTGTTTCACCGTCAGTTCTGGGGTGTTGAAAAAAAGTAATTCTACTGTTGAGCAGGGAAAACAGATAGATGTGGGCTTACTTATGGGAAGTGCCACTCTCCATCCATTTGCCATCTCTAAACTGATTAGAAATAGGGTTTTCAGAAAGTAAAAATTGTACAAAATAGTTTTCTTTGAATTTCCACTAAGACAAAGGTGGTCATATGCCCTTGTTTTTTCACACCCGACTCATTGCCCTGTGCTGCTGTGATTGTACTGGGGGAAGCACTGATGCTATCCATTTTTTGCTGTTGGATAATCTCCCAATTTAAATTTTGGGTGGGAAGAAAGGTAACTCCTTTCATTGCTTAGTCTCTTCTTCCTTAGTCCCCAAGACGTCTGTTTTTCTCAGATGGTGCTCTATCCATTTACACCGAAGAGGCTGATGTTCCAACACTGCAATTTCATCCTACAAGGATAGACATTGTCCATTCTCTTTCTTTTTTTAATGCCTCTATTAATTGTGCACACTCTAGCAAACTGGGGGCTAAATTGCTGTCAAAGGCAAAGCCCCAGTTTGTGTCCCACTGGCCCCAAGTTTGATGGGGTAATTGAGCTCGGCAATGAGACAAAGCACAGCGGGTTCATCTATGACATTGCAATGTTAATCCCTAAATTTCTGGCAGTTCCTCATGAGAGGGCCTGTGTTTAGATATAGGTCTTCCCTCTCAACAAAGGATGCAGTGGATATGGAGAGAATTAAAAGACAGACAGTAGAAAGACTTGACATTTTATGTGCTGAAAAGGAGAGCTGTTTACTGAGGTGAAGACTCCAAAGGAAACCTGACCTGTATGTACAAAATCACTGAGAGAGAGAGACAGAGAAAACAGGTCAGACTTCTCTTTGCATCATCTCCACTGAGATATTTTCCAATTCTGTACAAGTGCAATTGGGCTTCAGAAATTTGTCATTTGAAGATATTGCTGTGAGAGGCAGTTGGGTTAAGGCAGATTTTTACATGCACGATAGAGCCAGATGGGTACTTGTAAGGTTTAAAATTTAATGAAACCTAGAAGGTTTAGTAGAAATAAGCTGTCTAAAATGGAAGTTTTAAAAAGGAGAAGAGTGTAGCCAGGGAGTTTCTCTGCAGGGCTTTAATTTTACTCTGTCTTAGTTGACTGCAGTGTCCTGAAGGCTGTAATCAGGCCAAGCACTTGGCCAGTGTGGTATTTTGGCTTGCTTTGCTTTGAGAGAAGCTTATCCATGAGATGTAATATGTAACCGAAAAATGTGAGCTAGTCATGCCTTGTCAGCAGGTATGTACCTCTACAGCAGACTTTAAAATTATCTTTTTCTTTTGTAGAACTTGAGACAAATGCTGCAGTAGTTGCTGGTCAAAGGTAAGGAGATAGTTTGTAGATTCAGAGTAGACATAGCTTTTGTGGGAGGAAGTCACTTTCTCTTTGCTTAATTGCTCAACCTCTGCTACTGCTTTTCATTTTCTTGGCCATATCCTTTCTTTCCTGCTAAGAAATCAGGCCAGTTGAATGTTCCAAACCATTGCTGAAATGCAATGAATATAAGGTAACCTTTTCCTTAGTCTGTACTTTGGGCAGTGTTTCCTCTCATCCTTTCAGGCCTGGATGTTTCATGTTCTGGAAGGGTCTTGATGGTTGCACAACAAATCAAAACTAACCCCCTGAAGCCTGCAGCTTAGCTGTTGTGTGAATTTTTGTTTTCTGAAAGGAAGTCTTTCAAAAATTTGTTCTTCTGCCTTGAGGATTGTTCTCAACAGTTTTCCTCTATTTGCTTGTTAACACTCTGCCAAAACTTGATAAGAAAGTCAGGTAGAAACTTCATATTGTCCTGGTTAAGACATTTGGTAATTAAAAGATATTATTTCAAATGGTTGTGTTCTGTCAGAAAAAAATACAGTTTCCAAGATTTACTTGGAAGATTTTAAACACCCCAGGCTCTCACTCAGTTGGCTGTGAGAGCCCCTGGGGAGGTTTTTGGCTAATGGTGCTGGCACAGCTGGCTGGGTTTTGGACATTGCCCTCTTGGGTGGAGTGACCCCCTAGGCCAGGCCAACAGGGGCAGTCCCTTGTGGGGTTCCTCAGGAGATGAGGCAGTGCCTTCCTTTGTAAGGGAGGGAATGCAGTACATTTCCTCAGATCAGGAATGGCTCTGAATGGAATATTTATCTTCATTTGGACTGGCATCTTTCAAAGACAAGCTGAAATTTCACAAGGAGTTTTCTTCAGGGTGGAATTTTTCTGAAAAGCTGAAGGTGGGACATTGGCAGCTGAGCAGATTCTCCAAATGAAGTGTCCTTGTGTGACTTTGTCCAAACTCACCCAGCACATCAGATTACCACAAGGGCATTTTTAGGGTTTTTCTGATTAATGCTCTTCTGAGCAAGACTGGAAAAGAAGGAAAGTTTGCAGGCAAACTGGGTCTGGTGATGGCTGATACAGTGGGCAGCTTTGGGTAGGTTGAACCATACAGGACAAACCTTGATAGAATCACATATGGTTTGGGTGGGAAGGGACCTTAAAACTTGCCTTCATTTCACCCCCTGCCATGGGCAGGGTCACCTTCCAGTATCCCAGGTTGCTCCAAGCCCAGTCCACTCTGGCCTTGGACACATCCAGGGATGGGGCAGCCACAGCTGCTCTGGGCAACCTGTGCCAATTTCTCCCTAATATCTAATCTAAACCTATTTTCATTTAAAGCCATTAAAAACCTTTAAAACCTTAGAGGAACCTTGCAACCCATAAACCACTAGAGATATTTTCACTTGGAGTAACTTGATTTCCTCCTATAAAAGGAGGGAAGTGGTGTGCTGGTTCCTATGAGACAATCCCAGCTCTGGATTTAGTCACTAGAATCTGTAAAAATGACCTTTACTAACTGAACTTTGTGTGCTGATGCCTGTTTGCATCCGTCTGGGAAGCACCCACCTTTTTGGGGATCCAGTGTATAATGGCCCATAATACTCCCTTATAGGGAAATAGATTTCAGTATTTTGTATCTGAGATAATCTACAATCCATAGTTTCCTCTGCTGTGTGTCCTTCCTTGAGAATGTTTGTCTCTTCTTCCATTGAGAAACTGTTTTATTTCAGGTTTCTGTTACTTAACCCTAAAGTTTGAGTGCTTTTAGTCCTTCTCCTCAAAGCAGGGCTTGTCTGAAGGGTGACACTGCAGTGAGACCTCTGTCAGAGACAGGTCACCCTGTGCTGTGTCTTCACTCCAGTCTCTGATTCAGGCATCCTTTCCTGAAATCATGCAAGTTGTCACTCAAAGGGCCTGAAATGAGCTTTCTTCTTTTCCATTATCAGCAGAGTAATTTATTTAGTTAATTACTTGCCTTTGAATTCACTCCAGAGAGGTTTAGTTTAAACTTCTGAAACTGCTTAGTCACCAGAAATTGTCTGGCAAGAATGCATTAAGGGGAAAACACCCAAAGCTCAGGATGAGTTTACAGGGCTAAGAGAGATAAAATAAAAGAGAGATTTAATTACAAAATGTAGTACTCCCTTTATTGTCTCAGTAGCAAGAAACAGATTTCCACAGTACCTAAAATTATTATTTTATAGCAGAAAAAACTTTTTGTTACCAAAAAAAAAAAAAAAAATTTTACTTCAAGCTTTAAAACTTGAAAGTTTTTAAAAAACTTTTTTTTTTTTTAATATGTGAAGAAATCACTTGGATCAATGGAGTAAGTCTTTTTAGCAAACCTAAAAGTTGGCATACGCCCTGGAGAGTTTTTAATTCCTCCTGATGTTGCAATTTCAACTCTGCATCCCCATACTACAGCAGTCTCTAACGTAACCTGTTTGCTTTTCCTAGACTTCAGTAATGGTGGCACCTGTGGAAAACAGAGCAGACAATTTGTAATGCATCTAATTTCTTGGTCTTCTTATGTTGAAAATATTGTCTTTGAGGACTTCTCAATTCTGTATCCTCTGATAATTTTTGATAGAAATGGACTATACTCTGGCTTACTCAGGTCATTCTTCATCTGATAGAACTTCTGGTATCTCTAGCGTTTCATATCTTCAGTGCTAATAGTCCGGAACTGGTACCTGTGTCGGGCCATCCTCCAGCTTGTCTGACTTGCATAGAAAAACATAATTCTTCTCACACTTCATCAGAAATATTTTGTCCCACTTTATTAGTAATGAGACAAAAGAGAATTGTGAAAAGTCTAAAACTCCAAGTAGAAGAAATTCAAGAACAGAGGATTCTGCCGCTTCACAGGAAACTGTAGAGAATGGGCAGCGCAAGAGATCCTCGCGACCTGCGTCTGCGTCCGGCACAGCTAAAGGTAACATGCACAGCCACCCTTCCTGGGGAGAGGGCAGCTCCTAACCTGCTTCCCCAAATGTTTGCTCTGGCAGTAGCTGCCTCGTAACGCTGATTTGCAGCTCATACACCTTGGGTGCTTTATCTCTAGTTTCAAGGATTTAGCCACAGGTTGGTGTTGAAGCGTTTCCTGACGTCTGCACTGGCAGTAAATCCTGTATGAATTCCTCTTTGGTACATCTGTGGAACTTGTTTTCTGCAGCACTCACCACCATAGTGTTCAGCACCTTGCCTAGTTGAATTCTCTTTGCAGAAATGTGTTGCTGTTGGAAGGACCGTACTGAGACCAAAAAGTGACATTTTCCTTTTCCTGAAGCCCGAAAGACACAAGACTTAAGTCTTCCCAAGTGCACGGTCAGTTCTTGCCAAGTCAAATGCCATGGTTCAGGCACGCTCCAGAGGCTGCTGAGGTGGCAGCCAGGAGCATCAGGGAGTGCTGTGTGCTAGCACAGAGCCTCAGTTCTGCTTCGCAACAACATCTGAACTCCTGAAGTTATTAACCCCCATGGCATTAGCAGGTGCTAACGTACCTTACTCCTACCCAGGTCACAGTCTTTAACAATTATGCAGCATTTGTGTGATATGCGTGGCCCAGTGCCAGGCTGAAGCTAATTCTGTCAGCTTCTTGTGTTTAAGGGTCAGAAAAATGCTGATGGACCAAAGTTATACAAGAGAGTAGAGAGAGACCATCAAGAGGCAACATTCGACCACTATTTTAAAGATAATATACAGAACAAAGAGGTACTAATATAAAATGATTATAAAAGGAAGTCAAGTTGAATTCAGCCACCATTTCCATATTGGAGGTTCTAAAGTGTGATGCTAAGAATATTGTGTTGTCAGAGTTTCAGAGAAGCATTCCAGCTTTACATCATTGTGCAATGACTCCCAAAGATTACACAGGGGACCTATATGTTCTGCACTTTTGTGACTGCTGAATTTAATTATATTTACTTCTTGTAGCAGGACTGTGCAGAAGAATCTGAGTCTGTACTGTAAAAATAAATTCTCTTTCATGATTGTGAGAAAAAAGTTTGAAAAATGTGAAGCCAGTGTAAAATCCCTGCCTGCATTTGAGGGGATCTGGAGCGTGTGACCTTACCCAGTGACACTGTACTGGGTAAACCTAAAGATGACAACCAGTGACACTTCAAATTCTGAAAATGTGGGAACGGGAAAGTGCGTCAAATTTAAATAATACCAAAACTCTCACAGGGGTTTGTGCTGACTGTGTAATTAATTTACCTCTGTAAATAAAACCTTTGTTTTTAAATTGTGCATCTGAAGCTGCCGCAGTGTCCAAGGGCTCTGCTGGACACTTGGGTGCAGTCTGCAGGGGGCACCTGGCTGTGCTGCCTTACCTGCGAGCACACAGCTGCTCCTGACCTGTGGAGAATGAGCCAAACCAGGTGCTCTGGACAAGCTGAACGTTAGTGAGGTGCCCGCAGGAGTGTCACCTGGTCTGCCACCTGTGCCTGCTCTGTTGTACATTTTTGTTAGTGAATCAGAGCTTAAATATTCTGGTTTGGTTACTCCTGTCCTCATTATGTTATCTGTGTCCTGAGAAACCCCCTAATCCATGGTAAAAGGAATGTGGGGCTGTGAGGAGTTATCTCGTGAGAGAGAGGCTGTTTAAACTCATTATTAGGAAAAAGAAATCAGCAGGAAGAGAGAAGCAGACTTTGACCAGCTGGAGTAGGAACTTGGTTGCTAAGCCTCGGGAAGGAGGAGGCAGAAGGGTCAGAGTGAGAGAAGAGAACATACAGGGAGGGTCAGCCCTGTCCACGTGTTTCTGGCACACTCTGGGGTGCAGGGTTGGGGAGGTGCTGGTGATGCTCCCAAGGGACTGAGACGGGCTGAGCGCTGCTGGGCCACTCCTCCTCCCAAACACAGAGCCTTGAGCAGCAGCAAGGGTGGCAACAGCTGCTGCTGAAGCTACTTCAAAATCACTCCTGCTGCTTGGAGGGCCCCAGGCTGGAGTCAAGCCTGTGGAGATGTTTCACTTCTGAAAATTGGTACTGTACTGGTGTTTTCCCTTTTTGGAGTACTTTTCCAGCAAGGGCTGCTTTTAGCATTTACTGTAGCTTTGAGTTTGTTAAATTTTGAAATGTTGATTGTTTTTTCTAATTCCACGTGTAACAGCTGTGGAGTTGTACTGCTGCTATTCTAATTATAGATGGGCTTGGAAATTTTTTTCCCTTTTGACTCTTAAAATACACACAGCTGCAATAGTTTTTGGAAAATATTATGAAGAGCCAAAGAGACATTGCCAACATTTAAAATCACATTTTTAAAAAGATCTAAAGATGTAAATGCCTTTGGTCCTTACTCTTTTTTTGTTTTGAAATGGAAACTTAGTGCCTTGGTAAGTGCACTGGACATGTCATCTGCTGTCACTGCTGCCCTGCAGGTGTTAACATTTGTGTCTTTTTGCATCATCTGTGTTCCTGTGACTCAGTGTACACTGCAGAGAGTTGTTTTCTAATGACCTCCTAGGACCTCAGACAGCTGGGGTGTTGACTGGCATGGCAGAGTGGTTGTGTAGCACCATCTCCTCCTGGGACACGGCTCCCTGTGGCACATGGGGGACAGCATATAGGGGACAGTTAAAAACATTTGGCTCTTCTTTCAAAGGCTGTTGTGTTGGGTTTGCGTGAGTGCCCAGCTCACGTCGCTGGTGTGTGGAGAGCGCGTCGGGCCCCGCGCGTGTCAGGCTGGCAGGCCAGGGGTGCCACAGCTGCTCAGGAGTCACTCCCGGTGTGGGGAAATCCTGCTCTCCAGAGCAGGCACTCTGGTGCGAGTTTGGAAAAATGGCAGGGCAATCTGTGCCCCTCTGGGGAATGGCTTACCGACTGCGTATCCATGCTTTTTTTCTTCTCTTGATTTCAGAAACGAGTGCCAGTGCAATGCAGTCAAAAAGAAGAAAATCCAAGTAAATTACTGCATGGAAACATGAGACTTGTAAATGAGTGTGAATTTACCAATAGCGATTTTGAGCTGTGATTTTTCTTTTTTAAATAAAATTCTGTACAGTAAGTAATTTTAATATTATACTGTTCCCAATAAATGTTTTTTTTTTTCTAAAAACAGATAAATAGATATAAAAACTGGGTTCTTCTAAAACCCCCTGAATTTGCAAAGTGAAGTCAGGGTTAGCACATTAGAGTAATGTGTTTATATGAAATGGAAGGGGAGGGGAAGACAATTGTAAATTTATTTGTTTCCACTTTTCATAAACAATTTAGAATACAGGGTTGTCATTTTTAGGTATTAAAATAATGTAATGTGCTGTTGTTTAAGTACTGTATGTGAATAGCAGTCTGAGGGTTTATAAACAAACCCCATGTTGTTTGGAAATGTAAATAATTTTATTATATAGTAGATCTGATGTATTTGTTGTAGAAATGGACCAGTGAAACAATAAATTTAAGGGTTTGTATAATGTGGAATCCCTCATGCTCTAAATAAATGTTATTGTCCTATAAATTGGCTTGAATTATTATTAGCAACAACAGCAGCATCATTCCAAACAGGAGGATTGGAGGGATTATTTAGATCTCCGGGCCTGCAAGCTCCTTATATGTAGCTTCAGCAAGGAATTTGTTTAACCACAAACAAATTAACTGATGCACCTGCTCCTGCAAAGCAAGGGAGCATGGGAAAGGCACCCTGCTGCCCCCGGGGCTGCACAAGGAGCAGAGGAGCCCCAGCAGCCTGGCTCCCCACAGAGGGCTGAGCAGAGCAGGGGCAGGGAAAAGGCCCAGTTCCACGGGGTACAGGCAGCAGCCTGGCGTCCCTCGGTCTGGAGAGCTCTGCTGCCATCGGCCGTGGCGCTTGGGATGGGCTGCCATGGAAAGTAGGTCAGGCTTGCTGTTCCTGGGAGCTGCTGGGGAGAGCCCAGAGCTTGAGCTCTGTGCACACACACTGCCACCTCTTCTCTTTCTTGCTGAAATTTAAAAGTATGTATCTCAAAATGCTAATTAAATAGAAATTGTTATTAAATAGAAGTTGTCAGCTTTTATAATCACAGAAATTAGCTATTTGTGCACAAGGTAACAGGTACTGAGTGAGGCCAATGTCACAGAATCATTGGGGTTGGAAAAGTCCTTTAAAACCATCAAGTCCATCTATTCCCCTAGCCACTGCCAAGGCCACCACTAACCCATGTCCCCAAGTGCAGCATCCACGTTTTTAAAATCCCTCCAGGGATGGGGACTCCACCATTGTCCTGGGCAGCTGTGCCAGGACTTGACAACCTCTTCCATAAAGAAATTTTCCCCAGTATTCAACCTGAACCTCCCCTGGTGCAACTTGAGGCTATTTCCTCTCATCCTGTCCCTTGTTCCCTGGGAGCAGAGCCTGACCCCACCCAGCTCCACCCTCCTGTCAGGGAGTTGTGGAGAGTGAATGTTTCCCCCGAGCCTCCTTTTCTCCAGGCTGAGCCCTCCCAGCTCTCTCAGCTGCTCCTTGTGCTCCAGCCCTTTCCCCAGACCTGTTCCCTTCTCTGTATACGCTCCAGCCCCTCAATGTCTTTCTTGCCATGAAGGGCCCAAAACTGTCCCCAGGACTGGAGGTGCCTCACCAGTGACCAGGGGACAGTCACTGCCCTGGTCCTGCTGCCACACCATGGCTGGTACAGGCCAGGTGTCATTGGCCTCTTGCCCACCTGGGCACACCAGGCTCTTGTTTTTCTGCTGTCACCAATGCTCCCAAGGCCTTTCCCACCAAGCAGCTTTCCAGGCACTCTTCAATGTCTCCATCCTCCCTGCCAGAGTGTGGCTGCTCCTGTCCCTGCACAGGCACAGCTGGTGTGGGTACAGGAGCCCCCCTATCTTTGCTGAGCCCCCACTGTCCATTGGGGCTCATCCTGCTCCATGCTTGGCCTCACTGCTCCTGTTGCTGCTCGGGTTGGGTGGGAAGCTTTGGAGGATGAGGACAATGTCCACGAAACTGGAAAGTCTTCACAGAAAAGGTCAACATACCAATAAACCAGGGAAAGAGAGGGGATGTGCTTCAGTTTGTGGGAAATACCACCCTGTGGGGAGCAGACAAGCTTGAGGTGAGGGTCACCATTTACAGGGACATGGACCTCGGGAAAGAACTGCAAAATCCTAGCACTGGGAAGGAGTCTTGGAAGGAGCAAAGGGCCCCTGTACCGGTCCTCTGAGCAGTGCTGGACTTCGGAGCAGCTCACAGTCCTGGAGAAGAACTGAGCCAGGCTGTGGGCAGGGAGGGCAGCCCATGGGGCAGGGAAGTGATCCCTTGCATTTGGGGATCTGGAATGTCATCACCCAGTTTCTACCTCCCACTCAACCACAAGATGTTGATAATGTAGAGGAGATACAAGAGAGGGCCACCAGGATGGCCTGAGGCTGGAACACTCGACCAAAAGGAGACATTGAGGGAGATGGGTGCCATCGCCCTTTTGTGCTCTGCAGAAGATGGAGCCAGGATTTTATAGAGATGTGAGCTGGCAGACAGGCATGGACACCACCAGGATAAATGGAAAGAGAGGAGCTTCTGACTGAGCAGCAGAAACTATTCCCCCTGGGATGCACTGGCAGGATCTCTCTCTTTGGAGAATTTCAAGCATTGGCTGAACAAAGCCCTGTGGTCTGAATTCAGTATTTACCCTGCTGTGAGCAGGATGTTGGACTGGACCTCCTGAGTTCCATCCATCTCAAATAACCCTAGGCTTTGTCTCCAGCTGCCAAATTTGTCTTTCCCATAAGAAGGTTTATCAAAGCTATGAAAGCTCACTCCCAGCTATTTTTTTCATTCCCAGTATCTAATCTAACATTTCTCTGAAGTGCTTTTCTCAGCAGCTGGAGGGTCATGGGTGTCTCCTGGGCTTGGCTCTGCTGGAGGAGCTGGCATGGCCACTGGGCTGGGCAAGAGCCAGTCCACCCCTGCCCAAAGCTGCTCATGGCCATGTCTCCTCTCGAGTATCTCCAAGGATGAAGACTCCTCAACCTCTCAACCTGCTCCTGTGGCCAACCACCCTTGCAGTGGAAAAGCATTTTCTAATGTTTAAGTGATTTTTTTTTTTTTTTAACTTCAATTTGTGCCTCTCACCCTGTCCCTGCATTAAGAATGTTCCAGTTCTGTTTTCTGCACTTCCCCCATCAGTAATCTGCACACAGAGCAGGATCTCCCTGAACCTCCTCCAGGCTGGGCAGTTCCAGCTCTCAGCCTCTCCTCATCCCCAAGCCCTTAATCACCTTGGAGGCGGCTCTGCCTCTCATGGCTGCTGAGAACATCTCACACTGTGCTTGGAGAAACAGCTGATGCTGCAGAGATTGGCTGCTCTGGGATTTTCTCAGGGCAATTGACATCTGCTTTAACTCTGTCATTATCTGCTGAGTTGTAAGGTTTGGTAATGGGGAGGGGGAAAAAATCCTCTCCAACCCCTCAGCCTGTGCCATCCCTTCCCCTGCATGTCCTTGTCTTCAAAGGGGATGTTTTTCTGTTACATGTCTTTCAAACCATTGACTTTTAAAATATTTTTTTAAAAACAAAGCATTTTGCAGACAGATTTACTTGCAGGCTTTAGAGGAATACACATAAAATCGATTTTAAATATATATATATATATTTATTTCTTGTGATTTTTCTTTATATTAGATTTTTTTTTCAGTCAAGAGACAGCATTACAACCCAACAACCAAAACCAGGTTACACACACACAGGCACACTACACAATGTGTCCCAGGCAATCGACACAGGGCAAATGTTTACACAATGTCCTACAGGAGGAGACACCCCTTCCCTACGAACCCTGCTTACATCAACTGAACACATAACACAGAAGAAGGACGGATTTCATTAGCTTCGAGTTCCAAACGAGGTCTCAGTCCTACAGCACAGGTGATATAGAAAACGTGGGGCTGGTTTCTCCCTCTTCTCCCAAGATCCCCAGTGGCGGCTGTGCCACGTCTAAGGCGTCCGGCAGAGCCCGGGCCGGGAGCTGCTCTGCCCGGGCTGCCCCCGGCACAGGCGGGAGGGCACGGGAACATTTTCCGGGGCATTTCAGGGAAGGCTTAAGGCAACCTTTTCCAACCATGGAACAGCCATCTGTCCTGGCGCTCCTGCTCCTGCTCACTCTCCAAACGCGGCCCGGTGAGCAACTGGGGTTTAGAGCTTTTCAAAGCTGCCTAAGAGATTTAGTATATCCAAAATGCTAAATGCTTTTTAACAAAAAAAACAAACAAACAAACAAAACGAAACAAAAAAATCTTTTCGGGGCATTCGTTCTGTCGGGCTTCTCTGAAAAACCTCACAGTGACTGAAAACAACACAGAAACACAGAAATATTGAAAACTGACTCCCTGGTCACCTCTTGCATAGGACTTGTAACTGCAGTTCAGTGATTTATTCAAGTTCTGTAACTGTGTTAAAAAAAGATGCCAAACCATGAAAAAGGGTGAAGGCACATGTACAGTCAGTCAGTCCCGTGTGGGGGAGGGTAACGTGTGGGCAAGAGTTTCACAAGCAGGTACCAGGGGTGGATACATACAGATAGAATATTGCAGTGCTTGGTGGCTTTGTACAAGGACAGTTCTGACACAAGAGGAAATTTCACTGGTTTACTGCTACACCTTGTGCTGTCCCCTCATCCCCAGACTTCCTGAAGCATAAAGCAGAGGATAAGAATTTGGTGAGACTTGGGCACAGCTGCTCACGGCTCCCCAGCAAGGGTACATGAGGTGAATGTGAAAGAGCAGAGGAGCTTTGGGCTCCCCCATGCAACCCATTTTTAAGCTACACTTAGAATTAGCTGCGCTGTTTTCCCCTCCATTTGCAGAGTATAAAACTTTCACCCCCCTTGCCATGCAATGAAATAGGGTCAGAGTGGATGGCAGAAGGATTTTCAGGTTTAGCTGCAACAGAGTCAAAGCTTTACAGCTCTTTTTGTGCTCTGGAGCATGGGGCAGCATCCCTGTATAAAATATGGGGTTGGAAAAGCAACACCCTTGACAGCCTGGGAGGCGTCAGCTCAGAATGAGTGACAGGGGACACACTTGGGTGTCACCGCTCTGCACAGAACTGAAAAGACAATCACACATAAAAGCCACCTTTGCTATTAAATAAAGCTGCTCATCCTCGTCATCCTCTAAGGAGAGGGTTATGGGTTTAGTTAATCACTAATGTTTTCAAGAAGCAAAAAGAAAGGCTGTTGGAACAGGGAGAACTCCTGGCCAACCGTATCCAGCTGTCCAGAGCCCATGGCTGGGGAGTGCTCTGGGGTCCTGGAGGCGAGCGAGGTGAAGGTGGCATCTCCAACAGGGCTGAGGACACCTCTCAGCAAAGAAGGGATTCTTCAGGCAGGCAGAGCCCTTCCCACTGCTGCATCCAGTTCCTACAGCCACATTCAGGCAACTTGTGGCAGCTGCTCCAGGGATGGGAACGAGACAGGGATGGAGCTCATGAGGACAAGAGGAGGTTACTGACTTTGTATGGAGCAGATCTGAGAGATGGGAAGCTCCACCTTGAAGAAGACAAGCCCTGAGGGGATCAGCCCCTTTTAAGGCCCATTCCTGTCCCTGGTAGGTCTGCCTCTGGCAGTCCCCTGGGAGGGGGGGTGCCAGTGCCGTGGATGTCCCTCCTCAGGCTCTGGTCCCTGCCAGCAGCTGTGCTGAGGAGGTCACCACAGTCCCGTGGTGGAGAAGGGCTTGGGGGGGAAGCTCTGAGAAGCTGGGGGGATGCTGGAGTGCTGATGCTTCCCCCCTGCTACCAGCAGCTATTGCTGAGTTCATGCAGCAAAGAGGAACAGTAAATTGGAGGCTGGGAGTGGTGGCAGCTGACAATCCCTGGTGGCTCGAGAGTCCCTGTGGCACCAGCTGGACATGGATGGCCTCCTGCTCTAACCCAAAGACTCAGGGAAGAGTCAAGGACTGCCAGCAGCCATTCCCAGGTCACTGGGGCTCAGTGTTGCCTTCTGAGATATGCTGAGAACCATTTCTCTTAACTTGAGGTGACTTAGGTGTTCTTACTGTTTCCTAATTATTAGATGTTTGATCTTTGGGGACTCACTTGTTTTTCAATAAATTCACATGAAGTTTAATTTCCACTTTATGCAGGGCAATGGAATTTATACTGATCCAGAGGGGAAACTGCAAAGCTGTAGGACTCAAGCCTAGAACCTCACTGGAGTATTTTTTTATCTTTTTTTTTTTTTTCTTACTCGTGTGGTAAGACATCTAAGTGGCTATTTTTCTCCCCATTAGGGCTGAATAGAAAAGTACTAGTATGATGTAAATGTAAAATTATTGATTAGAAACATGCCTAAAGAGAGAAGATTCCCACAGCAGTGATCTTTGGGATGCGCCATGCATTTATGTTCTGCACAAGAAGGAAACATGGACTCCCATGGAAAGAATAATTTTCCTTCTAGACCAAGCTTTTGCTGCAGAGTTTCTTAGAAAGAGCATTTGTGAGTGCAAATTTCAGAGTAACAGGTGAGGAGGACTTTTGCCTCCACCCCCTTGGCATCCCTGCAGCCTTGCGGTGCCAAGCAAGAGCCAGAATTCAGTGTGAGAACTTTGTTGTGGCTGCTGGTGAGGGGTCCTGAGTGTGCCATGGCCACAGCCCAGTGCAGCAAGCACAGCCTTGGGGGCCTGGAGGCACTGGGGGCCCTGGTGCATCCTGAGGTGGCACTTCTCCAGCAGAGCTGTCCCTCCTGGTCCCATCATGCTTTGGGGGTTCATCCCTCGCACTGGGATGTGGCAGCCACAGCAGAACCAGGCAAGCAGAGGCAAATCTTGCTTGGAGAAGATCCCTGCACCACGGGGGCTTCAGTGGTGGGAAGATTCTTCCCTCCATAAGGAGTCTCAGAAGCTCCAGCCATTGCTGAGAGCACTGTCCCAGCCTGCCCCCGTGCCCTGATGCCCACCTGAGCTGGGGCTGGAGCCAGCTTAGGGGTCTGAGCCCAGCACTGACACATGGCCCAGCAAAGCTGGCATTTACTGAACAGGGATTGGTCCAAGCCTCTCCACTGTGAATTCTTCCCTTTTTTATGTTTTCATTGCAAGAAATACAAAAATTTCTTTCAGTTGCCAGCATCACCATTTCCCCAGGTGATCATTTCAAAGGCTTCCCCCATCCTGGTTGTCCCCTGATCCCAGTGATGTGGTGGGTCAGGCAAGACACACAGTCCTACTGCACTTCTCCCACCCTAGGAGGCTCAGTGCTGAAAATCTGTACCTGGTTGTTCACAAGCCAGTCTAAAAAGGAACCAGCCACATTCAGCTGTAAAGGTGAATTCTCACGTCATGAACAAATGAAGAGGGGCTGCAGCCCAGGAATGATCCCACCACGAACAGCCACAATTTCTTTTTCACACAGGAGTGTCAGATCACCCTGCAGCTCCTGTCACCACCACGTGCTGCCACAGGCCACAACCCTGCAACATCCCAGAACCAAACCCCACATTCTAACAGAGAAGCCTGGGAAAAAGATGTGTTTAAAGACCCCAGCAGATAGGTTTGTCCCTGAGTCCATGCTGTAGTTTTCCCCCTACACAACTACATAAAAGAAAGCAAAATTCACTCCTCCTGTCCCAGCAGGACAAGCTCAAGAGCTCCCTGCAAACCAGAACCTTCCCATTGGAAGCACCACACAGTGCATCACAAATACTGGGTGCAAAAAAAACCCCCAACAAACCCCTAAAAAATTCAACCCCAAAACAAGCTACTGAACACCCACACTGGGCTGTGAAATATCTACACATGCAAAGGGGTGCACACACAGGAAGTTCTCAGTTTTTAAGCACCTTTCATTTGTTTCAAGATTTGAGGAGTCAAAAAACCTCAGTGAAAAGGGGTTTTCTTGCCTTGGCAGCACTGGGCAGGAGGCCTGGGACCAAGCCAGGCCTTGTGCTTGCTGCTGGGCAGGAGCAGAACACTGCAGGTCTTCTGCAAAGCACAGGTCAACCAGAGCACAGGGAGGATGGGTCACACTGGGGGTGACAGTCTCCTTGCAAGGGTTGGCAGGTGAGTGTTAGGTGTTAATACATGGCAGGAGTGCGAACAACAGAGGGGACTTGCAGGAGCTCATTTGCTGTGGTTTGTGCACTCTGCTAACCCACCAGAGGCTCAGGGTCTGGATTAACCTCTTCATGAAAACATTATTATAATTTATTAATCCTTTATAAACATACTCTGGATATAAAGTTCTGCTTCATCTCCTGTGCTGGCTGGGCACGGGGTGATGAATGACATCTCAGACTGGCACAGAAAGGGTTTGAATTTGCTTCTGAAAACCAGGACAGAGGAAGAAGATCACCTGTTTGAAATGGGCACTGGGGGCTGGGTGCTGGTGGCAGTGCCAGGCTGAGACAAGTCCCCCAGGAGCACAGCCCAGGGCTGCTGGCTCACAGCAGATGAGAAGGGTGCACGGGAGGATTTCCATAAGGGATTTGTCCTGGAGTACCATTTCCAGCAGTTGGGCAGACACAGGAGAGCCTGGCAGGTGAGATATTGCAGATCTGCCTCGGGGCCACTGCTCCCCCAGCCTGTTCCTCTGGGAGCTGCCGAGGGAGCAGTGGGGCCACAGCCAGCCTCTGATTCCTGGAGTGCTCCAGAGGTACTGGCAGGAGGAGAATTTGTAGTGGAGACCAAGCTGGGGGCTGGACAGTGCTTGGCTTCTCCCCTTCCTGATGTGTGCTGGGGCAGGAGAGAAAATGCTTCCTTCAATGCTGCTGCCCAGCGGCCACAGAGCGGTGCATCCCGTGGCACGGGCAGAGCGGGATGGGAGGGCAGCACTCATCAGACACCCGGGCTCAGCCCCTGCCTGCTGCCACAGCACCTGTACCAGTGTCCCTGCACGTGCCTTGCTCCCAGTCCATCCCAGGCATCACTGCAGGGGCAAAAAAAAGGCATTGAGTGTGAAGCCCAGGAAGCCAAAGGATGTAAACGCTCCCCTGGAGTCAGGAGATGCCAGTCTCTTCACCAAGAAGACACCAGGGATGGAACAGGGTGATCTCGGTGTGGTCTCAGGCCATGCCGAGGGCACAGAGTTCCACCTCTTGGGATGCACCACACTGGAGTTGCCCAGCTCTGTGCTTTTGGGAAAGCCGAGGCAGTGGAGTGAAGGGGAAATGCTGCAGGGGAGCAGCAGCAGCTGGTACTACAGTCCAGGCTCCCCAGCCCAGAGCTAGGGGCTGTTGCTACTAAGAAGGTTCATTTTGGCTTTAATCTTTAATAACTATCAGCTGTCTCAGTTTGGGCTCACCACAATTCCTTCAGCCGAGGTCCCCAGCTGATATTAAGGGATGCAACATGGTGAGGGGAAGAACCTCCAGTGAAATCAGAATTTTCTGGAGTGTTGTGGGGCTATTTCTTGTCTCAGAGGATGGGAATCCAGGCTGTGAGCTGGTCATGAGCAGGACGCTTTCCCAGGGCACAGGGTGCAAAACCAGTTCCTAAAAGGAGTGAACTGGGGGCAGATCAGCACATTTCTTCTGGATTTGGAGCTGTCTCAGCTGGTGCTGGAGCCAGTGAAAAGCCTGGACCATGTTCTTCCAAAGGCAGAAGGAGTCCATTACGGAGAGAGGAGGGATTTGCATTAAAAATTAGTATCACCTAGCAATGGAATTTGGCCCCTCACGGGAAAGGATGCCATTTTTCGTGGGGAAAGAAGATGCCTCTGCCACAGCTCCTGTTACAGGAATCCTCTCAGGCCTGCCCCATCCTGACCCATTGCAGAGGCTCACAGATCCATCTTTGTCCTTACTTCAGCCTCTTCCCTCCGGCCTCCTCTTCAGCATCTCTTCACCACCACCATGGACGTGCTTTGGCCACCTCAGGAAAGCTGTGCAGACCCCTGCCTCCTCTCCCTTCTCGGGGACTAACACCAGGCAGACAACGACCCTCAGCTTATCAGTGCCTTTTCTGAAGGTACAGGTACAGAGAAGAATATATACACACACACATATACAGGCGTATCCATGGGGATACAGGTGTGGCTGGGGCAGGTGACTGGCTCCAGGACCAAAGGGCTCGCTCAGATGGGACCACCAGCTGCAGTGATGCCACCCCAGGCTGGCCACCCCTCCTGGCACGGTAGCCAAGGGCTCCAGCGTGGCGCTGGGATGGTGCTTTGATTCCTGAGATTCCTTTTAAGGTTGATTTTAAAAAAAAACACCATGAGGCACCAGGTGTTCGACCCAGCCACGGAGATTCCACCAGTGCTTTCAACCACGAGCCCCCTCACGACTGGCAGTGGGGGGTTATCTTATCATGGTAAAATGTAGTTAAGAAATCCAGGAGGGAGAGGAGTATTTGCTGGTTTTGCAGGGCGGAAGCATTATTTAGTGTCATTGATGAGATTTTCCTAAAAATCCCAAATCTTGTGGCTTCATTGCTCTTGTCATTCCTGCTCAATGTCTCTGTGACATCCCAGCCAGGCTGTACATGGAGTCATGATGTGAGGAAAGGCACTGATGTTACAGGCTTATGAGGACAAACAGGTTTCACCGGGAACAGGTGGATTTCAGGAACAGGTGATTTCACTGGGAATTCTCATTTCCCGCGTGAAGGCTGCCAAGGCAGCTGGGGAGGGGTAGCGTGGCCCTCTATGCCGGCGGCTCCGGCGGTCGTGACCCAGACGGCATCGAGGGTGAAGGGCGCGGTGAGGGTACAGGAGGAAGATGAGGAGTGCGGGTCAGGCGTGCAGGCGCGGGGTGTGGAGTGAAGCCGCCGCCGTGTCCCCGGTGTCCGTGGGGGCCGCTCCCGGGGCCAGGGCCGGCCGGGGGGAGCCCCTGGGCGGCGGAGCGAGGTCAGTAGTTGCAGTGGCGCTGACAGGGCTGGTGGACGAAGGCCCCCGGGAGCTGCTTGGTGCGGCGGGGCGGGCGCTGCCGGGCCCGGTTCTGCCGCTGCAGCGCCTTCTGGNCCGGCCGCGGTGCGCCACGGGCGGCTCTGGCCGCGGCTCCGGAACGGCCCTGCGGAGACAGCGGCGTCAGCGCTGGGCCCGCCCCCGGCAGGCGGGGGACACAGGTCAGCCACCTCCGGCACGGCTCTCCGGCCCCAACAGCCTGCCGAGCGGAGCGATGCTTCGGCAAGGCAGGCTCTGGGACACCCGAAAAAATCGAGACATCACCAAGAACTCCGCTGTGTCTGAGTCCCTTGAGCCTGGTCTGTCTCCATCCCACTGTGACCCCTTTGGAGCCTTGGCTAGTCTCAGGTTCCCTTTAGCCCTTTCTGCCACCTCCAGCACTGAGGTGCTCCTGAAGCTCTAGACATCAAGCTCTGACCCTCAGGGAGACTTTGGAAAGAGAGAAGTCTGAAGGAATGGTGTCCACTAGCCAGGACCAGTGTCACCTAACCAGGAATGGTGTTCTCTAGCCAAGAATAGCACCCCCCAACTAGGAATGCTGTCCTCTAACTAGGAATGCTGTCCTCTAACTAGGAATGCTGTCCTCTAACGAGGAACAGTGTCTCCTGGCCTGAAGCAAAGTTCACCCCAAATTCTTACTCCTCCCCTGCCCC
The DNA here is from genome assembly GCA_013400575.1 of Peucedramus taeniatus. Classification (NCBI taxonomy): domain Eukaryota; kingdom Metazoa; phylum Chordata; class Aves; order Passeriformes; family Fringillidae; genus Peucedramus; species Peucedramus taeniatus. Next base: position 8,860 of record WBNO01027191.1, on the reverse strand, counting down.
ACTGAGAGGTTGCGGGGGAGGTGTTGGAGGGCTGGGACAGGGAGGAGAGCAGGGACCCCGTGGCACGGTGGCAGCCAGGGCTTGTCCGGCAGCAGCTGGGCTGAAAGTAGTTCCTGCTCCAGGTTTTCCCTGGGGGCTGCTGGGCAAGGGAGAGCAGCCCTGGGGGGAGGGCAGAGCTGTAGGATGTGGCCCCAGGAATGGCTGTGCAGGGCTCCAGCCCACTGGCCTGGCAGGGCAAAGGGGCTATTTGGGGCATTTTTGTTTAATTTCCCCACTGCTAAGCTGGGGTTTGGGGCAAGGAGAAGCTGGCGGTGTCCCACTCCCCACAGCTGTGGGATACACACCCCCATGCTGAGCCAGTCTGGGGACAGGTGGGGGATTGAGGGGGGCTGCAGCACCCTCCTGCCTGAGGGACCATGGGGTCTTCAGGGGGCCACTGTGCCCAAAGGTCACCCTGTCCAATTGGGCTTGCTTTGCTTGGGCCATACCTATGCAACCTCCGGTGTAAGCCCTGCCTGGCAAACCCCCCTGGACAGGTGGCAGGGTGACAGGTGGCACTGGCATGGGTAGCATTGGCAGGAGTGGCCTTAGCAGGAGACACTGCTAAGGGCAGGGGAGATGAGCACAGCCCTCTCCCAACACAGCCCAGCGCCAAGCTCGTGTCCTGCAGCCATGGCCATCCAAATATGCTACTGAGACCCCTTAGCAGAGGGTTTTGGGACACGGGGGCTGCCAGCCATGCATGGTGCCAGCTGGGGCACCCTGCCAGATACGTAGAGTGTTCCCTGAGGTGGGCGTGGGGACACTGATGTCCCCCACTGCCTCACTATGTCCATGGGTGAAACATTTCTGGGTGTAGGCAGGGGTTTAGGATGGCAGGACTGACCATCCACCCCTGGTCCCTCAGTGGGTGCTGGGGCTGCTGGCCCCCCAAGACCCTCACAGTGCACTCACTCTGCAGCATCGTCCTCGGGGCCCTCCCCATCCACCTCGAGGGTGCTGGTGACGTAGACGGACATGCTGGGGTGCTCGATGAGCAGGTCCTCCATGGGGCTGCTCCCCACGCCGTCGGGGCCGGGCTCCTCTGCAGTAAAACAGGGGGGAGGGGTGACAAACCAACTCTCGTCCATCAAGCAGGGACCGGCCGGAACCGGGGAAGCAGCCGGTGGCGGTGNGGGCGGGCACGGCTGCCTGGGGCGGGGGTGCAGAGCCATGCGGGGCGCAGCGGGGACACACACACATACCATGTACAGTGGGGAGGGAGGGAGGAAGGGGAGAGAAAGGGGCATCGTTAGTGCGAGAGACACCCACCGCCAGCACACCGCTACACGCGGGCCCGCGCCGCGCCCCGGCCAGAACCCCCCGCTCCGGCAGGGACATGGGTCTGTTTGGACAGGCCGAACCACAGAGGTGGGACACCAGCAGGGTTTACTGCAGCAATGGGTTTTTTCCTTTTCAAAAGGAGAGAAGAAGTCCAGGCAATGAAAAAACGCTGCTTTCCCCGTTCTGATGGCACGTGAGCCGGGCCGGGCCGGGTCGTGCCGGGGGAACGCCGACAGGCCGGTGCTCACAAACACCACCCAGCGCCCCGCAAACACGGAAACCAAGCACACACAGCAGAAAAACAGTCCACCCCTTTTCTCTGGAAGAAATCATGGGAATAAATTCTTCAGCAAAGGTTTTCACTGTGCCTTCAACTCCAGCCTGTTAGAGGCCACATTTTGAGCGGCTGCTCCAGAAGCTGACACGCCCCAAGCCTCCCACGCCTTCCCCTCCTCTACCCGGCAGCAGCACCTGGGCCGGTGCTTTTCTGGGCTGCCTTGTGCTTGGAATTACTGGGGCTGTAATGGGAAGGGAACATGCACCAAATGTGGGGATGCCCACACCCATTCCCAGGCTCATCAGGGGAATTTGAGGGAACTGGTGAGAGGGGAGGCTGTGCAGTATCTACATGGACCCTGCAGCTGGATGAGGGAGCAGGAGGAAGCACAGATGAATGTGATCTTGCGTGGAGAAATACAAAACATGGGGCTGGGTATTCCTGGCTCGGTGCATCACCAGTTCCTCCTGCAGCACTGATGCCCAGCCCAGGGCTCAGGACAGGCCACAGGTGGCCTTGCAAACACAAGAATGTCTTTCTCCAGGTCAGAAGATATCAGCCTATTAATACCTGTTGACATGCTGGGCTGGAGATTGTCAGCCTGGGGACAACCACCGAGCTCGGCTGGAGCAGCACTCCCATAACAGGGCACGGAGAGCATCCTGGGCACCGTGCCCATCCTTTGCTAAGGTGGGGTTTAATGTCACAAAGCAACATTTTGGGATCCTCAAGTACCTCAGTGATGCAGCCACATCCCAGGAAATGCTCTTTGCTCTCTCCCTCGGTGCTGAGCAGGGCTAGGCTAAGCAAGGGGGCAGGAGTGGCATCAGAAACATTCTGGGAAGGTCTGAGTAATATGGGTGCATTTTGCAACGCAGGGGGCAATGACCAGGCTGACAGAGGCTGAATCTAGAGGCTCCCTAGGCTGCCTCTCTGCTGCTGGGAGGGAGCCAGGCTGGGAGCTGCTGCTGGCCCCCACAGCCCCAAGGGAAAGGATGGGCTCCGGGTTTGGTTCTTGGAGTGTTCAAGCCCAAGAAATAGAGCTGAAAGAATCTGGTCCCCCACTGTTCAGGGACTGCTGTGGGAACAGACTGCAGCTGAATTAGCAGCGGGATACCATTCACAGGCAGACACTGCTGGAAGCCAGCGCTGCATGGAGAGCCGAGGCACTTCACCAGGAAAACATGGGAGTGTTTTGTGCCAGAGTCAAGCCCTGGTTCCCTCTGAGCCATCTGCAGCCTCAACCCAGGGATCAGGGCACAGCGTAGTGTTTCTCTGGCTGGGGAAGCTCCTGGCTCCTCCTGGTGTGCCTTAGGTTCACTGCAGCTGCTGCCAGCTGGCCCTGACACGTGGCAGCTGCATGCCCACTGCTCCAGGGATCTCCTTGCAAAAACCCCCTGCCATGGCACTGCCATGACCCTCCCTGGACAGTCACCTGAATGCCCAGAGGAAGGGAAGCCTCCACAGCTGCCTATGCCCACACCACCCATCATCTCCAGCAGCTCTCCACAGTGCTCCCATCCCAGTCTTGTCCCTGCTCTGGTCCCCTCTCCAGGTCACTGTATATGGGAAAAAAAAAACCCTAATGAACAACTTGAATAACAAAAACAAGCACGGGGAACAGGCAGGGAACATCTGCTCAGAGACCTGCTGCCTACAAGAGGGAGGACAAACCCCTCCTCCTAAACCTGCAGGATACATCTGTGGTCCACTAAGTGGGGCATCACAACCAGCCAGGGGCTACCAAAGCAGAGCACGGCCATCAGGAGCTCCTGCTCAGGCAGGAGGGTTTGTCTCTGATTGCTGCTGGATTTGCAAGGAAAAGGTCATAAAAATTGGCTGGGTCATCAATCTACAACAGAAACTCCCAAGGTCTGAGCAGAACTGTAGAAGATCTGCACAGGAGGAATTCAATCTGCCTGGCTGGTGTTACACAGGGCTCTGGATGGCTCTGGGAATGGGGAGTCCTGTGGGCTCTCTAGGTACAGGCACCTGGTGCCAAACACCCCTTGTGTTTGGCACGGGCAGTGGGAATAATTTGGGAAGATAACCCCCATGGAGCTGAGATTTACTCCTCTCAAATGACCCAAACATGGCCAGATCCCTGGTGGCACACCCCCAGCTGGAACAGATAGGCACCACTGCCACCTGCCCTCCCATGTGGACAGCCCCATCCCTCCATCAGCGCCCCAAGACTGATGTCCCCCAGGGGAAGAGGCTCCTAGTGTGCTTTCAGCAGGAGCAGGGCAGGGAGCAGCTGAGCTTGGCTCCTCCTGGAAAAGTGCTGCTGTCCAGGGCACAGCTCAGCCCAGGCCATGGCAGTGCCCAGCCTGCCAGGGCTGGGCCCCCACCCCACGAGCCCCCGTGGGCATCATACCAAAACGCTGGGTGATCTCCCTGCCTTGCCAGGGTCCCCTCCTGGCATGGAAGCACCTGGAGGCTTCTGGGCAGCAGCAACCCCAGCTGGAGATGCTGATGTTGCTCCCACACTGGCAGAAAGTTGAGAACCATCACTGGGAGAGGACATGTGAAAAGGAGGAGCAGGTCAGGGGCTGCTGCAGTAACCACAGGGCTGGGCACCACGGGCAGAGCATGGGGACCAGGGGAGAAAAAATGAAGGGCAGAGCTGCTCCCATGTGGTATAAGCTCATCTGCTGACATCTCAAGGGTTTGCCCAGCTCTGGAAAGACAAGGTGCAGCAGAGACAGTTCTGCTGCTTTGCTCACCTGCAAGATCAATTATGAGCCAGCCATCCTCCTCCTCCTCTTCCTCGACAAAGGGTTTGGGCTCCTCCAGGCCCTCTGGTGTGTTGCTGTCACTGAAGAAGAGGCTGGTGAGACGCTGAAACATGGTGGGGAGCAGTCCAGCAGGATGGACAGGGAGATAGAGCTACCACAGGGCACCAGCTTCCAGGCACAGACACAAGAGAGATGGGCAGGGAGGGCAGAAAGAGCCCTCAAGGTGTCAGTGACAGAGATGTTTGGCTGCCAGAGGAATCAGAGCTGAGCAGAGTGCAGTGCAGTTGTGAGGTGCTTCACTTGGCTTCAGTGCAAAGGCCTGGAGAAGGGACAGAAAAAGGAACAGCACATTAAAACAGGCTGGCAGTGTGGCCTTCCTGCATCCCAGGGACTCTGATGGGCTCAAGGGGACAGCAAAAAGGTGGCTCTGGCACTGATCTGTGCCATGGGCTGTCCCAGCTGGTGCTGTATCTGAAAGCAGCACTGGGTGCCTGTGCCCTGCAGCCCCCACCTGCATCAAGCCCCTCCTCATGGGCTTGATGTGGATTGTGGCCCCATCCTCAAGGGTGGGGTGTCCCAGGAGACCCATCCCCAGGAGCTGGCAGGGACAGAGCAGACACTGTCCCTAAGTCAGGCAAACATACCAAGGTCCTGGCAGCAGGCAGGACGAGGACAACATTGTCACAGAATCCCAGACTGGTTTGGACTGAGGGGGACCTTAAACGTTCATCTCATTCCACCCCCTGCCAGGGGCAGGGACACCTTTCCACTATCCCAGGCCGCTCCAAGCCCTGCCCACCCCGGCCTTGAACACTTCCAGGGATCCAGGGGCAGCCACAGCTTCTCTGGGCAATCTGTGCCAGGGCCTCCCCCCCGCCACAAGGAAAAAACTTCTCCCCAGTATCCCATCTAACCCTGTCCTCTGGCTGTGGGAAGCCATTCCTCCTTGTCCTGTCACTCCAGTCCCTTTTCCAAAGTCCTTTTCCAGATCTCTTGGAGCCCATTTAGGCACTGCAAGGGCCTCTGAGGTCTCCTGGAGCCTCTTCTCCAGGTGAGCACCCCCAGCTCTTCCAGTCAGGCCCCAGACTTGAGGGGCTCCAGCCCTTGGATCATCTTTGTAGCCACCTCTGGACTCACTCCAGCAGCTCCACATCCTTCTGATGTTGGGTCCCCAGGGCTGAAGGCAGCTCTGCAGGTGCAGTCTCACCTGAATGGGCAGAGGGGCAGAATCCCCCCCCATCTGCTGCCCACGTTGTGAGGACAAGCCCAGGATGCTGTTGGCTCTCTGGGCTGCCAGCACACATTGTTGTTCACATCCAGCCTCTCATCCCAGCCTTTTGTAGGTCTTTGCTCCACCTCTGCTCAGCTCATCACTGGGATGAGCAGATTCCCTCCAGTGTGGAGGGAGGTCAGCAGTCATTAATTTCATTTACGTCTGCCAAGAGCCTGGCAAGGCACAGGAATGGCAGCCAAAGGTGCAGAGTGTTATTTGTGTGATATTTGTGTGCCTCTTGGTCCAGAGACATTAAAAAGGCATTAAAAGGCCATAAAATGCCACCAGGAGCTCAGTGCAGTGGGAGAGGACAGCTGGGTGCTGCCGTGCTTGGCACACTGATGTGAGTGCATTGAAAGAGTAAATCCTCATTTCATGGCAAAGCCCCAGCTCAGGATCCTGTCGACCAAGGGGCCGTAGAGTTTGAGTGATTTTCCACCCAGGGAAACTCCATCTGCTCCAGGCAGCGTGGAGTGGGAAGGGCACAGGGGGCACCATGTGTCCATACACACCCCAGTCCTCCAGCAGGACAAGTTCTAGCTCAGCCCTGCCACCCCATTAAGTGACTTCCCCAGTCCCAGCATTCTGGGAAGGTGGCTGGCCTGGGCACTGCAGTTTTGGGGTTCAGGCACTCTTTTATTCCTCCCTGTGGGATGGCAATGCCTTTTGCAGTCTCTCAAGTGCCTTGGGAGGAACAACATCTGCTCTACAACACAGAAAATGTGAAACCAAAGGAGCCTTCCCCCTGGATGGGATCCCCTGGACTTCAAGGGTTCTGATCTCAGATACTTCCAGATACAGAAAGGAGTGATGGAGCATGAGGCAGCCCTGCAACAGCCAGCTCTCTCTCCCTGGCACGGCCAGGGCAGCAGTGTGACACCACCTGTCCCCTAGAGCAAGTCCCTGGTGACTTCAGTTGCCTCAGAAGCACAAGGCAGACCATGGGCCACAGCCATGCTCCAACTGCAGACTGCAGTGCTCAGGGCTCCAGCCCAGCTTCCCATTCACTCTGGGATGGCTCAGCTGAGGATTGTGGAGACTCTCACCAGGAAGAACAGGAGTGTTGCCCTGATTTTTTCAAGTTTTCTCAAGCCTTCTGATGTTTGCATTTTTATACAGAACTTTCTCACACACTTTATGTAAATAACTTACTGTTTTCATTCTTTTATGGGGGACGAGCAACTTGATGGACTGTTGGGTTGCCCAGTGGCATTGAGGAGGTGGCACTGTCACCCTCCAATGACACTGGCATTTCAGGAAGATATAAAATTGGAGTCAGATTTTAAAAAACAGTTTTTCTTTTGCCCTGAAAAGAACTGCTTCGCGTTGATTGTTCTGTGTCCTACAGTGAAATCTGATGACTGCCAAGTGAATTGCAGCTGTGGGTGAGATTGTATGAAATTTGGGCTCCCCCTTTTCCTGTTGTGACACGGTTGGTTTTGTATTGTGGCACTTTGCCTGCAATTCTGGTGGGGATGGAGACCCCTGAGCTTTGCAGGGAAGGTCTTCTCCTTTTGGATATCTGGAAGGGTCTCCTGGATTGGAAGCATATTTCCGTTTCCTGGTGTGACTTTGAGAGATTGTTTTTGTGGGCCCATGAACAGGGATTTTTCTTGGACCCTGGTGAAGTGTTCACTAGGGTGACTTGGTCTCTCGTGGCGGATCGTCTTATGGACGCCCTGTTTGATGATTGCTCTGTTGACGTAGGGCCCATGCTTGTGCAGTAGAAAAGAGCGGAAGCCATTTGGGCTGTGTCTGCATCTGGCAGTTCTCGGATTTTCCTGGGGGAGCCCGCTCTCTCGGATGTGGATGAGGCGGAGCTCGCTCTTCTGTGCGACGCGGAAGCTCCCCCTCCCCTGGGACAGTGAGCTGGGAGCTGGCCCCGTTTCAGATGCTGACGAATTGTTCCCCGGGGGGGATGGAGCTCCCGGCCAACCGGGCAACGCTGCCCCGCGGGCTGCCCCATGGGCTGTCCTGCGTGCTGCCCCATGGACTTTTGGGGACCCGGCTCGGCCGACCCCTCCCCGCACTGCACCGCGCAGGAGGTNCGGTGGGGTGGGGGGCACAGCCTTCCCTTTGTGCGTTCCCAGCGTTTGAGGACGTTTGAGGGAGCCTTTGGCTCAACATCCACCTCCCTTTGAATCGGGTTGGGTGACGACGCTCTGCCCTCACTGCAGAGTTTATTCGACTTTCCCGCTGGGCAGAGCGGGGAGCCGGGTCCCCGCTTCTGGCTCGGAGGGGGGGGCGGGTTCCCCCACCTCCGAGTCTACGCAGTCTGCTGGGCAGGCGGAGGAAGGCGCTGGAGAGGAGGCGTTGCCCAATGTTCTGTCACGCCCAGACATGGAGAGCCAGCAGCCCGCCCCGCTCCGCTTGGCGGCAGAGGTGCCCGCTGCGGGGGTGTGCGTCAGGGGCAGGCCCCAGATCGGGACGGTCCCGAACGCGCTTGTGTCACCCCGCAGTGACGTGGCTCTGGGTGCCGCGGCTCGCCCTGTGCGCCGATCCTCCCCTCCCGCGTGGGTGGGAGGGGGGGGGGGCCGTCTCCGCACAGCCCATGCTGGCGTCCAGTGCGGTGCCCTCTGCCCGGACTGAGGCAGACAGCACTGCTGGGGCTGTGGGGTGACGAAGCGGGGACACGTTCACCTTCCGCGTGTCTCTTGCCGGGACTGGTGAGAAATTGCTGTGTTCCCGGAACCATGGATCCTCCTCATCGGCTTTGTGGACTCTCCCCCCCACCAGGTCACCGTGCGTCTGCAGGACGTGAGCAGTTCTGGCGGGAAGTCCAGGCTAAGGTCGAAGAGCTTGTTGGATCTGTTCTTTTGAAGCAGCTGCCAGGTGGTGGAGGAGATTCCTCCGGTGCTCCCCCTGCCTCTGTGGAGTCTACGGGATGGGACTTGGCAGGTCCTGTGGCCTTGCTGGGAGGTCCCCTGGCTTTCCCTGTGATCAGGGGTGTTGCTCTTAACACCCATCAACCTGTTTCGCTCAAGTCTGCCAAGGAACTTCATGAAACAGTTGCAAAACATGGTCTGGGTCTCCTGAAGTCATGCAGTTGCTTTGGGTGCTTGCTGCTGAGGTGCTGACACCATACGACATCCGCGCTATGGCACATGTCGTATTTCTGCCTGTGGTGTTTGATGTGTTTGAGTCAAAGTGGGCTTGACTGGGGGCCAGGGCAGTGGAGCAGAATGCTGCACTGGGCCCACAGGATCCCAGGCCTGTGGTCATCATCGACATGCTGCTGGGCACTGGAAA
>WBNO01027186.1:0-21836 GCA_013400575.1 Peucedramus taeniatus | reverse complement strand
ATTAGTATTATTACTCGTAGTATTTAATACTTTGAGAAAATAATAGAATGAATATCCAACTCGTCATGTATTCCTATTCAGGAGTAAATGCTGTAATTAAAAGGCAGATGTCATCAATGACTACCTAGAACAAGTGGATGAAGTTCTTTGAATTGTGCTATTTAGTAGATAAACCCACGTCAAGATGCATCACTCTGGCCACTAAAATCTATTACTCTAGGTGAAAGCAAATGAAAAATAAGAGTGAATAAGTAATGAGGAATAAATGAAATATTATTTGGATGGCTACATCTGCTATTGGTTGCCGTATTTAAAACTATTTCCACCAGCAGAATGACCCCTGTGCCTTGCCTCAGCTGGTTGTTTGCTTCAGTCTTGTCATATTTTGATTTGCGTTCACATGGAAATAAGCAAATCTGTTATTGTCACAGTTTGACAGGGTGTGACAAAATGAAAGGCCATAAATTATTTATCCCTTATTCATAATTCTTAGGACCATCATGTTTATGAACATTTCTCTCTACAAATTTTAATTCATTTATTCATTTAAATGTGTCCCTCAGGAATTTTTTTTTAGGAATGAAAGAATGAAGATTATGTAAAGCTGAAGTAGCTCACTCTGGAGAAGTTAGGCAAATGGTCAGAGGGTATTATAATAAAATTTAGCATTAAGTATAATTTTTCACAGAACCTACTGAGGCTTGCAAATATAATTAATGCTTCTGCTTTCTGTATTAGTCCATCTTTGATGAATCAATCCTTATTTACCTTTCCTGGAACAGTGATTGATATACTTTCCTTAAAATAGTTTAAACAAGGTTTATGTGCCTTATTTTAATGGCACTAGATAGAAAATGCCATGTATCCTATTGCACAGAACAAATGATTATTCAAGAATTCTGACACTGTGCCGTAATCTAGTTACTGGAAAGCATGTTTGAGGTATGTATTATTTGCATAGATTTTCATTTGCTCTTGTGGGTATTCTGAGATCTAAGCAGACATAAGGAAAACTGGTTTGAGCAGAAGTTTCTGTTTGTGTTTGAGAATTCTTTCCTTTCCCTATCATTATAGTCCCACACAGTAAAAAACCTGCAAATTCGAAGTTGCTGGACAACATCTGACTGTGCTCTGTATGTCAGTCTGTTTATTTTCTTTTGCTTTGTCTCCCACCAATATGTAACTAGGTCATGGGAAGTGGAACAACTTGAGGAGGAGAGTTTTACATCTGCCCACCACTAGACATATTTTGACCCCTTTGATGACTCATTTTCTTACAAAGAAATTAATTTCTGAAAGTAAAAAGTTCCTAAGTTATGTTTTGGGGAAGAGTTTACTGCTTCTAATCTTTCCCATGACATTTTTCTTTCTTGATGATCTGGTACAAATCATACTACTTTTTTTATTTGAATCAGAACTTAAGGTGACTTATAGTAGCTTTGCTGATATTAATAACTTACTAATATGCCTGATGCTATAATAAATTCTCTGATTTATTAACAGAGAATACATAGCTAGTTAGTGGGCCAAAAGGAAAAAAAAACCAGTATTTAGTCCACCAGCAAGGTGCTTTCAGCTGAAGGAACAAAGGAGAATTGTGCTGCTTTTTTACTGGGCAAGTAATTAATGAATACTTAGTTTTCAAGAACCACAAGAGTTACCTTATCCTAATATGTCTCTGTACTGGATCTGGTTGTGATGCTGTTAATTTTCTTCACAGCAACCTATATAGTTCTGTGTTTTGGATTTGTGGCTAAAATGGTGTTGATAACAAACTAATACTATTGTCTGTTGCTCAGTGGTGCTTGCACAGGTTCAAATCTTTCTCTTTCTCCCACTTAACCCATCCTCACCTTCCAAGGAGGATGTAGGTGGGAAGCAGCACTGCTGGGAATGTTGAATCAGCCAAAGAAATATTCCTATCACATAGTCAGCAATAGACCCGTATTCTGCATTCAATTAGAACTGTAGAGGAAGAAGGGAATGAGGTGGTTTCTTACTTCCAAGGTGGCTATTGCTCAAAAAACACGGGGTCCGTCTACTGGTGGGAGGTGGTGTGTGATTTCTTTTAAAAAGGAACATAATATCCCCTTGATAATGCTTATGCTCTGTTATGAATACAGCAGGGAGTTAGCAGGGCTAGGAACTGATAGTTCTTGTTAGCATATATGAAGTAATTCTGTTCGGAGGGCTTTTTATTCTTTTAGTCTAGCTTATGGGTGCAAGCTATACTTACAGGCACAGATATAGTCCTTTTGATGCTTTTCTTCTCCCTGTCTGGCCCAATGAATATTTATGGACTGGAAAAAGGAACAAATTCAAGGCATTTGTCTCTTCCAGTGTAATGATTCAGTTCCTGGTTTCTACAGTTAACCTGAAAAATAAGACATTAAGGCTTGAATTCCTTAAAGTAGGAAAAATTGTATTCAGTTCTTATACAAATTGTAGCAGCTTTCCATGATGAGAATTGGTAGAGTTAAATGAAAAAAAAAAAAAAAAGTGAAGGGATATACATATCATCTAAGACTTCTAAAATAAGAAAATTAAAGACAGAGGGACCTATTTCCAAAATTCAAGATTGCGAATTCTTACTGGAAAGAGATATTTCCAGTGATAACAAATAAGCTATCTTAAGTGTAAGCTCAGGCTTTTTTCTCTGAATTCTCCTTTGCTTACTGAAGGTAGTGTGCCAATCAATAATCATAATTGGTAGTAATCAGGCAATTTATGAGATCTCTTAATTTCCTCATGCTTAGCTCAAGACTTTATATTTTATTGTATTGAACCCACGCCTTGATTCATCCTACCATTGAACTTCACAAATGTAATTGAAACATTTAAGTGGTAGTTTTACTAAACTCCCTACAAAGTGACTAGACAAGACACAGTCTCACTGGGAGAAGGACTGTACATGTGAGATCTGGTTCACTCTGGATATCCATACATCCTTTGACTGATTTTGGAAGGAACTATGGGTTTTTGTTTCTGTGATAGAAATATCTCTGCTTGAAAGAATTCTCTGGGCCCAGAGACAAAAGCTATTCTGTGGACACAGATCCTTGACTTAGTTTTTTTAGGAGAAGTACTCTAAAGCACAACTGGGGTAGTAAAAGTGAATGCACGACTACTCCTGCACATTTAATGTATGCAAAAACCATGAAACAAGTTATTTGTAACCAAAATAGTTCTTTTTCTTCTTCATTTTTAAACCTCAATCCTGTTCCACTGAAGAATAGAGATTCACCAGTAACATTTCCATTACTTTAATTCACAAATGTACTTAATGAAAACCAGCAGATTTCTAAAGGTATAAATCAGCAATTTTTCCTCCTTTTGTCTGTAGGAGCTTAAAAAAGTCGTTCCTCATTCCTCAATTTACCCAGCTCCTGCAATGAAAAATGTAATTATGCTTTATTGAGAAACTGTCTTCCTTGTAACAGTTGTTGTTCTTTAAATGAAAATAAAAACAAATGCCAGTAATTCAGATGCCAGTAATTTCCCTTGATTTCTTTCCCAGTGTTAGACACTGTCAAGTGCTGTAGCAATGTGTGATGCTTCCCTGCTGTTGTTTTTCTGTAGGACCAAAAATCTTCCATAATTCATCCACTAACACTATTTTTGAGGTTAATCTTTTTCTAATTTGACATTCATTGATTTATTTACCTATTTTTTTTTTGAGCATGCATAAAATACACTTAGGAATAATTCCTAAACCAGATTATATGTATTGGGGATTGGGTTTCTTTCCTTTAGTTCCTTTTTCACTTGTGGATTTTTTTCCCATTGAGTTACTAGGAAGCACTGATAGCTGGGTACTTGAGACAACAGGGAGATGGCCAAGCCTCAGAGGAGGAGGGCATCTGATGGCACTCCTTTTGTTTTTGGAGTTTCTCTTGGAGGGGCAGATTTGGGCAGGTAGGGGATGGGGCTGGGGCAGCTGCTGGCTTGCTCTCGGGTTTGGAGGAGGACAGCCGAAGCCGCTGCTTGGGAAAAGGAATTCACTGCCACCACCATAACCCAGCCTAGAGCTGCTGCTGCTTCTCTGAGGTGAGAGAGACCACTGAGCCGGGACCTTATTATCACCTTCCTCACCAGAAGAGGAACCTATCACCACCTGCTTGCATGTCTGGCAATCCTGAGCTCGCCTTTCCCTGCCCTGCTGAGAGCCGGGCTGCCACTGCCCCGCGCTTGCTGCTTCTGTGGCACTGCTCTGGGTTTCTCTAGGCTGTAGCCCTGCACTCTCTGCCCTGCCAGGACGTCCTGCAGTTCCAGCTACCGCTGCAGAGCCTCTGATACATCTCGTCCGCCAGCCCGGGATTTTTGCTCGTTCCTGCTGTTCCAGCTTGGTGCTCCTCGGAGTCCTGCAGGGGCACCAGGATCTGCTGCCCACCAGGAGCCACCAGCGCCTCTGCCAGCTGTGACCGTAACTGCACCGAAGGGGAAAGTGCCCCAGCCGAGAGAAGGCTGGGACTGGGTTTGTGGCTCTGATTGTTGTTAATGCCGTAGTCGTGGCTGTTTGTTTGCCTTGTTATACATGCTAGTGAAGAACTAGTATGTATAACATACTAGTTATACATTCCTATTCTGATATGAGAATATCAGAATATATCCTATTCTCATATCTTTGCCTGAGAGGCCCTTAATTTCAAAATTATAATAATTTGGAAGGAGGGGGTTTACATTTTCCATTCCAAGGGAGGCTCTTGCCTTCCCTAGAGGATACCTGTCTTTCAAACCAAGACAATATGGAAACATGTCTTTTACATCTTATCTGTTTTCTTTTTTTCTTGGTCTTTTTTTTAAGGCTTGCTTTACATTACCTCTGAATTATGTTTAACTTTCAGAAGTGTAATTCACCTGCACCACATCCTGTAAGCAATTTTTTCCTTCTCTCAGCTTTCAGGCCCTTATGATCAGTCTCTCAGACACAACACCAGAGGATCTTCTGCACCACTAAATTCTCATATTTGGCTTCATAATATCTCCTATTTTGCAATTATAGGAACTGATAGAGGTGGATTTGGTGCATGAGAACAAGCTGGTAATTAAAGTGCAGGTGGTGAAGCAAAGCATTGTCACTTGCACCTTGATCCTGAAAAATAAGTACCTTTTCCCCCATGGGAATAAGGTGTGGCTGACAGCTTTACTCAGATGCAGAGATGGTGCACAGGCATTGCCTGTGTGCAGGGCAGAAATTGCCCTATCAGTCATCAGACTTCTAGGGACTGAGAATTAGTGAGATGAGGAAAAAGGACATTTTGCTCTCATATTTACATGAAAATAAGAGTAACTGAGAGAACTCTAGGAGAGGTCTTCACTGAAGCAGAACTGAATCAATGACTATGGCAAATGATGGTGTTGCCATATTTGAATATAACCCTGAGTATTATTTATACCCTACTTATCCCTGCTTTCAAACGCACACTTCAGAGGCAATAAAGACTAACTATGCCACTCCTTTTTTTTCAGAAATGGTGCCTGATATGTTATCTAGGGTTTGTATTTCATTACAGAGTAATTTTTAATACATTTATCTAATGGCTAAAGACAAAAAGTGCAGTCATTTTTATCCTTGCTGTTCCATTGGTATATTTGCTTTTTTCTCACCCAAGAAAAATAATTTTAGAGGACTTATTCCAAATGTTCTCAAAGTGTTTCTTGTTCCAAATTGTCAAAATGCAATTTCCATAATAATACTTGTATTTTGTGTGGAAATCTAGTCTGATGTCATCCGGTGAGACAGACAGGTTAATTTGCTGCAGTGTTTGTTTCAATTCCATTATCTGCAGAACCCCAGGCAAATAGTTTACACTGTGGATAGTATCCCAGAGCCAAGCAAGGGCTGTCATGTCTGGTGATGTTTGACAGTTTGCAGAGATTGCTCAGCGGGCAGGATCTTCTTATAACTAATAAGGCCAGTATGTTCTCAGATTATCAGGTTCACACTTTATAATAATTTCTTCTCAGTTTTGCTATATCCCAATGGCAGGCTGGAAAGTTGTTTGATGAGCACCAGCTAAACATATGTAGTACAGCCATTTCTGACACATGCAATTTTAATACATGCTGGCCACTCAGGCTGACGTAATCCAAAAAAGGCATCTATTTGGGGACTTCATATTTTGACTTTCAGCCAAGTGTGAAATGGAAGTTCTTCTATGAGATGGAATATTGCTGTCTTGCACTGACATGGAGAGCCAAAGTGTCCTTTCAGTCAGTTCACCACATTTCTTAGCAGTCCTCTGCACTGAATTACTGTGGAAACATATACCAGAAATGAATTGATAACTCAGTGTGGCATTTTGCTTTCTGCTGCTAGGCCAAAGCTAATATTCTGAACCTGCCAAATCAGTGGTAGACAGCTTTTCCATGACTTCCTCTCTACTTATCAGTGACTTACAAATAGCCTTTCATTTTCACTGTGTCAATCCTGGTAATCCCAGTGTTCCAAATGACCAATTAGTGACATGGCAGCAAAGGCACTTCAGCTGTTTCAGTTTAGAGCTGAGCTTAGCTTATATCTAGGCTTGTTAACAGCCTCATAATTAGATTTCTCTCTAAACTTATCCTGGATTCTATAAAAGATCCCAGAAGCTTAAGACCAAGCAATCATTCTGCTAGAATTGCAGCCATGTCCTTAATCCTGTATGGCTTTTAACTGCCATATTTTTTTCTGTGCTGCTTCCTTATCTTTGCTTTCATTCATGGCATTCTGGAGACTGAGGGCTGTGCTTTAGCTCAGGTCATGCATTGGTTTCCACCATTTTGATGCACTCCACCTCCCTATGCAGTAAAAATTGGTAAGTGTAAGCATTTCCATTCCTCATGGGATTCCAGGGCAGGGAAATAGGCTGAGTGCAGCAGAGTGTGATGAAAGGAGAAAAAGAGTGTTGTTCAGTTGAAATGGTTTTTTCCCTTCCTTGTCTCATCAGCAGTTCTTCATCATACATGAGTTGTGCAGTTTCCTCCAGTCAGTGTGTCCAGCGCCAGCTGTGCAGCAATTACCGGTAAACGGCCGCTGTGTGGTTACGGAGACGTTTCTACAAGGATTTGGTACAATATGAGGCAAGAACTCTGCCATAGGTGACAGCAACTCATGTCACAGCTTTCAAAAGGGGATGTGCTCTTGACACACGAGAGTGGTGAAGTGCCGAGGCGTTACCCTTTGTAGCCTGTGCAAGGACTACTCAGCCTTCGGCTTGACCTATTTCACCCATGCTAAGAGCACATTACGTAACAGCTGCTGCTGTGGCTACTGCAGCCTCAGGACTGAGGCAGCTTCCATTGTTCTCTTCCAGCTTGTGAGGGCTAATGAACTGAGTCTATTGCCCTCCTGCAAAAAAGTGATATTCATTTCTATGCATCACCTCATGTTCTATAGAAATCCAGATGTAAACGTGCATAAGAACCTCTGTCTACAAAATTTTACCTTTGGGAATGTGAAGCCATATATTTATAGACGTTTAAGTAATCTTTAAATAATCTCAATTTACTTGACAAAGTAAAGCAAGGAAGGCAGCAATAAAATGTAAATAACATGTATTTTGAAATACATAGTCACTGTATCTAGCTATGAAGAATAACAAATCACAGTATACTTTGGCTGAAGCACAATAATAAACCCAAACAAATAGTTTCTATCTCAGCAGTTCTGCAAGGCAAAGAGAGATGGAAGATTTGGGGACCTTTAACTAACTGTAATTTTTTTCTAATTTTATTTAATAAAGTTGTTTCCCAAAAAAGAGTTGTTCAATTAAACATGGGCTGATCTTAAACTTTTGAAATAAAATAGAATAAACCCGCTAAAATTTTCAAATTTTCCAACTGATTCTAATTTTACAACTCATATTATGCAGCCTTAAACTTCCCCTAATTTGCTTTATAAGGTTTAATATTTAGCTGCCAGAAAACTAATTTAATTCTGCGCAATTCTTGCTAAATAAACCAATTTTATTTTTCTGGGATTGAGGCTCCTGAAGGCAACTCCCTGTCCTGCTGAAATAAAGTTGACGAGCAATTTCTAATCTATGCAGAGCCAGCCTTAATTTCCTTGACATCAAACATGGTTCCCTCCTTGTGCTTGGAGTGTCTCCGAGTTAGGCCATTCTTAATTCTCATTATGAGTGTTCACACCACTCATAAATACAGGCATGGACAAATCAAGTGCTAAACACTCCCCACTCCCCAAGTAATTTTGAAATCCTGAGCAGGATGTCACATAGAGAAACTACAGCAGAACTGATACACATAAATACAGAAACAAACACTGGGGCAACACAGAGGCACTCAACAGTCCTATAGAACTATTTGTACCATAACATTCTACCAGTCTGTATACCCAGGGAGCTACATGCTGACTGACAAAGCGGGAGCATATCCAGAAGAGGGCAAATTTCTGGTCTTCATTAATAGTTCCAAGTCTACTCCATTTATTGCTAAACTATCTTTGGCTAATAAAGAAGAAAACAGTGCCTCTTTCTTCAACTCTGGCTTTGGAAATTGTCCCCTATGCCTCCTTTCTTCCACAAGGATCTTCATCATATGATTTTCTGGTTGCATTCCGTCTTTGTCAGAAAAATTTCTTACTTTTCTCCGCCTAATGTTAAACCTGCAACATAGTCTGTAATATGGGCACCAGAAGGGGACAATTATGCAGATCAGATTTAACCAGAAAACATACACTGGCAAGATTTTTTAAATCAATCTTCTTACAGATATTTACATACTGAAGGCTTTTGGTACACATCTTAACTGATGATCTGAACAGAGAGATAATATTTTGTTTCTTATAACCAGTTTCATTTACTATGCTTAGGGTCCTGAATTTCCAGCACTGAGGTCCTGGCTCTCAGCATGGCTGATTCACATCCTCAGTTTCTGGGTGTTTATTTTATTGCACTTACGAAATTTTCTCCTGTTTACCAAATAATTAGTGTGCTATTTATTTCCTGTTTGCTTAGAACTTCATTCACCTTGGCATGAAAGTTTTATGAACAAATATTTGATATAATTTTTTCCCCATTGTTTTATTTTTCACTGGATCATTGATATTAACTTAAAAGTTTCACACAGAAATCTGTATGTATATCAGGGTAAGAGGCTAATCTCTTATGTCTTTTGTATAATACGTATCTCCCCTTGTCTCCCCTTGTCCCACTAAAGGAGACCAGCTAAATGAGAATACTTAAGTCTATTTTTACAACTCTTTTGAAAATATTTAAGATTGAATATTTTCAAGAGAAAATTTAAATTTTAGAATATAATGAATATGGAGATGAGTATGCATATACTTGTGCATGTATTTGCTTTATTGGAACATGGTGATTACTAAAGGGCTTTTTTAAAATGCTGGATCACACTAACAGAATTTATATTTATGAGTTTTTATTAGAGACTGGAGGACCTACATTTACAGCACTGTCTTATAAACTGAAATCTGACTTTCTGAAATATTTCACAGTGTCATTTGAAACGATCTAACCTCTTTCTAACCTCTTTCTTGCAAGAAGAGCTCTTATGGCCAATTGAAAATAATTTTGAAAGTGCAGTTAGTAAGGTAGCCTGTCCTGACCAGTGGTTACTAAGTGTTGTACAACATCACTCAGATGTTGTACATATTAATGACAGAACGTGAATGTGTAATATAATAGTTGTAGTATAACAGTCTATCAGATGTGATGCTAAAAAATTACTTAAATTTATTGTAAAAAGGAATAATTTTACATAGGTACCAATTATTAGTGGATGTCTATCAGATGTGATGCTAAAAAATTACTTAAATTTATTGTAAAAAGGAATAATTTTACATAGGTACCAATTATTAGTGGATGTCTATCAGATGTGATGCTAAAAAATTACTTAAATTTATTGTAAAAAGGAATAATTTTACATAGGTACCAATTATTAGTGGATTTTAAGAAGATATCACACAATGCTGAAGTGGTACCTGAACTAAATGATGCATTTTTAGTAGAATTAATAAAAATAATTCAAGGCTGCCCTAGAAACATTGTAAGTGGGTTGTAAGCAGTTTATTGCTATTGTATTTGTATAAAATATCATATGTGACTATGAACAAATAATAAAATGCTTCTATGCACAATTCGACAAGCACAACATAGATTGCAAGCAGTACCAGCAGAGCTATTTTAGCATCTTATATCAGTTTCTCAAAATGCAATACTGAGAATACTAACTTCCAACTCAAAAGCACTTGGGAGACTTCCACCAGTCTGACTCTGGGCTGGGGAACTTTTGTAGCAAGGTTGTTCATCTGCAAAATGTGTTGTGCCCAAATCGTTCCTCTTCAGCTTTTGGTCTCTCTATAAGTGTTACAGTGAATAAGGAAATGCAAACTTTGCTCAATAAAATTCAGTTTCTTTTACGCCTTGTTTTCTGTAGTTTCAGTTCTGAGACAAACAAGCATGGGAAGGTTCAAGTTAGAAAACACAGACTTCAAGTCTAAAATGTGAGTGTTGAAACTAATATCACAAGGCAATTGGCCTGCCTTGGGTGGACTTCCAGTCCAGTGTTCACTTGTCAGGCATACCTTCAGACTTGCTGTTATTTATTCATATGTGATATCTCAACTTGTGTGAGCTGTTCTGTGAACGGAAATTTTCATACAAACTGAGCAAAATGAGCATGTGCAATCTGGAATTTCAGGTAATCACCACACTTAAAATAGAAATGTCATCACTCAGTTAGAACAAGTCTGCCCAGTAGACACCATGGGAATGGGGAGATCTCTGAGCTAACTTTGAATTAAAGTACTATCACCATGATAGCATGATTTCTGCACAGACATTATCCTTCTCCTTGTGTGAGAAAATTAGCTTGAGTGTGCTCAGTACATGAGCTAAATAGTTTAAAGCTTGTCCGTTTTTCCCATTATTGAACTATGGTCTTGAATACAGCTACTTTCCGATTAGAGAGGTAAAATAAGATTTTGGTTATGAAAAATTCTCCAGGAGTCTGAATGTTTTACAATTTCTGTGCCATGTAAACCTGACTTCCATTTAAAATAATGTTGATTAGACACGACGGTAGCTCTATAAATTTGGATACAGCTATTGACCAGAGAACTGGAAACAAATCATCCAGCTCACACAGGATTTATGTAGGATCTTATACTGGTTAGTTACTTCTCTGTAAGTAATTTTTCACTGCAACATTTCTGTATGGAAAATGTAACCAGTGAAGCAATGAAAATCATCAGGAAAGGTTTTAATTTATAGCTTCTATACTGGTACTGAGGTTGAGAAAATTTTATTATTACACGAAAAGATGGCTTTCAAAATGCTTTAAAGTCCCTTAACTTGTTTGGGTTGCTATGAAATTATAGATGCAGGGTGAAGTACATATTTCAGTGTGGGATTATCAGTAAAAAAACCGTGAATCCTCATTTCTCAACAAGCACACACATTCCCACCCACCATCAAATCTCCTCTAGCGCATTCATCCCAACTTCTTTTGTGCAATTTGACCTTCTCTGGGATTATTCCTTCCTCTGACTAATCTTAGCATTTATCCCAGATGATCTCAGTTCCTTCGGAAAAGGAACTGTTGGAATCATTATGAAAGGAAGAGTCCAGCTCCATAAATCACCATTGCTGGAAACACATCCTTGAAAACAAGGACTAGTTTACAAGTTGTGTGGTGCTGAAGAGAAAAAATGCTTGATTAATATGGTCTAAGTCAGACCAGAATTAAAATGAAGTCCCTCCACATAATTAACCAACAGCCAGAGAGCTATGCATGTAGGATCAATATCAGCAATACAACTGAAAAAAAATGCACTAGTGGACACTTAAAAAAAGTTAACAAACACCTAAAATTTTCTAAACACTCTTCTATCACTATTCCCGTGAAGTTCTAACCTCACCACCATCTTATACATGTTGCATCCCCAGATATCCTTTGCCCACACCTCTGGGCACCTGGATTTTAAGCATATATGCCTTCCCTGGGAGTGCCCATTCTCCTATTTAAACAACTGTGTTTAAACACGGTTTAACAACAAGATACAAGTGCTTTATTGTTATGTGTACACTGTTCCCTCTTTCTCTGCTAATGCAGGTCATGGAGAAAGCTCTCCATGAAATCACATAAGAGCCCCCCCCCATGTGGGTCTTTACACGTTGCCCTCATGCTGTTCATCCTCTAGTTGGATGGATACCAGCTCCTTGTGGTGTCTGATTGGTGGTCTCCCTCTGACCAGAACTTTATGTCAGAATTTTTTACGCTTCTTGGATGCTTCTTTTAAACTTCTTGTTTTCCCAAGAGTCTCCCTGCCATGCAGTGCTTTAAAGATGGCTGTCTTAAACAAACTGCATTATTGGGAATTTCCTTGTGGTGTTACCATTTTTTTTTTTTTTTTTTTTTCCAAATATCCTCTCAGTGGACAGTTTGGGACAATCTATTCAGACAGTCCATTTATAATCACATTCTTTCCATTGTCTGTTCCAAACCTTGTCACCAAGAAGAGGACATGTGGATTCACTTTCTTGCAGAGTGGGGAAGAAGAAAAGGGAGTTAATTATTTAGAGAATGGATACAGATGTGCAAATGAGAGACACAAACTGGCACTTATTGAAAGAGGGTGGTGAGTAGATTTTGAAGTGCTGTTTCCCCATTTCCTTAAAAAGGTGGGCCCATTTTCCACATTGTGGAAAGAGAGAGATTCATGTCTTAGTGAGGACAGAAGCCTCATCTTTTACTTTTTCTGCCCTCTTTTATGTGCCCATATCAGATATTAAACAGCAAAGTATGAAGAGCAACTGTAAAAGAGTTTTTTCCCTAGTGTCCAGGTACTTAGCAGTCTTCATTAGATATGAGGTTATTTCTCAGTCTCTCTCCCTGAGATATAAGCAAACCAGCCTGGCTAAAGCCCACAGAAGGTAGAAGGCTGTCCTTATTCATAGCTTTACTAAGAGGTACACACCTGAACTAGAGGAACCTTCATTTTGTTGCAGTATATCTGGGTCATGAGTGTCATATAAATCAAATATAATTTAGCCTAATTTTTGTTATATTTCTAAGTCAATTAGTTAGTAAACATATTTATGAAAGAAATTTTCTACATATGGAGATTGAGAGATACTTCAGTATCTTACTAAAACTGAGGGCCCCTGACCTTACCTGTATCAAACACAATAATTTTGCTTAACCACATAAACAATCGTATTGTTTGGGGACAAGAAAGGCCCCAGATTCCCCCAGGGGTGACATTGCCACTACCAAATCTCTGCAACAAGGGTCCTATGGATCCTTTCATTATAGAACTATGCTTAATAAATGTATCTGTGTAAAGGCAGAAATATTTTGTGAATATCCCATCTCCAAATGAACATAGTATCTAAATATACCTCAATACATTCTTCTTTTTATCTTCGGTACATCTTGCTGAAGCAACAAAATAATGCAAATTTGTTAGGAAATTTTAAGTGAGTTTTCAGTACTTGATGACAGACCATTACCTGGCAGAGAGCCATCCTAACTTTTAGAAAGTACTTTTCTGATTTTTCCTTGCACCAATTAAATAGGTCATTATACAACTTCAGTACTATTATAGGAAAGTATTTCTACCTGAGAAATAAAAGATCTGACCTCTAAGGCAAGAGAAGGTATTGTTTTCAACATTCACAGTTTTGTAAGTAGACCTGCAGCCCAGTATTTTGGAATGCAACCATGGCAGCTTACATTAATAACTCAAGTCAAAATTCCTTAACTCCTTAACTAAGTATATGCATTACTAGTAGAACTGCTATAGAAGATATCAGAAAAAAACAATGCAAGTTATGTTGTGACAATTGCTCTAAATGCATTTTCAAGTGTGACTCTTCTGTATTTATCTTTTTATGATTAACTAGGAATAGCAGATGAATTATATGAGAAAAATAAGAACAGAAAATCACTGATGTTCTATTGATTTATGTCCCTGCGACTTTCTGCTCTATGACCAATAAAATAGCTTTTGATTTGATCTACGTAAAATATTGTTAAACATTCCAAATGTTCAGCTTTAACACCGAGCAATAATTGGAAATTATTTTACTTGAAAAAAATTGCAGAAATAATTTTTTTAAAAGATAATTTAGGGATGAAGACAGCAATGTATGAAAAATTACACTCCACTAAACTTGTGGAAGAAAGAAATTGACCTGTTAGAAAAACTGAGAAATAAATGGTCTATTGCACTAAAGGTAAGACATGAGCTACAACACAAAAACAATATCCCGCAGCACCAAATACTAATGATGTGCAAACATTTTTTATATCCAACATATCCAGGTCTTTATAAGAAATAGCATGAACAAACTGTCAGCCTTCCACAGGAGATGGAGGTGCTCACGGAGATATGTCTGAAATAAAATTCTAGTAGGCTGTGAATAAGTGATTGATAAAGTAAATATAAGAAAAGATCAATAATTGATGACTTAAATTCTTCAGCTTGTTAGATAAAAGACCCATTGCCATGGACTGACTCACACAGAGAATAGTCAAGAACAACCTCAGGCTGTTGTCAGAGATGATAGTATCACCAAAAAAAAAAAGACAGCTCAGCAAGTTCTTTGCTTTTCCTTCACTGGAAGGAGAATGAAGCAATATGAGGAGAATCCCACACCTGATGCACTTTTTTTGTAACAGGTCAGAGGAGATAAATTAGTTTAAAACAAATATGCAGAAAGTATGAGACACAGCAGATTTTTGTGTGAGATCTTAGAAAATCAGTAGGATTGGATAATATTCACCAAGACGCTGCTCATATGTGAAATTGCAGAGCATTTGGCCAAGAGTGTAACCTGTCATCATGAGCAGCAACTGTGTCAGCATATTGGTGAGCTGCCAGTATATTTCCCAGGCACAGAAAGTAGTCTAGAGGAAATCTTAAACACTTCATCCTGGTAAATCTGACTTCTGTCTCTGGTTAGATGATACAGTGTATTATAAAGATTATGGCAGCAAAATGCATGAATAAAATAGTGTCTGGGAAAAGGGGCATCACAGCTGAGTTAACAGAAAGAAATCCTGCCTCACTGATCTGCTGGAGTTCTTCAAAAGTGTCGCAGAATGTGAACAAAGAGGAATTACGTACACAGTATATCTGGATTTCCAAGAAGCCTTTGCTAAGTTTATAGGCTAAAAGTTATTAAAGACTCTGAGGAGAACATTCTGAAATGGAATTCAAGAATACACACTCAATGGTTCACAAGGCATTAATCCATTCCTTGATACTCTGTACATTCCAGCTAGATCTCACCAAGAGACGTTTGCTGTAGTAGATACTAGATCTAAGTATTTTAAGTCATGTCAGGTTGCTTGGTGCCAGGATCCAGCTTGGTCTCCTTCTTTATTAGTAGAAGTGGTGTATTCCATGTTTTTATAGGATCTGAAGATATTTTTAAAAGGGATTATGCTGGAGAGAGGATCTTAATTTTACAAGGCACACATAGATAAAGCTTGATCAAGTATTTTACCTTGAGGCAGTTCTTGGAGTAACTTCTAAGTGTTAAGTGCCAAGATCTATACCTTTTGAGTGTGTCAGAAAGTGCAGGTAAGGCCTGGATTTTAACAGGATGTATAGAACAAACACTGAAGAGAGCAATCCAGACCTTGTCTGACAAAAGATTACACCTTGCTTAAACCACAGAGGTCCCAGATTCCATGCTAATGTCAGGAAACAGGACCTCTAACCCCATTTTTTACTGCAAGGGGGTGATATTGCTATGGTTTTTTAAGTAAGTGGGACTGATGGCTTCAGACACAGGGCTACTATCCCAAAACTGTAATGATCTGTAGCAAAACTCTCCTTAGAGGAATGATATTGTATATTATATAGCATATTGTATTAATATTGTATATTATATAGCATATTGTATATATACAATATAGCATATTGTATATGCTCTCAAAAATCCTCCTCATCCTACAGTGTATGGTATTTTTAAACACCAGTGTGACCTTAGAGTCCTGTGTCCATTCATTACTGCTTTGCAGACTGCCGCATGCAAGGTAAATAAATTAGGCTTTTTTTTTTCCTCAGACACTGACTGAGGTGGCTAGCAAGTGTGTAAAAATCATGACTGCACAGCATTGGCTCGTTAGCTTCTTAAACTCCGCACAACTTCTACTTCAGTAGTTATTTAATACAAACATAAAAAGTTCAATAAATTATTGTTGACACACCTTAAATCACCACTGCCAATCATAAAAAAAAAATTGTATAAACCAGCTAAAAATCCTGAACACTAATTACTTGACAGCTGATTGGCTGAATCTCTTATGACTAAAAAAAAAATCTGACATTTCTTTTGCTACCTGTAAGTAATCAAAAAATGGAGTAAGATGATGCTGTCCTTAGGACACTATGACCATGTGAGTGACAAATGTTCCAGCCATATGCAGGGCCTGACATTTTCCCAGCACCAGTAATTGTCTATCATTTTTCTTTTATGCTTTAACAACTCCTTAAATATGTCAGGGCTAGACATGCTTACCCTGAGTGAACATTTTTCTGAATTGATGGATGTAAAACATGTACAACACACTGACACTTGAAACTTTGCAGATTTCCTAAAGCAACAAAGCTGTTAAAGGTAGGGCAAAGTTGATTAAGTGCAGAAGCATTTAACTTTTAATGATGTCTCACTGATACCCCACATAATTGTTGCTATATTCAGTGGCTGTCTTTGTAAGTGCTTCTTCATTATTCAACGGGCCAAGGCACTTTGTGAATGCCATCAAAATCAATTACAGTTTGGCTACTGCGGGGGGGCCAATGAGGCAAAGAATTAACCTCCAACTAATTTCCAAAGTCATTTACTCACTGATAGCTTAGCACATTTACTAGCATGGGCACTGTATGCTGTGGAGCATTTACAAAAATAGAGTTTGAAATAAGATATCAAAAGAAAAGGATTTGAAGAGTAATAGGGAAACTGTTGGGGTAATTGTTAATGTGTGAACATTCCAAATAAATGTTGCAGATTGAATATTTTAGGGCAAGAGTTTATGCATGAGAATTAATCCTCTAGACACCTTTTCATTCACTTTTAAAAAGTCAGCACACTGGTTGTCTCAGCTGAAAACATTAATAATTATTTACAAGACATGGTCATCCAGTTATCTAATTGAATCCATTACTGTTGAATATCGTAACGGGACTAATTAAAGTTACAGTATGGAAGGGGAGAGATTGTGAATTAGAAAATTGCTTAGAAGATGCTTGCTTCCACCAAGCTTCAAAGAGCTTTCTTAGGCAATCATTTTATTCGTCTTAATGTGAGTATCTTAGAGAAAGGGCAAAATGATAATCCAAAAAGGCAATCTTCTTTTTCCTCCTGAAGAAGCTGACTATACAATCTGTGACATTTAGACAAATGACTGTAATACTCTAAAGAAATATTTTTTTCATTAGGTTCTTCTATTAAAAACACACCTGAACTCATGGTCCTACTGCTTCTCTGAGAGAATAAAAGTATGGAACAAGTGCTTAGGTTTAGGGTTTGTAGACTGACTATACACTAGACAAATTCAGTGTAAATACACTGTATATGTGACCTATACTTTCAAAGAAATGCAAGTTATTTCTGCTAATACACAGGCACATTTTCTACATTGAGTCTGGCAATAACATTGGTGAAGACTGTATGTCAGCAGTAGTATCTAAACTATGAAAATAGGAATTAGCTTTCTCCACAGGAAGTGAAAAAAAGAACAGGGTGAGAACAAATATCTGTGCAGTAAAAAATGCACCTGCTGTATTATGATCAGTGATGACTGAATGAAAACATGAGTCTTCATACTGTGGACAATGTTGCCACAGCAACTAGCCTGAGACCCCTTCTCAGTAGCCACCTCTTGCGCCATGAAAAAAGCTAAAAAGATCCTATAGTCTGTAATCACTCTCAGAATCACTGTACTGAGGCTCTCTTGTGCTCCCTTGATGGGCTTCCTGGTGGAACCATCCTGACTGCCAAACACAACAGGTCATATATGTGTTTCGGTGCAAATTTTTCTTGAAACACAAAGAGATGGCATCTCAAGCATTTCTGGGTAAAGAAATAGATGAAGGCTAGCTGCTTCAGACTGAACACCACAATGCCATATTTCAGCACATGCAAATCCTTTATAATGCACTGTGTACAAATTCCTCTGCAGTCAAGTTCCCACAAATTTGCTGCCCCTTGCAACTCTTGAAAAGTACAGTGGTCTTCAGAAAGAATGACATGCCCAAATGTTCCAGTGCTTCTGATGCACATATCAAAGTCTAGTCCACTGTATAGGGTGTAGGAATATTACAGTCAGAGAAAATATTATTCCATAATACTGCAAGATGTCATCCATCTTCATGGAATCTTCATGAACACTAGTCAGTCTATGTGTGATGCCTGCATGTTTCAGAATGACAATAACTTCCCCATTGACCAATCTGCCACCTATCTTCAATTTCATGATACAACTATCAGCAACACACTGATGTTACCTACCATTCTCTCCTTGCTGCGGTAACTAATGCAGTACAGAGCCTTTGAACATATTCTTCACTCCTGCTAGCATCCCCTGGCTTTACTTCTACATGCTGAAAGATTGAAGTTTCTTATCATCAGCTATAAACTTAATGCAAGAGTGGTATCAAATACACATTTGAAAATACACCACTGTTACAATATCCAGAGATGACAAAACAAATAAAAATGCTTGTTACAAGTAGTAAATACAAAATCAATTGGGTGGTGGAAAAACAAACTTTTTTAAAATAAAGAAACATTTCATATTTGTTTTCTTTGAAAACAAGTAAAATATACTTATTTGTGTGGTTGGCAGACACATTATGTGGACAGCAAGTGTGTACACAACTAAATTATTAGAGACATGCTTGGTCTAATAGATTTTCTAACCATAGCAAAAAGCTTTGATTTCAACATCATAGGAAGACTTATAGAACTGGAACCTTATAGCTGGAACCAAATAATTGCATCACTCAGCCTTGAATTATTTGTGTTTGCTTCTACCATTATGACAGAAATTTTGATAGTGCTTTTACCAGGATTTAACCATCCTTATGGCCTTCAGAGGGTTTGAAGGGGATGGCATGCACCATATATGTTCTACAAAGTTTGTATAGAGAAAGATAAATTTCAAAATAACAAAAAAGAGTTTTTAACATCAGTTAAAAATATCCATTTCAACTAGGTGAGCAACCCTAATATCCATTACACACACCTAAAGTGCTCACAGCATACATTGATGAATTTAAATACAACACCACAAAAAAAATTAACAACAGATGCTGGCAAAAATGCCTGTCATTGGCATAAAAACCCATAGCCAAATATCACACAAGCAATTGACGCAGTAAAAGTAGGAACTTCGGGAATTTGCAGACAGATTTTTATATTTATAACTAAAAAATAAAAACTTATAATGATAAAACAAAAAAAATTCTTTTATAATACTGAGTATATATATATATATATTTAATCAATAGAAAAAAAACAAGATCAGAGCAGGAAAAACACAATGTAATTCTTTAAAAAAGGCTGTTACCTCTGGGTTAGAGTTACACCTAGGGTTTGGATCCAGTAAACCACAAAGCCCAGAACTCCAGGCAAAAGGCATTCCAAGGGGAACACAGAACTGCTGCAATATCACTCCCTCCCACCGTTCCTGCTCATCACCAGCCTTAGCCCAAGACTGGATTTACTTCTCTGCCTAGGCTTAGGGTTATGACTAGGTTTAGGGTTCAAACAAACCATAAAGCAAACCATAAAGCCCAGAGCTCCAAGCGCATTCCAGCTGCAAATGGCATAGTAAGGGGAACACAGAATTGCCACAACATCCCTCCCTCCCCACCTTTCTGCTTGGCAACAGCCTCATGCCCACGAATGTTTTACACCCTGACCTAGGATTAGGGATAGGGCTAGGGATAGAGTTCTGAAAACCACAAAGCCCAGAGCTCCAGGCACACAGCAGATGCAAAAGGCATCACAGGGAGAACACAGAACTGCCACAACATGACTCCCTACCCACCTTTCAGCTTGACACCTGCCTCAGCCCAAGGCTGGATTTGCTGCCTAGGGTTGGGGTTAGGGTTACATCTAGGGTTAGGGTGTTGAAAACCATAAAGCCCAGAGCTCCAGGCACACTGCAGCTGCAAAAGGCATGCCAAGGGGAACACAGAACTGCCACAACATCACTCCCTCCCCACCTTTCTCCTTTGAACCAGCCTTAGTCCATGGCTGGATTTACTGCTCTGCCTAGGATTGGGGTTACACCTATGGTTTGGGTTTTGAAAACCACAAAGCCCACAGCTCCAGGCACAGTGGAGCTGCAAAAGGCATGCCAAGGGGAACACAGAACTGCCACAACATCACTCCCTCCCCACCTTTCTCCTTTGAACCAGCCTTAGTCCATGGCTGGATTTACTGCTCTGCCTGGGTTAGGGTTACACCGAGAGTTAGGGTTTTGAAAACCATAAAGCCCAGAGCTCCAGGAGCACTGCAGATGCAAAAAGCATACCAAGGGGAACACAGAACTGCTACAACATAGCGCCGTCCCCCCCCTTTCTGCTCGTCACCAGCCTTTGTCCATGGCTGGATTTACTGCTCTGCCTGGGTTAGGGTTACACCGAGAGTTAGGGTTTTGAAAACCATAAAGCCCAGAGCTCCAGGCACACTGCAACTGCAAATGGCATCTCAAGGGGCACACAGAACTGCCACAACATGGCTCCCTCATCACCTTTCTTCTTTGAACCAGCCTTAACCCCATGCATCTTTTAGTGCTCTGCCTAATCTGAAAGGGCTCCCTGTTTTTGGCCCGGTAAAGCATCATAGTTCTGTATTGAGTACCAGGCATTGACTCTTCTTTGCAGATGAGTAGCTTAATCGGTCATGCACATACTCACTTTCAGTTTTTTCCTGTCTTTGTAATGTTTGAATATTTATTTTCAACTTTTTTTTAAGTAGAATGGGTGTGTTCTTTTTACCTAGTGTAGTTGATTGCATGTCTTTTTTTTTTTTTTCCTTTTCTTTTTGGAAGTGAGAATTTGGTTTAATATACTTCAAAGACTTTCTGTGAGTTTATGACTTACATATCTATATCCAAGACGCTAGTGACTAAGAATCCCCGTCTCCAAAAAGTTTGAAATCTGCTCGAAGCTAACATGTATAAACATGCTGCTTTATCATCTTTCGTTTTGCTCAGCTTGCTTGTGTTTTTGAGCCCCAGTTCTACATGTCCAGCTCTCTCCTTGAATTACATCCACATCTCAGGGGTTGAACTTACAATATCAAACAAATTCTGCTCCTGAAGCTGTCTGAATAAAGTTATCTTTGGGAGCAACTTGCTTTAGCAGACTCAAGTGCTTTTGTGGAGCTGAGGAAAGGAAAAAGACATTTTATTGCTGTTTCTGCCAGACGTTAGTAATTGAAACAAAATTACATGCAACTGTAGAATAAGCTTTGGAAAAAAATATCTGGTGATTTAATGGGGTTTATTTCATGAAACCTTTCCCAAGAGTACCACTGCTCCTTTTTCCTGAAGGCAGGATGGAGGCTTGTTAATTGAACTCAATCTGTTTAGTTTATCTAAGAGAAGGTTAAAAGGTGACTTGATTACGCTATTTAAGTAACTGTACAGGAAAGACATTTCTGGTGGTAGATGCCTTTTTAATCTAATAGGGAAATGAGATCTAGTGGTTAGTAGATGAAGCTAGACAAATTTGAACTAGAAATAAATCAGAAACTTTAATAGTGAGAATAATTGATCACTGGGAAAACTCAGCAAGGGATGAGGTGAGTTGTTCATCATGTGAAGAAGTAAGATAGGATAAC
>WBNO01027184.1:0-17147 GCA_013400575.1 Peucedramus taeniatus | reverse complement strand
TTTAAGATATCAAAAACAGTTTCTAATTTAAGGAAATTTTATTTTTATAATTAATAAATATTTAAAAGATCTCTTTCAGTATCTTAAAAAGCTTTAACTCAGTGTCTTTTTAAGGGTTATGTAATACCCACCTTTTTCAACCACATACAAGTAAACTGTCATTTTTATACCACTGAATTTATTTCCTGATGGCCTTGTTGTACCTAAAACCATAATCTGTTATTTCTTCTTCAAAATGAGCATTTTCCTCTCACAGTGGCTACTGTTAATTAACTACAACATTTATGCATATTCAAAACATGAAGCAGAAAGGAAGAATTTGCAACAAAATGAAAGACATATAAAAAATCTGTTAAATCACATTTCTTACTGGTTTTGGCAAAGTAGCTCCAAAATATTTTCACTATTATTTAGAATATGACAAAAGCATATGTTGCCTGTTCTTTTACTTACACATGACAATAATTTAAGTAATTTTTACATCAAGATGAGGTACGTTTTGCTTAAGTAATGTTATATTCCAGTTGAGCAGAAATTTGGCACCTAAAACTTACATAAATTTGTGTATAATACCTCCATTATTTCCTCGGATACCTTATCCCTTTGTACAGTATTAAAAAAGTGATCTTGGTTTTTTTTCTTTGTTTTTTTTTTCTCTTTTTCTGCTCAGATCTTGCATGCAATTTAATAAGTATATTATAATCTGTATGTTGTAATTGATTTTAATTTAGATTGGGTTTCAAACTGATTTTTTTGATAGCCCACCCAAAAGAAATAATCTAAACTTAGAACAGAAGCGTTTTGGTTTTGTATATATCAGATACCAGTGCCTTCTACAACAGTAAAATATAATTATTTATCTTCTAGTACTTTTTCTGAAGAATTTACAGTAGGCACATCAGAAAAGCCAGAAGGAAATATATTATTGTGTCTAATGACCTGAAATCTTCATCAAAATATTAAAACCTCCCTTATGAGAGATTCTGATGGAAAAATATTTTTTTTTCAGTGCCTCCATTTGAATGCAAAAGCTAGGAGTGTTAGAATCTTTTTTAGTCTCATTCTGGGCTGACCCAAAACATCCGGTACTTTCATTATCTTACTTGATAAACCTGTGGAGCCATTCTTCAGTCTCAAAGATCCTTCTACAAAGGGTTGATTAAAAACTGTCATGAAGTATTTCCAGTTTACCTCACACATTTCCTCTTTTGAGTAAGAAACTGGAGGAAACCCAAACAAAATAGCCAGTAAAAACTATTATTCTCTTTATCCTTCAAAAAAGAATGATCATCATGCTCCCCCCCTTTGTGATGATTTTCAGAAAAATATGTTAGAACTTTCTTGACCTCAAGTTGACAAGTATCATTCAGGCTTCCCAGAAAAAGTGTCTAACAGCCCACGTCTCTTCAATTTTGTATAAGGAAACTGGAAGTGTTCAAGAAACAGATAGTTATTTCCCATAAAATTCTGTAACTCTTTTTGGGAGTTACAGCTATTCTAATATGAGATTTCTTTTGGGAGTCTCACATTAGAAACTCAAACTGCAGTATAGTGCACAGCAGCATTTTCCAGTTAGCCCTGTAACTGGTCACTTGAGCTACTCTTGGCATTTTCAGTTTGGCATGAAAATCATAATAGCCAATGAATACATACTGAAGTTATGTTGCCAATTGTAATGGAAAGGTATTATTCACTGGGAAAATAGGAAACATGAACAAAAATTCTGTTTAATTCATCTAAAATATAAATGTTTTGCTTTCTTTCTGGAGAAGTGTTATGATAATTTTAAGTAAATACAGAAATGATTTGCATATTTAGAGACACAAGACATGTCTGTCTCTCACCTTTTATCTACAGCTAATGATAGAGATGTTATAGGAAGAAAAAAAACCAAATGAAAGCAAGAAACTACTCGGACTATATTTAAAATGTTCATTTCTTCTGATTATCTGATTACTCTCTTTAAAAAGTGATATTTTCTGATCAAAGAAATAGATAAAAGAAAGAGTTTGTGTTACTACAAGACTTTGTGTCATTCCTCATGTGTTTTCTAGGAGAAATTAATCTTTCTGTGCGAGTTAATTCAGTCATTGTCAGTATAAACGGGTATTTCCAAAAATGACATCAAAGAGAAAACTTGCAGTCCTATTTTAAACCTGTTTACTCTTAGAATATACATGCTGCAGAGAAATGAAAATCACTAGTCAATATTTCACTGCTCATAACAAAAAAAAAAAAAACATAAATCAATGGATATCCGAATTAGACTTTATTAAACCTATATTTCTTTTATGAATTGACTTGAGTAGTACACTTAGCTGTTTTTTCTTGCATAGTAATAGATTTACCAGGCTATAGTAAATTTCTATGCCTTTAAAACTTTTTATTTTTACATCCAGGAAAGGGAAACAGAGAATATGAGGGTCACAAAAGCCTTATACTGTTAGAGTTCAGAGAATGAATTAATTGTCCTTAAGTACACAGACGAGAAATCAAACAAATATATAAAGTGTATATAAATTGTGACTAATTTTTCACCATAGGTCAAATTTATTGTAGATTTCATCGACAAAATGCACACTGACAAGCCATATATTGAGTTCCTCATATGTCTTGCCTAACCTGTTACTTTGCCACTCCTTGGGATGACAGGAAATACCATTTTAAACTTGGATGAAGAGTTTTTGTTAGATAGACTGTCATGTCCACCGAGAAGGACAGTGGTATCATTGGAATGCTGCCATGCCATAATAGAAATAAAAATTCTGGTTCTAAAAAAATTTCCATCCATATGCAACTTCTTTTAATGATACAACTGTGTTTTGAAACTGTTGGAAATAGACAGACTACATCTGCTCTCTTACAGTGAGTGAGTGTTTTCCTGCTAGAAGTTGCTTTTATTCAGTTGAGGATAAAAGAGATGCCCAAAACAATTTTAATGTCCCTGTCGCTGTCTATGACACTCTTTTATTTCAGATGTGAAGCTATTTTAATTCAGGATACATCAGACTCTACCTTTTTCAGGATTTAGGATTTACTGATTAAAACCAAAAGGTGACAAAATCCAGAGACTACATTATCATGAAAGTAGAATCTGAGGCTCATTCTAAACCCTGGGCTATTTCCAAAACTAGTATATTTTCCAATATTCTTTTGTAGAGAAAAATTGAAACCATCCTGCTCCATTTATATCCTTCTACATACAAGGTATGACAGTGGCTGCCAGAATATCAGAGAATATCATCCCTTTCCAATAACATGAAGAAATGTTTAAGTTAAACAGTAAAGATGTTGTCAAGTTGCTAGCAGGCTAAACTGGAGAACAGAGTGTCTCTGAGAATTTTTTTTTCTGCCAACAGCCACTCAACTATGAAAAAAAGAAATCATATACACTTAATATAGAAGGAGCAAATACTCATCTGGATTTTCGCTTTTCGCACTTGGGGCCTTTCAAAGACGTAACGATGTTGAAGGTCATCGTTGGCGATGTGGACGAACCCCCGCTCTTCACTATGCCTTACTATGTCATGGAAGTTTATGAAAACGCAAAGATCGGGACTCCTGTTGGCACAGTAACGGCACATGATCCTGATGCTGCAAACAGTTTAGTGAGGTACAGTAAATCCAAATTATAGGGATTAATTATTCAGTCATGACATTGAATTTCACAAGCTTAAGGGTTAATGAGATCTGGAAAGTATGAATGTTTATTTTAGTACATAAAGGGAAACATAGATCGGAACAGTGTCATGATTAGTCTGTATAGATTAGATTTAGTAACATAATCTTCCACCTTTATTTGCTTTGCACTATAATTCCCATCAGTGGTCTGAGCAAAGGCCTGATTTTACAGTGTTGTCCTGCTGAACACTGCTCATAACAAATAGCACCTGTCAAATATCTGTTAAATATAATAGCAGTCTGTCAAAATTGCTCTGGCTCTCTGCATACTTGCTGAACTGTAGTTGTCCCAGGTGCTTGTGCAGGACAGCAACAAGTTTAAATACATTTTCCTTTTAGAGACAAGCAGGATCATTTTTGGAAAGCTTTGGTTGAGGATGAGCCCAATACTTTGTAACATGCTTTAGCTTCAGTAGAGGATCAAAAGAATCAAATATGTGCTATAATGAATTTTGTGGAACAACATATGAACTTTATGTGTCAAAGGTGGTAGTAGATTGAAAAAGTTTCCAAAAAATATCCACAAAAACATTGTTGATGCTTTTCCTTTCCATGACACAATGGTATAGCCTTTGTAGAAATCATATTATTATATCATTGGAAAGCAGTTTTTCTTAAGCTAGTTAGGAATATTTAGTCTCCTGACTGAGTTGAAATCTGCTGGATATGTGTAATAGTCTTGGTAAGATGAAACAATCTTTTCAGAGCAATGAAGACATCAGATTTTTATGCTTCTTTTGTGATAATAGTCTAAGATTCAAAATGTTTTGTGTCAGAGAATCAATATATGCAATTTCTTAGTGTCAAGTTTTTGCCTTTGAAAAATTTCCACTATGGTATTTGTGCCTAAATTGTAACGTACATAATAAAATTTTGCTAAAAATAGCTGCCAAATACCTGCAGCTCTAATGCTATGATTCTGAAGCTAATAACACAGTCAGACCAATTACAGTCGCGGAAATTTGGAGTGGGAAAGGCGAGTGCATACTTGACTAGCTGGTCCATAATTCAACTGTCATTTGCCCATAACAGTTTTGTCTAGAAAGAGATGAGTCTGGCAAAAGGGAAGCAGCAGCAGTTTGTACAAAGCCTGAGAAGGCCAGAAGTAGATTTTCTGGGTGAAACAGGCAGTAATCT
The DNA here is from genome assembly GCA_013400575.1 of Peucedramus taeniatus. Classification (NCBI taxonomy): domain Eukaryota; kingdom Metazoa; phylum Chordata; class Aves; order Passeriformes; family Fringillidae; genus Peucedramus; species Peucedramus taeniatus. Next base: position 12,329 of record WBNO01027184.1, on the reverse strand, counting down.
GGAGATAGAGGGATCAGAATGAAAAATATTTCCAAATATTGAGCTTTTTGTATTTGCCTTTTTTCCAAAACTGAATTTGTAACCAGTCATTGAGGACAGAATATTAAGTACCCATATTATTCATATAATTGAGGGAAACATTGCTCTTTTGTCTATTATGTTTTTTCTCTCAAGTGACATACACTTTTGAGTTGTTCCTTCCATATCTCTATGTCTCAATGGAGAAAAATATATAGTACTAACATAACATACCAAACCATGAAGATCTGAAGGGAGCCAGGTCTCACTCAGTTACATGTTGGTGGGGTTTGGCAACGGCAGTGGCAGCTCAGATATCCTTGGCATTTTACTGTGACCAGTCCACCCTCTAGCCTGGCTTTATCCATCTTGGTGGAACTGATAGTGAATGCCATTTGTGAGAGTGTCGGCTTTTTATGAAGATGCTGATTCTCTAAGGCCTGAACTAACACCTTGCTGTGTGGGACTCTGAACAGACACCAGGCTGGGTTGGTGTGCCCTTAAGTTTTCCTTGAGCTTCCTGTTGCAGGAGTAGGAATGCTGATCTGAGAATGGACAGCTCCAACCCCTTTCGCTTACCTCAACTTCACACAGAAACACTGATGTAGTACAGAAGGGCTTTGTATTGTTTCAAGATCTGGCTACAGCTCGAGAAACTATGGGTTGGAAGAAGTGTGACCTGAGAAGTAGGACAGACTGCATGGACTGCATCTGCTGCTCCACTTGGAGGCAGAGTTCTGCCCCATGCTCCACTCGAAAGTGACAAGCAAAGGAGACACTCAGAGGTGGCTGTATTTCTCAGAAGTGTTCATGCAATGCACTTTTTTGTGCTGCAGGAAATGTCTCTACTGTTTGAAACCCTGGCGAGTCTGAAAGACAGTCAGAAGTAACAAGGTCATGTCTCTTCTTTGTTTCCCCACAATTCCTAGCTAATTGAAAATGAAAATAGTGATTATAAAAATGTAATTAGGAAGATTCAGTGTAACTTTCGTAGAAAGCAGAGACCACAATCTTCAGGGAAGATAGGTACAGATAGGACTTGACCTGCTGATGTCTGTAGCAGGGGAGTAGCTGAGTAACATTTCTTATCCAAATGGCTCAGATACATCTCCACATACTGTGAGGCTACAGGACAAGATACAGAGCAGTGATTTGCTTATCAGTCTTTCCTAATCCACTTGGGCATTCTTTCCACTTTATGAGGGCAGTCGCTGCTGTGTATGAGATTGATGAAGCATTTAGGCACACACAGTTGAAACCCTATCACTTTGCTGTTCAGCTGCTAAAAGATATATGGTGAGTGCTGTGATTTGTTCACTGCCCAATTAAGTAACAGTTTATTCTGATGGCAGGAACAATTCTTGTATACAGAATAATGGTTGGAAGTGTAGTTAAGGCAGTTAACTGAGCTGAAATCTTTTTAAGTTATTTGAACTGAACACAAAAATAAATAGCATCACAGTGATTTCATCTTCTTCCTGAGCTGAGCAGTCTTCAGAGGGCACTGACTTTTTACCAGTGCTTGTACTAGTGACCTCTCCCAGCCAGCTCCGGACGCTAGCCAGCAGCGAGGGACACTCTCCAGCGCACGCGTGTGCCGGGAGCGGCCAGGGCTCTCGCCCTTGGAGGAGGCAGACTGCTCAGACGGCGGTGAAGGAAAGGGAAGGGACTCTCCTCGGGGGTTGTAATCCGATTTATTGCGGGGCTCGGGGGGAGCTCTGAACACCAGGGGAACCAACCGCAGAGAGACACCCACACAGTGAGTGCACCTGCTTAAAAAGGGGGGTGGTAACAGAGGAGGGGATCGCCCACCAACCAATAGGGTTAACTTGGGGTGTGGAAACAGGGGTGACAAACATGTGGGGTAACAAATCAGGGTACATTCAGGGGGAGGGACCCGGCCCTTGCCCAATCACTCAACGCGCCCTAGGGAAGGTTCTGGATGAGAGGGATGGGAGGTCGAGTGACAGACAGAGGGCCAGGGTGGAGACAAGGGAATGACTAAGCAGAACAGAAGGAGATTGACATTAGGGATGACGGGAAAAACAGCAGTAAACAACTTAGGGATAGACCATCAGGGAAAACGGGGGTACATGGAACAGACCATAATACATAACTGGGGATAATACAAATAAATTGGTAAACTTATAAAACACACCACAACAGCTAATAGCAGTGGGGTCTTTTTATTCAGTACTTATCTGATTGGCAATTTGGACAGTTCTAAAAGATTTTTCTTTTCAAGTTGATTGATGTTTTTTTCTTTAAAAAGATAGAAACGCATTTTCAGGGAAACTTTTTAGAATGCTCTGTTTTAGAATAAGATTATTATTCTAGTGAAATATGAAAAGCAAGATATAATAGGAAACGTAAGAAATAAATATATTAAAACTTCATCATATATTAATTTTAAATATAAAGGGATTTTGAGTAGTTTGAAAATCACTTAAAATTTTACCTAAAAAATTATCTTCTAAATCAACAGAAAACATCCTTATTTGTCATTCATTCACACGTGTTACTGCCCTGTTGGAACAATTATGAGAAACTAATCCCTTTTCATTGCTTTTTCTCAAGTATTCTGCTTCCATACTCATATCTTTTGTTGCTTGAAAAGGTCAGCATTAAGTCATGTCTTATAATAATATCTGATGTGCAAGCGGGTCTTGAAAGGTATTTTCCCACACAATATGGAAGAAAGCATGACTATTAAATACTCTAATTACAATTTTTCCTTAGTCCATTATTGATTTTAAATCTCTGTATATCTACTAAGAAATTATCTTTTTTTCTTTCTGAAATCATACACAGAAAACCTGCATGGAGATTAGGGGTGCAAACAGCTTTTAACTGGCAAGGCACTATGCTGTTAGCGCTGCCTCAGGGCAGGGCAGAGTGTCCTGAAACCTTGACATCCTCCTGTAGGTGGTGATCCTTGGGTGGTGAGTCTGCCCAGGCACAGCTCCTACTCCAGATGATCCTTGGAGCTTTCCAACTGCCTCTGCTCTGTTGCCAGGGGAATGTTTTTCAGAAACATAATGCTCCAGCTATTCCCCAAGCCACCTCCAAGGCAGTGATTCAGAAAAGAGCTAAAACGTAGTTTTAAGATCATGACACTTTCTGCAGCTCTGATATAATAATGAAAGTAGTTCCATGGCATAGACCAGTTCCCCCAGAATAACTTCCCAGTTTGATGATGTACTATGAAGAACTGAAAGCCTTTGTTAACCTTTTAGTCTTAAGAGTAGTGTTTGAGAAATAAGACATCCCATTATAGAAATGCAGTAACATCAGATCACTCCTTTGAGTGCTACTTTGTTATGCAGTGATACAGAAGGTCATTGTTTTGAGCATTAATGATAGGACCTCTGCCCCATCTAGTCATTTTTTTTTACACCCACTTATTATGTTTAACTTAGGTTGTTTACATTTTTGGGAAGAATTTTTCTTTTCCTGGTATCTAACAGAAAACTTCTGGTGAATGGGGTACAGGTCTTGATCAGGACTCTGCTTGTGACAATAGTGTCAAACAATAAGAAAGATAAGCATCTTCCCTTTTCAGAAGGTCTACAATTGCTTGGCTAAAAACAACTTTGTATTTTCTTTTGGTCCTTGGAATATTGATTTGTTATATTAATATTTTGGAATTCAAGTAAATTTTCTGTTGGACCCTAATCAGGCTGTAATAAGTCTTGCTCTAATGTATTTTATTCACAAGGATTGATCAGCTATAGGAAACAGAAGTCAGAAAAAAACCTGTTGTTTTGGTTTTGGTTTGTGTGGTTTTTTTTTTTTTTTCTTTTTTAAATTTTGTGCTATAAATTAATTTTAATTTTTTTAAATTTATTTTGTCCTAAAAATTTACTTTTAATTTTGTGCTAAGTTGGTGAAGAATAAGAGTACAATGTCAGCCATGATCCTGCTTCCCACTTTTCTAATGCTCTTATGTTGTTGCCTTAAAATGGATGATATATCATGATGGTTATAATACATGTATATACTAATGAGTACAAAAACTTGCTTTCCAACACCATACCTGGTAGAGGTAGAGGCTCTAATAAATTTATAGTTACCTTGTCCTACTTAAATCAAAGTTACCTTTGATTTAAATTGACTGACTTCTCTTTACTTCTTTCAGAAAAAATTCTAAGAAATTAATGAATTACCGGTGCATATGATTATAGCAATTAATATGGTGTAGGAATTTTGTCTTCAATTCCTGTTTTAGGTAGAGAAACTTATTTTAACTTTTGCTAGATTGATTGCAAAATAAAGTAATCTTTTAGATTCATCTGAAGGTGAATACTTTTTGTCATCCGCCTTTAGAAAGTAATCTTAATTTTCAGTAAACAGTATTTTAAGAGGCATGCTTATATGTAGATGAAAGAACATAGCCCATAAGTTTTATGCTTTCCTATTATTATTTCTCAAATTCTTAAAGACATAAAGTATTGGGAAAAAATCAGGTTTTAGACTTCTTTACTTATGTAAAGTTTCAATTTGTCAGAGGTAGAATAAAACCTCAACTTGTGATTCAAATGGAAGGGAGGTGCAAGACAGCCTTATGAAAGAATCAAAGGGAGGGGATGAAAATCAAATTCTATTTTTAAGGTTCCCTTCCCCCCTTCCCCAGTTCTATGAGATCAGTTCAATTTCTATGCTACTCATCCCTACTCTCAGTAGGGAGAAAGGATAAGACTGTTCCCCTTCTGGAAAATACAGAAGTCCCATCTCCTAGTTATTTTCATTTGTCTTACTTTTTCTTTGAATGTCATATAAGAGGAATAAAATCAGTTTGTTTCCTACTATCCTGTGCACAGCCGGCATGGCTTCCCTAAGGACAAGTCCTGCTTGACCAGTCTAGTGGCCTTGATGGAGTGACTGTATCAGTGGACAAGGGAAGGGTTACAGATGTTATTTATCTGGACTTCTGTAAAGACTTTGACACAGTCCTCCACAACATAATTTTCTCTAAACTGGGACGAGATGGATTAGATGAGTGGTCTGTTAGACTGTTTGAGGTGGACACAATTGCAGCTTCCCAGTACCTGAAGGGAGCCTAGACGAAAGATGGAGAGGGACTATTTACAAGAGCATGTAGTGACAGGACAAGAGGGAATGGCTTCAAACTGAAAGAGAGTTGGTTTAGCTTAGATATTAGAAAAAAAATTCTCCACTGTGAGGATGATGAGACATTGAAAAATGTTGCCCAGAGAACTTGTGGATGCCACATACCTGGAAATGTTTAAGGCCTTGTTGGATGGGGCTCTGAGAAATCTGATCTAGGGGAAGGTCTCACTGCCCATGTCAGAGAGGTTGGAACTAGATGATATCCAAGGTCCCTTCCAACCCGGCTATGATTAAATGAGGCTATGACTCTTTCTTGGCTGTACTTAGGGCAGCTTTCTGAGGTCAGTGCCATCATGTAGAGTGACCATCCCTCCCTCATATGCCTGTGGAGGAACATGTGAGATTTTCCAGATCCTGCTAGGCCCGTGCTGGTGAAGACAATGACAGAAATCTACCCTCCTCAAAGGAGACCTCAAAGCACAACACCATCATAATCCTCCAGTATTCTCTCTAAAACTGTCAGAAAATTGAGACAGAAAAAGAACATCCTATTTTGAATGGCTGGAGAGAGATAAGAATTTTTCTTCCCTAGTTCTCCATCAGACTTCACAGCAAGAAAGCATTTTAAAACCTTTCTTTATAGTGTTGAGGTGAGAGGTCTGTTGCTGTTTTGTTCCCTGAGGCCTCAAATTAGTTTTGATTCTGGTCAAATTATTTGTCCTAGGTCTCCCAGTAACAAATATGTCCATGCCCTTGAGCAGGAACTGGTAAGATATTCTGACAGCTCTTCTGGCAAGGAAAAATCTAGCTCAGGATAGTGGTCAGAATCCCACATCAACCAGAACCACCTCCATCCCTCCCTGAGAGCTGAGAGAGAAAACACTGACAGATCAATTTTTTACCATGAAAGACTGATTTTTCATGCCAGAACATCATCTTTATGTTTCTATAATTTTTTACTGACTTCAGAATATCTCAAGCATTAACAGTCTTTTATGGTTTTAGTGTCAGCCTTCATATCTGAACATCTCTAGAGTGTAGTCATTTGATATGGTCATGCAACTCCAATAAATGGGCATAAATCTATCAATCTTGGTTTTATTTGGTTTAGCATATAATATGTAGAGAAAATAAAGATAGTATGTAAGTACAATACCATTTTTTAGCAGGTAGGTAGAAAAATAAGTGTAGCTGTAGAGAAGTAGCTGTAGCTGTAGCTATCTTGTAGGGGAAAATAAAAGTGTTTCTCATGTAACATTGACTGCACCTTATTTCTTATTAACATCTGAATGTTAATCTCTTTAAATAATAAGCAATTTGGATATAATAAGATATAGTTCTGCCATCAACAGATCTAATTTAAATGCTTTTGGATAGTCATAATCCTCTGAGGAAATTCATACAGTCATGAAAAGAAGACAATCTTTTACCTTTATCTTGCTTTGAATTTTGAATTATTCCTTGAAGGGTGTGGCCTGTTCTTAGCCTACACTGACAGGTAGAATTAGCTGGAAAAATTATCATTGATTAACACATGCAGACAAAAACTGCCAGCTAGAAATGATGAGTGTCTAGAAAGGGCTTATTTCCTTCAAATGAACAGGGTTCCAAATTCCCTGTGTCCAAGGTAAAAAGCGTGCTAGAGGATGGGAATGAGAACTGGAGCAGGAAGCTGACTTTGCATAAAATTCGAACCAGCAGTGGCTGCCTCTCAGGGACTTTCCTGGGAGACAGTGGTTCACTGCTGTGAATTTCCCTGTGTCCCCTGGGATCCTGCACTCACATCTCTAGGACTAGGACAAGGAACACTGCTACTCTGGCTGAGCTGAGATTTCAGTATGAGCAGCGAGCCAGGAGTCCTGTATGGAAACAACAAGGTACTGCTGATCAGCTGATGGATGTAAGCTGGCAGCCAGCAACAGAGAGAACTCAGCGGGAACAGCATATTGAATCAGCTTCCCTTATATTCTGTGAGAGGAACAGTACCTTTCTCAAACTTATGCTGGGTCTGTTTGAAAAGAAAGCAAAGGAGCAGTAAACAGGGGGATTACCTTCTCCAAGCTATCTTCAAATGTATTCAATTTTCACACTTGGAAAGCACAGTCGAAGGCTGCAGTTCTCAGTAGCAGTCTTCTGCCAAGGAGCTCTGGAACATCGAATGACTCCTTAATGTACCAGACATGCTGCAGGGAGAAAACTGGTTACCTGCTGATTGGCATGACTTCTGATTCATACTTCACAATTGCTTTTCTCTCCTGGCTGAATTTGTTTGAACTATGGGGAAATAAATTGGCCCTGGAATGGAGGTAGTGTAGTGCAAGACAGTCACGGCAACAGAATGTCTCCTTACCACCTCATTTGGCTTCAAGGCTTTGCTGCTGGTTCCCAGGCTCATGAGTGCTGCTGTCAGGAGGCAGAGAGAAGATAAAAGGCACGCACTCAATTGTGTCCCAGCATGGGCCATTTCTTGTTGTTCTCCAGCTGGTCAAACACAGAGTGTCAGCTGGTTGGTTCTCTTAGTCTTTGTCATGGTATACCTCCTTTTCTCACTCTATGAAGTTGCTTATTCTTCCTTTTTTAAGATATTTTATAAAATGAAGTAAAAATTTCTGTACTTTATCTCTTTCTGATAAAGTTGCTTGCTTAAATCTTTAACTGAACAGGTTTCCTTATAATGACTTTTTACTTTTAACTGATAAGTCTTTAAAGATATAACTGGTTGGACAAGGTTCTGTTCCATTCCCATGGACTTTTTTAAAGTAATTCTTTGTAACCAGCTTCACGTGTTATTTGAGAACTGTATATTTGCTTATATTTCAGAAGTCCAAGGAAGTACTGTGATCTTTGAATTCACATCTGGCTGAAATTTGTTTTTGGAAGTTTATTATCAATGTGAGATTTGTAGCCAGGGTAGAAATAAGGAACAGATTCATTTTTGCAGTTGATAAATAGTGTAATAAATGAAAAATAACATAATGAAAGATAAGGTAAAAATTTGATTAAAACCAGAAAGAGACAACTTAAAATCTCAAAACTATTTTAAAAGTTCAAAATCAAGGTTCATTCTTTAAAGACAGTAACTAGAGAGAGCCACATCAGAACAGTAACAGCTTATGCCAGTTGTCTGTCCAGTGATAAACTGGTGTAAATATTAAGACAATAATTTAGGTAGAGAGATTCTGAAAATGCTTGTGCCTTTTAGCTCCAGAAGCCTTCCTAAAAGGATTGGAGATCATTAATATTTCTAAACTACTTTAGCACCTTTGAAATTTGTCTCCATTTTAAGCAGTCTTTGCGTTATTAGAATCTGACAGGTTTAGTACTGAAAGCAGATTTGTATGTTCCATAGTGACCTTCTGCCCAAGGGCCGTCATTCATTTATATTTCTCTTTATTTCCTAATTGATGCAAATTATTTTAGTTTTCAGCAAAAATGGGGTGAATATTTGTCATCACTGACTCACTGCTTCACTAAAAGGCAGGAAGTGAGGCATGAAGCCAGAAGAGCCAGTGGCTTGCTTTGGTCAGAAGAAGGATATGGATGAAGCTGGGAATGCACTTCCATTCACTGAGACAGCCTAATTAAAACATGGCACATGTTGCCTTTTCCAGTGTTAGCAGGATTAAGTTTTGGTATTTAATTTCCTTCAGATTATCTTCAGATAGTGTGACTATTAAGTTTTCTATATTCACAATTCTTTTTAATGAAGTTTCTTTCAGTTTGGTTTCTGCTGTTGGTTTGCATGCAAACAGTTTTTGGAGAGCTGTTTATCTAGGCATGTCTTGTTATTAAATCTCTTTATTAACATGTGTCATGCAGCTCTGATGTGCAGATTTAATGTGCAGTGGTAATAAGCACGCTAGGTCACGTGGCATTGTCATGAGTAAATGTCTATAAATAAATATCTCAAATGGATATTTTAAATTCATTTTTGAATTAATGCATTCTAAGTGAGCAGAAACCATCTGAGTTAAGGTGAAAAATCTCTTTTGAAATCACTCTTTGAAATTCAAAACTTGCGCTATATCTTTTTGGGGTCTAGAAAAAGCATCAAAAAGCAGACCAGTACATGTGGAGGAAAGGGTAGGAGCAGAAGGGAATGACTGTGTCTGTCGTCACAATTATCCAGATTAAACTAATTTTTTAATCAGATGAAGTAAATTCAGAAGTTTAAGTAAAGCATCCTTGGCTCAAGAATGTGCTCTATTTATGGATATATCTGATCTCTATTCTCAACATGTAGATAAATTAGTGACTAGTATTTATAAAGGTCTAAATTGTTCAGCACTTTGTAAAAACAATGAAACTTGTTCTAAATCTCCTCTTAATGACAAAAATTAGTTGTTCTACCAAGAGAATTCTTGTACAAAATATTTTTAAAGCATTTGGAAGCAGAACTAGCATTCCTAGGTTTTCTACTCTGTGGGAATATCTTCTGTAACTTGTTTTACTGACACATTCATGAAATTTGGGGAACAGAGAAGTGCAAATGACTACTTTGAATGTGATGCACAAGAGAGTTTTAAGGAAGAATCTGGAGTAAAGGAGGAGTACTGAACATTTTAATAATGGGAAAACCTAAGAAAGTACCACTCCCTTATTTATTAATTGATGAAGAAAAGAATTGTCAACCTGTGAATATTTCAAACTGTATGCAAAAGTTAGCACATGAAAGGGAAGACTGACTGTGGACAAAACAGAAAAAAAATATATTCCAGCATAATGGGAAGTAAAAGTGTTGTACAATGAGCTACGACAGGATTATTTTGTTTTTATTAATGTTACAGAAAATACAATTGAAGTGATTCATCCAATCCTTTAAATTCTTTAAACAGAGATTTGAGTTTCTGTGGAACACACTTAAATAACTGATTTAGAAAAAGATGTTCATATTAAAAAAAGAAAAAAGACCATTTTATACAGTATGTTTATGAAAATGAATCCTTAGATGATCACAATTCATCAGAAAATCAAATATAGGTTTTTCTACACAAGCTTCATTTTTGGGACAGATATTTTTCTTTCTTTTTCTGTACTTTGCTCAGAGGAAGAGGTAACTTTTTTAATGTCATATACACACAACAGCAGATGGGCCTTCATATTGCTTTCAGTTTTTTTCTCATTGAAGCCCAATACGAAATCCTGTCTATTTTTAAGCTACTGTCTACAAATAATACATAGCCCTATTTTTGTGGCTCTGTGATCAGCACAATAATGACTAACAGAATAGTCACTGTGCCTAATGTTGATAATAAACAAACAGTGTCCAGAGTAATTAATGTTTGCAGGGACAAGACTCTTGTATTATAAACTGATTTGGATTTCCAGTATATATTCCATAAGAACAAGTCAGGAAAGAATATTTAATTTCTTTTTTTTTTTCAGCAAATAATCCTTGTGGTTATCAGGAGACTCCTAGAGTCAAGAAAAACAAATCTATACTAGGAGAGAAGTAATTAAATTTTATCATTGCATAACTGATTGTAAGCTCTACCAGTAAAAGGTCTCCAACAAAACTGAAGGACAATTATGCATCTCACACTTTCTCTCTTAACCTTCTAGTTGATCATGTAAAAGATGTTTGTGTATCTGTGTATATATCTTGCCCAACACAACCAAATGTTCATTATTTCTGTGTTAGTAGTAGTATGATCAAAACATTCCAACTCTTTTTCCTAGTTCAGTTTTCTTACACTGCCAAGCATAAGGTGTAAGGCATGAGGGCATCTCTCCACCTGAAGCATGTATCTTCTAGACAAAGTTCAGATGTCAAAATGACTCTGTAGAAAATATGCCAGCTTTATGGATTTTTAGAGTTTGATACCACTCTGTCTCCAAGTTTATATAAATAGTTAAAGGTAATGCTGTCTGTGGACACGGGAGATACAACTTCTCCACTGAGACTGGCACAGTCTTAAAGAGGTGATCATAGCTTGTACAAATTGTGCCATATAAAATAATGCCAAGAAAATAATTGTGGTCCATTTTAGCTCTTATTTGTGATGTTTCCTCAGAGGATTCCAATATTCCTGAAAGCAAAATAAATTTCTTTGGATGTCTGCACCATCCAGCATTTCATGATCAGTGACTGATGAATGTTCATCATGAGTTTTCTTTTAGTTCCTCTCCTGAGTTTACCAAGCGTGGAGAACCACACCAACTTTCAGAAGTGTGTCTGCAGTGACTGCTGTGTATAAATTCACACGCTTTTTTGTTCTTTTTCTGGCAAATCACTGTTTTGTTTTTTGTGGGTTTTTTTTCCTTCAGTTAGCAACATACACTGAATAATGTCCTCTGAAAAAAAAATTTCTGACTTAATCTCTTAAAAATTGCCCAACCACCTACGTAATCAAGCCCTGTTTAGTCCACTTGTTTGAAGCAACTTGAGCTGCCATCATCCACATCCAAAGTGTCGTTATTGAGTACTTCTGCTGTATTTTGGAATGAGATATTCTCCAATGTTGGTAATAATGAACTGCACAATAGTTTCTGACTTAGCTTATGGGAAACAGCAAGGACAATCCTTGCTCCAGAAAAACATAAAATGGTTAGGAATGAAGGTCTGCTGTCTCTCCAAGAACTCCAACAGTCATTCAGCAGGGCTTTCACTCTTTATGATGTTGAAAGGAAAGATGGAGAACAGGCAAAAATAAAGTAATTCTATCCTAGCTTTGGACACTTTGATTTCCAGTGACTGAACTATGGTTCTTTAGCTGCTGAAAATAATTGAGGCATGGTAAGAAAATTTGGAGTTCCAAAAGGCAAGTTAGCATACTGTAAGGCAGATGTAAATACTTCTTGCAGGTGGGAGAGGTGGGTTCAGGTTCTCCCCAGTAAGGAAGATCAACCCTAAGTCACCAAATCCTATCTGGCTTTTCCACTGAGTGTCCAGTCCTTTGACCAGTTAAGGTGACTCACTCAGATTTCTTCTTTCCCTTCTAAGTGCTTTCTTTCTTTTACTTTTCCACATCATCTCTGCCTTTAATATATAATTCAATTAAATGTTTGATTATTTGTTTGCTTTTTGTTTACACAACTGGTATAAATAAGTACATTGTGAGAGAAATAAAATTTTTTTTTAATTGTTTTGCGCTTCACAACTTTTATGTGTGCCACTCTTTTTATTAGCTAGGAATTACAATCTGTTAATGCAGAAATAAGAGCAATTGGATGGGACAAATAAATCATTTTGACCTTTATTTGCCTTCCATATATTAAATATATATGGAATTTCACAGAAT
>WBNO01027183.1:788895-813442 GCA_013400575.1 Peucedramus taeniatus | reverse complement strand
CAGAGAAAAGGAGACTACATGAATAGGGAAGCGGTGAGAAGAATAGGAGAACCTCTGCCCCAGGCAAAAAAAAAAAAAAACAAAACTGTATAAAAACCGACCCGACGAAGACAGCATTTGTGAACAGAGGGGGTTTGATGCGGTAGAGGTTGGATCAGAGTTCAGCCAGCGCCGATCCCGGGCTCAACGCTGTCTCTTTAATTTTGGCTGTCAGGGAGCGTATCTTGGTCGTGAAACAAAAACCTTTTTTTTTTTTTTTAGTATTAATTCGGCTTTATCATTTATTATCTATAACAAGGCAGTGAGTGCTGATAGTTGGTCTATCTGTACAGGTGTCCTCATCCTGTGTTCATTGGATGTTATCCCATCCAAGCAGGCATTTTAACACAAGCACAGCTATTTCACTACTATGTCTAAGCTTAATTAACAACAGAAATAAAAATTATATCTTTATAACAAAGTCACTTTAACACCACACATACAAAACCCATTTTTATATTTGCGAAAAGCCAATATGAAAATATGTATCTATAGCAATGTTCTGCCTGGGCCGCTGTTGTCAGCGCTCAGTCTGCTGCCAGCAGTGATTAATCTGCGATCTCTGCGAGCTGTTAGATACCCATCAAAGGCCTGAGGAGAGGGCCTGGCGCTATTGAAACAGTTTAACCACTGATGGCATTATAATTATCCCGCTATCAACTGCAACAAAGCCGCTCGGCAGGAGCTGCTCCGCTTAAACGCGGGAGGTCAAGGGAATTACCCGAGCGGGGAGGGAACGGGAGAGCGCGACCTGGCTGCGATGATTGCCGATAATTAACGGCATTTATAATTGACAGTGGGGCCGCTGGGTCACACACTGGGCATGGCTGGGCTCTTCTCTCTCTTCCCAGCGAGGATTTGGGATGGGTGAAGCCTCTGCACCAAACGTGGAGGGTTCCTGGCTCCAGGGTGTGAGAAATGCTACTCACTTCCAAAAAATGTAAAAGGTTTATTAAAACCTTATCAAAAATACAACAGAAGGCTGAATAGAGAAAATATTACAGCACCGGGAGCAGAGGATTTTTCCCACCATGTGCTCACCCACACAATGGAAGTTTCACCTTTTAACCTTTAGCCCCTCCCAAAGTTCTGTCCATCGACTCCTCCTTCCCTGTCCAGTGGTGGAGATCACTGCCTGACACCTTGATTGGAGCTCAGGGGCTGCCACAGCAACGAGTGACCCTCCCAAATGTCCCAAACCTGGGCACCCCACAGTAACAATGCAAGGGGTGGTAAAACATAACTATAAATCTATAAAACTTCTCTTAACATATACATCATATTCACCCCTTAATTGTGAGAGCCAACCATCCCATTACTCATCTGTCACAAGGGGTTGTGGATTTATGTCACACATATTGGAATGAAATTCCTCCCTCTGAGGGTGGTGAGGTGCTGGAATGGATTTCCCAGAGCAGCTGTGGCTGCCCCTGGATGCCTGGCAGTGTCCCAGGCTGGGCTGTGGGACAGTGGAAGGTCCCTGCCCGTGGCAGGGGTGGCACTGGATGGGCTTTGAGAATCCCCTCAGGGATTCTGTGATTCCATGATGACCAGAGGGTTCTGCTGGTTTAGGGCTGGGAAACACAGAACTGTGGCTTGATCTTTTCTGGATCAGAAGAAGCACAACACAGGAAAGAATAACAGAAGGAAAGATTCCATCCAGCCTCCCTGTCAGGGCTGGGGAAGGGAGAAAAGTTCAGGTTTGCCATTCCAGCCTGGACACACAAACCCCATTTCTGCCCCATTTCTCCCTGCCAGGGAGGACAGGGGTGCCTGAGGAAGCAATTCAGGACCAGATGGGATGAAAATCCCCCAGGAAGGGGCTGTGTTTGGGCACCCTGGGGACAGCAGCTGCCCAGCACCTCCCAACCCAGCCCCAGCAGCTGCTGGTAGCCATGGCAGGGCTGACCCTTCCCAGTCCCCTGTGCTGGGTCAGGCACCTTCCTCTTTCCAAAGCCAGCCCCATCCCAGAGGGAACAGCCCAGGGATGAGCCCAGTGCTCATCTCCACCAAATCTGGCCCTGATCCCTTCATTTCCCTTTCCTGATTCCCCTTTTCTTGCCCCACATCTCTTGGTTTTTCCCCTGGAAGTCCCACCACCCCAGGGCACTTGGGCAGGCATTTCTTCTGCTCTCATTCAGCTCCAACAAAGGCAGCATAAAGACCATTAGAGCTTTTTTTTTTTTTTTTTTTTTTTTTTTTTTTTTTTTTTTTTTTTTTTTTTTTTTTTTTTTTTCTTTTTTTTTAATTTTTTAATTTTTTTTTCCTTACTAGAAAAAGAGACAATCCCAGCCTGTAGCAAATCCAGGTTCCTGAGATCCACTTTGTCCCATCTCTTCCCTTTCCCCCCTGGATCTCCATGGGTGATCCAGACCCTCACAGGTCCATCCCACCACCTCAGAGAAACCTGTCCCCAGGCACCAGGGATTTCTGCTGCTTGAAACCAGGATCCACCCATTGTCTGCACCTACCCATGGCAGGGAGGTCTTGGAATCTGGAAAATCCATGGCTCTGGCCATGGCATCCCCACCTGCCAGCCTGTGCCAAGGCACTGCAGCAGGATGGGCACCAGTTGCTGTCACGAGCTGTGCTAATGTCTCCTTCTTAGCAATAAAAAGAGAAAAAAAAAAAAAAAAAAGGATTTGGATTTGGATTTTAGGCACTTTGATTAAAATTTAATCAAAGGCTGGTTCCCACCCAAAATGAGAACTCGGGGAGGAAAGCAGGAGGAGGGGAATCCAAACACACACAAAGAACAAACCCATCAGGAGAAAGAACAAGAATAAGGGGAAAACAAAGCAAGAGGAAAAGAAGAAGACAGATGAAACAGGAAAGAATGAGAGAGAGTGAAAAAATCTGAAGTGGAAATAAGCAATCAAAAAGAATAACAAAAGAAAAAGAGCAAACAAAGGAAAACACACAGAGAATAAAGGAGCAAGAGGGGACAGGGATGGAGCAAACTCCTGCAGAGAACAGAGAGGGGATGTGAGGCAGCCCAAGACACAAAACTGAGACAAGACAGCACTGAAGACAAAGGGAAAGTGGAACAAAAATAGCACCAAAGTGGAAACATGAAAGGAGTGAAGGTCCCTGGGAGCTGACACTGGGCAGGGGGCAAAGCTGAGCACGGGGGTGACCCCGGGGCATTCACAGCTCCTGGGCTGCCTCTGCACTCCCAGCACAGCCCCGGGGCTGGGGGGGGGCACGGGAGGGGGGCAGAGGGAGAAGGGACGGCAGAGCCCCAGCTGGGGCTGTCCCCTCCCCTCCTAGGCTGCTGGAGAGGAGACAGCTCTGCCCCAGGGACCCCTCCGAGGGGCAGCATCCTCAGAGGCTCCGAGCTGGGCAAGAAACGGCAGAAGGAGCCTCTTTCCCACAGTGATCCCTCCTTCCCACTGATCCCTCCTTTCCATAACAATTCCTCCCTCCCACTGTGATCCCTCCTTTCCACAGTGATCCCTCCCTCCCACAGTGATCCCTCCTTCCCAGTGATCCCTCCTTTCCATAGTGATCCCTCCTTTCCACAGTGATCCCTCCTTTCCTTAACAATTCCTCCTCTCCACAGTGATCCCTCCCTCCCTCCCCAGCCTGAGCTGTCCTGTCCTTTCCCTCCCCTCGGTGGGGTCCTAGTGTGAGTTTGGGGTCCAGCTGGCTCCAAACCAGCCATGCCAGGGCCAGGGCCAGGGCCAGGGCCAGTGCTGGAGCTGCTGCCACCTCTGGGGTAACACCTCCCAGCAAGGGTGAAAATCGCTGTGCAGCTGCTGTGGGAGGGAGCAGGGAGGGACATGGGTGAGAACGTGCTCAGCAGGAGCTGCTCCAGGGGCAGAGACTCTCCCAAGATTCCATGGAGCAGCTGGGCCCCTGCAGCCCCTGGAGATCCAGAGGGGAGCAGAGACCCCTGGCTGCCCCTGGAGAACCCCCCTGGAGCAGAGGGAGATGCCCCAGGGGAAGCTGCAGCCCCTGGAGAACCCCCTGGAGCTCTTGCAGGAGCTGTGGCCCATGGGGGATCCAGCTGGAGCAGCTCCTGAAGGACTTTATCCCATGAGAGGGACCCGGGGTGGCACGGGGGAACTCGTGAGGGAGGATCCACAGGCAGAGTGGGATGGAGCAAGCCCATCCCATCCACCTGCAGCACCTGGAATGGCAGAGCTGGGAATGCCTGGGTGAAGGTCAGCCTGGCCAACAGGGCTGTTGGGGTTTCAGTTTGCCTCTCACCACCCACACCATTTGTAATTGTAATTAATCCAATTACTGCTCCCCAAATCAGTATCCTGCCCATGGTGGTGCCTGGTGAGTGCCCTCTCCTGCCCCAGGAATCTTCCATGTGATTTTCTCCCCCTGCCATGCCATGGAGGGTTGGGAGCTGGGTGCAGCTGGGTGTTCTCCAGAGCCAGCCAAGCCATGCCCACCACAGCTCTCCCAGCTCAGCATCTCCACAGCCTCAGGAAGCTCCTGCACTGCCAAGGATCTCTGGCTCTGTACTGCCACCCAGAGCTGCATTCCTGGGCCAGTTTTCCAAGGGTGAGGCTTCAGGCACTTTTTCCATGGTGGGGAACCCTGCAGGGAACACCCCAGCTCCTCGTGGGAGCTCGGGAGGGTGGAAGGATCCCTGTGGTGGCTCTTCCACTCTCAAAATTCAGCTGCTGTCACTGGTCTGGTGCTGAGTGCAGTCGNGCTGCTGTCACTGGTCTGGTGCTGAGTGCAGTCGTGCAGCTCAGCTCAGCTCAGCTCAGCTCAGCTCAGCTCAGCTCCTTGTGCCCCTCTGGATCATTTCCCTCCAGGCTTGGATTCCCAAGAACACAATTAGAAATTAATTCCTGCCCGGGTTCTTGCCCATAACAATAAAACCTGGGGTTACAACAGTCAGGAAAGACATTTGGAGAGCTCTTGCCTCTCACACCTCTGAGACAAGAGGTGGGATTGAAACAAGAATTCCTCCTGTGGAAAGCTCCCAGGGTTATCCCATCTCTTTCCCCATTCTTTGTCTTCTGTTGGAGGAACAACCCTTGACACAGAGGAGCAGGGGGGCTGCTCCAGATAGAGAGCCCTGAAGGAATATCCCAGAAGGAATATCTGGTACTGCAGGAGCCCTTGGAGCCACTTCCCAGGTTGTTCCTTTCTCACTACCCTGAGCACAGCCAAGCTCAGCTCCACGTGGGATCCAAAGCCTCTGGGCCAAATTCCCGGCTGGGGTTTGCAGGAGTCACCCAAAGCAGCAGGAGATGGGAACTGACCCTTTTCCCTGCCACCCACCTGCTGAGTTACTGTACCCTGAGCCTCTGAGCATGGCTTTGTGTGAGAGGGACGATTTCCAAGGCATGGAGGGACAGGACACAGGGAATGGCTCCCACTGCCAGAGGACAGGGCTGGATGGGATATTGGGAATGAGGAATTGTTCCCTGTGAGGGTGGGCAGGCCCTGGCACAGGGTGCCCAGAGCAGCTGTGGCTGCCCCTGGATCCCTGGCAGTGCCCAAGGCCAGGCTGGACACTGGGGCTTGGAGCAGCCTGGGACAGTGGAAAGGCACTGGATGGGCTTCAAGGTCCCTTCCAACCCAAACCATTCCAGGATTCCATGATTCCATCTGCTCTGAAGCAGACTGAGCCATTTTCCAACATGGATCTTGCCCCTGGGAAAACCCTGAGGGTGGTAAATGCTCCCCACAAAGGCTCAGGTTTCCATCCTCTGCCATCTTGCAAGAGCCCTGGGTTCCAGAGCCCAGCAGGGGCTGGATGTGCCCCTGCCCAGGTGACACTCACCAGGGTGCCCTCACCTCTGTGCCCCAGCTTGGGGAAGGAGCTGCTGCTCCCTTTGGTCACACAGTGCCCTCAGGTAGAGCCTTCCCTGCCAGACAGGAAAGCACCAACCCAGTGTTCAGGAGAACATGGATGGAAGGAATGGGTTCAAGGAGTGCCCCAAGCTCCAGGTGACATCCAGGAACATTTAGGGACAGCCAGCCTGGGCTCAGGAATGCAAGTGATGCTTTACTGATCACATTTCATCTCCTTCCAGCTTGTGGTGTGTAACTGTTATCCTGGTGCAGCAGCAGGGATGGATGGAAGGGGAGTTAATCTGTACCCACCATCTCTCTTGATCTTGCCTTCATTTCCATTTCTTTAAAAAATGGAAGCTTTATTAAAACAGCAGCACTTTTCTATTAAATGAGTACCGAGAGGAATGACTGCCTCTGTATCTCAGCAGCCGAGAATCTTTTGAAAATCACTCAAGAGGCAAGGCTCAAACCAGATATTTAATAAGAATCACTTGGAGATCACTTCTTAAAGCAATTAACAGATGATTAGAGATAAGCGAGATGCAACAACGAGACCCAGATCTCAGACAGATTTCTCCCGGGGTCACCCTGCAGTCACCAACGGTGTCAGGACAGAACAGCAGAGGAAATTCCCACTTTCCAGCCTGATTTTTCTCCTGTTTCCAGTGGTTTGGAAGCTGCAGCTGGAGCAGGGAGAAGGGGCCGAGACCTCCCCAGGGCTCTGCCTCAGCTGAGGGTCCTGAGCCCAGGGTTCATCTCCACCTTCCCTTCCTTGTGCTGGGTCAGGGGCTGCTCTTCCTTCTGGAGCAACGGAGGAAAGGCAGGCCTGAGCCTGAACATTCCAAAGGATCCCAGGGCTCAGCAGCAGCAGGATTCTCGTGCTATCCCTGGGTGTCCTGTGCCACATGGCACGGGGACCACAGTGGCACCAGGGATACGCGGCCATCGCAGAGGGACCAAGGACAGGCAGGGACTGGAGCAGAGCCAGGGACTGGAGCAGAGCCAGGGCCTCCTGGGCAGGGGCTCAGCACAGCCAGGATGGAGCCCAGGAGCTCCAGCTCCACATCCCATCCAGTCCTGCTGTGGGAAAGCAGACGGGGCTGGGGACCTCATCCCACCACTGAGACATGTGACAAAAGCCATCTGCTGCCACCCTGGGCACTGGCAGGGCTCAAGCTGGGCTGAATTACAGCACAGGCAACATCCAGGAGCTGTCTGGCTGCTTATCCTGACCCACACAGCCTCTCCGTCCAATATTTGCTCAGTTTCAGGGTGTTTTACCAGCTGGACCAGAGCTGTGGGGTCTCAAAACCCTCAGGGTGTCCTGGAGTCACCAGGAAATTGCTTCTCTTAGAAGGCAGCAAACAAAGGCAAGGGGAGCTGGCTCATGCATCCACAGATTTGTGGTCATTTTGGGTTTGGAAGTGCTCAAATTTCTTACACGAGGGATGATGCAACAGCGAAAAAGAGAGCAAAATTCTGCATTGACTCTCTACTCTGCAGGTCAGGACAACGAAGAGGTTTTACTTCATTAAGGAAGGCAGGGGAAAAATCAGAGACAGCCCCAGTGGTTGAGGGAGCCTTGTAAAGCCTAAATGAACAATCACTCCTAGGTGATGCTAGTTGCTGTAGAAGGAACAATGAAATAGATCTGCTTCTGATCAATAAATTACTAAAACATCAGTTATAAACCTGCTGCATGGCATTGGAAATTCAGCTCGTTAAACATCCAGGGAGCTTCATCCTGATGCAAATGGAAGACAGGCATGAGTGCTCTGCAGCAAAGGACTCTGTGCACATCCCAGCTTGGGAAACATATTTACACATCCATCTCATATATTAATCTATTTTAGTGCACCCTAGCCAGAGGGCAGCCACAAAGAGGATTATTCTGGGAGAAGGACAGGAGATGGGCTGGTTTCTCCTCCCTGCTGAGCAAAGCCTGTGTCCACCCATGTACAGCAATTCTGCAGGATCCTGTTTCCCTTCTCAAGGCAGCCACATGTCAGGGCCTCAAGCAGAGGACTCCCAGGTGGGTTTGGCAGCAAAGACTTGGTAGCCAGGATTACTGTGAGCCAAAAAAAAATCAGGTGAGATCCCTCCACCAGAGCAACAAGCCTGAAGTGGCTTCAGGGCCAAGAATTTCAGCCAAGCTGCCATTTGTTGTTGCTCCCTGTCCCTTCCACAGCCCAGGAAGGGCTGCAGTGACTCTGGGGGACCTTGGCCAGGCCTGAGCAGGCAGGACAGGGGTGCTCAAGCCTCAGAGAACATTCCTGCTGTGACCTAGAAGGGCAGGCAGACATCCCAGGGGATCCCAGGGAAGCCCTTTGGGCTCTCCATGGAGGGAGGTGCTTGGCCAGCAGCGTGTGGGTGATGGAGAGGGGGCAAGGGGAGGTCAGGGGGTTTATTCTATTGCATTTTTTGGGTAACTTCTGTGATTAAGGGTTGGAAAGATCCCTGGGAGCTGCTGGGGCATGTTTTGCTTCTCCAAAACTCAGGGAAGGGGCTGCTGGGTGCAGGGGCAGGAAAAGGGAACAAGGACCCAGCAAAACACCACATCCTTCAAATGCCGCTCCTTTGGGGCTTTTTTTCCTTGGAACCTTTTCGTCTCCCAAGCTCCTCAGTTTCCACACTTGCCAGGCATGTCTGTCTAGGGTCGTGGTGCAAACCTCCCCAGCCCTTTGGGAGAGCTTGGAGTTGTGTGGGAAGGCAGAAATTCCCTGTCAGTAAATGCTCCCAGACTGTCCCAGCAGGGAATGTGACACCTCTTGGAGAGCTGGCCAGAGGGAACAGCAGTTCTGAGCCAGCCCCACACAGCTGGGATCAGCTGGGGGAGACTCACATATGGTAAAAATAAAGCCACAAATGCCCATCTCCCTCAGGTCCCCTCCCAGGAACACGAATAAAGCTCTGGTTGATATTCCATCCTTTCCAAAGGAGTCCAGGCAGATCAGTCCCCATCGGCCATGGCTCAAGTCAGACTCCCCTGACTCTTTCAGCCTCTACTTGATGAAGTTTTTAATTGTCCACCTCTGCCCTGTGCAGCTGCGGAGGATCAGGTCAATGCCAGCCATGCCCCTGTTCTCCACCTCCAGGCACCGGCCCGTGCCCTTGTTCAGGATGGCTCCGTTCTGCAGTTAGGGGAGATGGGAAAAGATGGAAAAATGAAGATATTAATTGCCTGTGAAGCAAAGCAGGACCAGGAGGGCAGCCCTGGGTACTGCTGGAAGGGACACTCAGCTGGGTGGGAATGCAATTCAAACAATAAATACATCCCCAAATAAATGGAATGAGCATCCACTATCCCTGACAGCACCCTAGGGACACCTGTAACCTTTAAATCCCACAGCTGCTGGGAAGTGGGACCCTTCTGTAAAAGCTGTATTATTGTCCTGGGTTACAAGATGTGTGTATTCTCTTTGCTGTCTGTCAGAAGTGGGGCAGTTCTCTTCTGTTCATTGGGCAGTTTTCTTTATCTCTCCCACAACCAATCCTCCCTCCAGGAGATCTCTTCTGTCCAGGGCCACTGAGTGTCCCTGCATGGCTGAGAAAATTCCATCATCCCATGGGGAGATTCTCCACCCAGGGGGAGGAGCCAAGCATTCCTACCTGGATCCAATCTGAGGATTGGGACACCACAGCAGCCTTTGCCCACTGCATTCCCAGAGGAGCAGCTTTCTTCTGCACTGCATTCCCAGAGGAAGCCCAGGCCCATCTCCAGCACCCCTGGAGCTGCAGAGGAAAACTCCAGCCTTCTCCAGGATCCCTGCTCCACCAGAGCCACCCCTGGCACTGCAGGAGGAGCAGCCACCATGGAATGGGACTGTGCAACACCCTGACCCACAGGGGGTCAGCTCATGTTCTCACTCTGGCAGTGGTTTGTTTTGTATTACTGCATTTTAAATTTTATTTTTAAAAATTTTCTTCCCTTCTTTACTAGGAAAGAATTTACTAAGAAAATTTACTAAGAAAATTTCCTATTCCCATATCTTTGCCTGAGAGCCCCTTAATTTCAAAATTATAATAATTCAGAAGGGGTGGGTTTACAATTTCCATTTCAGAGGAGGCTCCTGCCTTCCTCAGCAGACACCTGGCTTTTCAAACCAAGACAATTATTTCTACTCTGCTTTGGGACAAAAGTGTGTGGATGAATTTCACTCTTCATCCACAAGGAACAAAGGAATCTGGAAGTCATTGGCAGATCAGACATAACCAGATCCACCTTTCTACTACCAGAAAGGAAAACTTTGATGGGAAATTGTCCTGAAATGCTGCCCTGATCCCTCTGAACCTCCTCCCTCTACCCCAGGACCTGGAATTCTCAGTCCCATGGCACCATTTCCCCTTTGTCCCACCCCATCCCGTGGGCTGTGTCCCCTCTGGGGTTTGGGAAGCAGAGGAGCCCGCGAGGGCAGCCCCAGACACACCTGGATGAAGTTCCAGCGCTTGTGGAGGCTGCTCTTGACCTTGTCACAGTCCAGCAGCTGCGGGAAGCGGCTCTTGCCCGTGTCCACCAGGCAGCGCGTGTCGGGCAGCAGCGTGGTGGTGCCCAGGGCCCCCAGGTGCAGGAAACCCTCCTTGGTGTATCGAGCCAGCTGGGGACAGACAGGGGGACAGCAGGTGTTGCAGTGTGAGTTCATGGCTTCCCTCAGAAACCTGGTTCCCTCCCCTGGAGATTCCCCCCCAGATGCGTCAATCACCTTTCCTTTCCCCACCCTGACCCCTGCTGAGCACTGTCTGTCAATCCTGGAATTCCAGAAGGGCGTGAAGTGATTGGCACATTCAAAAGATGCCCTCTACCCCTCGGGGAGCATTGGGTCGTTCAGGTGTCGTTTTGTCCCTTGAGACCTTCCGCCCCCCACCCCTACCTGGTTGATGGCTCCCTGTCCCTTCCCCTCTCCCCTCCCCCGGGAAAAAGGGTGAGCAACCACACAGCCAGGGATTCAGTTCTGTGAGAGTTCTGCTACAGTCTGTTAGATTCTGTTGGGGAGTTGCTGAATTCAGAGGCCCCTGGGCCAGAATAAAGCCCTGGATTATAAACTCTTCATCAGAACCGACTCCTTTCCTTCAACATCGCCTTAAAGCTTCTTCGTCAGTGGAAAACCAGAGGAGAACCGGAGCCCAGGCATGTCTGGACTTGTCTCCACGTGCCCAGCAGCAGCCAGCTGGCCAAAAGTGTCTCTGGGGTGAAACACCACAGCAGCCGCTGTTTGGTCCGGCAGCAAGGGCCAGGCAAGACAAGGCAGGTCCCATCTGAATATTGGTAACACCAACAGGCAGGGACACCCTCAGCACCTCAGAGCATCGGCACAGAGGGACAGGACAGCACGGAGCCCCTGGGGACATTCTGTGGGGATGCACAGGGAAAGCAGAGCTGGAAGGAAGAAATCCCAACTTTCTCCAGCCTTTCATCCCTGCTTGGGTTTGGTTTTTTTTCAGATGCAGGTGAGGAATTGAGACACAGGAAGGGGTAGGAATAATTCCAAACGTTAAACCTCTCCTGGAGCAGACTCCTGCAGACTCCTGGAACGCTGTGGGATGGGGCAATGCATGGTCTTCCCTGGATCTACCTGGAGCCAGCCGGCCTGGCTGGTCCTGCTGGCCCAGCTTCTGGCATGCTGGGTGAGCCAGCCTGGGCTGGGCTGGTGCCTCTGGGTGCCTGGCACAGCCTCCAGGGCTCCAACCAGACAGCAGCACCAGCCAGAGGGGCCAGAACTGGGATGGGGGCCTGGATCTATCCTCGGGAAAGGGCCAGGATTGCAGGATGGGAGCAGCGGGCAGGGGTGATGCCCTTGGGGACACGGGGTACACAAAGGACTCCTCCTTTTCAAGGAATGCCACCAGGTCCCATCTGAATACACATTTAGATTTCCCTAAACACATTTAAATTCCGGAGTGAGGAGAAAGGAATGCCAGTGTCCTGCCTTTTATAGTTCAAGGGAAAGATCTCCACAGCTGCTTATTTAAATTATGAATCAGGCCATTATCCAGCAGACAAATAAGGAGGATTCAGCACGTTAATTAACCGAGCATATCTGTGACCCAGATGCCAGGGAAGAGGCAGTAAATCCCGCTGGGAGTTTGGGTTATCTGGGCTGTAATAATTAAACACTGGAAATCAAGTCAAAACAATGTAACAGGGTTGGGCTGCAGCTCATGACCCCAGATCCAGTCAGGGTGCCCAGTTCCCTTGGGGTGAGCCTGGCTCTGCTCCCAGGTGCTGCTAGACTTACATCTGGAGTGAAAATGTGCATCAGAGCAGGCCCTGAGCTCCTCACATCTCCCTGATGTTCATTTGCCAGATGTTCCCCACAGGAGGGGTCAGGAGCAGCCCAAACCCTGATCACAGAATCATGGAATGGTCTGGGTTGGAAGGGATGGCCTTTGGCAGCCTGTCCCCAGAGAGCTGGCCCCATGCCCACGGGGCAGCAGCATCTCTGCTCTGCCCTGTCACTGCCTAATGTGCTGGGAAGAGTAAGCAGAGCACAGATGCCATCCTGGCCCAGGAAGGGAGTGGGTGGGGCTTGAGCACAGCAGGGATTGAGGCAGGAAATGTACCTGGCACAGGTGAGTTCTGTGCTGGGAACAGCAGGGAAAGGCAGCCCCAGCAAAGGGGCTGTGTTGAGCCACCCACTCAACACAGCATGACCTCAGCAACAGCCACTGCAGCCCCCAAGGCACAACTGAGGGGATTAATCCCCAAAAATCCATCTACCTCGTGAGTGCAAGTCCTGCCATGCCCCTACGACATTAATGGGATTTTCTTCTTTTGGGATGTCTGTAGAGAATCACAGAATGGTTTGAGAAGAGAAGGGGCTTTAAGGATCATCTCTTTCCACCCCCTTCCACTGTCCCAGGCTGCTCCAAGCCCCAATATCCAGCCTGGCCTTGGGCACTGCCAGGGATCCAGGTGCAGCCACAGCTGCTCTGGGCACCCTGTGCCAGGGCCTGCCCCCCCTCCCAATATCCCATCCATCCCTGCCCTCTGGCAGTGGGAGCCATTCCCTGTGTCCTGGCCCTCCATCCCTTGTCCCCAGTCCCTCTCCAGCTCTCCTGGAGCCCCTCTAGGCCCTGCAAGGGGCTCTGAGCTCTCCCTGGAGCCTTCTCCTCTCCAGGTGAGCACCCCCAGCTCTTCTCCCAGCCTCTCCTCACAGGAGAGGTTAATTTCAAGCCTTAATTCCTCTTTTGCTATTTTGCTCCTCTCCAGATTGAGCCAGGGGCCCCAACCCAGTCCGGGACAGGACAAGAAACAAGGGAAAGGCCAAGGAAAGGACCAAAGGAAAACAGTTTAAAACTATTGCCAAGCCAAGCATTTCAAAGTGTCTCAAACTGATCTGGTCTTTAACCCCTTCATCAGTTTGAGTGGCCCAAAGCCACATCCCCAGGCAGAGGCATTGACTGACACCCCCAGCCCCTGGAACATCCCTCCATAAAACCTCATCCAGGAAACTGTACCTGGCCACGTTCCCCTGCCTGGGGGCAATCCCAGGATCATTTGGGTTGGAAAATCCCTCCCAGCCCATCCAGTCCAAGCTGTGCCTGATGCCCACCTTGTCCCCAGCCCAGAGCACTGAGTGCCACCTCCAGCCCTTCCTTGGGCATCTCCAGAGATGGGGACTCCACTTCGAATACCTGACCACCCTTCCAGTGAAGGAATTTCCCCAAAATCCCCCCTGCCCCTCTCTGGCCAAGCCTGAGGCCGTTCCCTCTCCTCCTGTCCCTGTTCCCTGGGAGCAGAGCCCGACCCCCCCGGCTGTCCCCTCCTGGCAGGGAGCTGTGCAGAGCCACAAGGTCCCCCCTGAGCCTCCTTTTCTCCAGGCTGAGCCCCTTCCCAGCTCCCTCAGCTGCCCCAGGGATGAGGCTGATCCCCTCTGGCAAAGCTGCACCTCCAATCCATCTCCTGTGGTTGTGATTTCTGGCTGGCTGCATCTGAGGGATGGCAGAAAGTTAATTAGACATCCCAGCACCTGGGAAATAAAAGCCTTGATGACCTTCATTGACTCTATTGGAAAATAATTTCGGGTTGTTTAGCTTCCCTTCTGCTCTGAGCAGAACATCAATTAGCAGCCATCAGTAAAATGTTCAGGATTTGCCTTTTACCACAATTTAATCTGATTAAAGGGTGCTGTTTCGTCACCCCTGCTCCTGCCGTGTCCCCCATGAGCTCAGTATTGATGGCTTTGTCCTCAACTTCTGCTGCTTAAATGGGCAAAACATATTTTATCCTATAATTAAATGAAATGCTCTGCTGGGTGAACATTATCTTAAGTTTTATAGCATTATAGTGCTTTCTATCACCTTAATATATCACCATAGCTGTGTCACTGCAATGAGCTATCGCTGCATTATTAGTGTAATACATCATTACAGCAAGGTGCTTCCAGGAGGGATTGCCTCAAAGATGAAGCCATCAAGCAGGAAAAAAATCCATCAGCAGCCTCAATATAATTACAGGATAAAAGGATGATGATGGAATCTCATAATGATTTGACCTGGAAGTGAATGGAAGCAGGGAGAATGGAAAGCGGAAGGGAAAATAAGAGAAAAATCCCAAAAATTTTATTCAGTGAGGGATGAGTGAGTAAATGCAAGATCTCACCTCCATTCAGAACCACCACCCTGAACTGCATCCAGGCTGAGGTTAAATCCATGGGCAGTCACAGGAGAGAGCAGAAATTGGGGACAGAACACAAACTGGCCAGCCCTGAATGGCACCAAGCCCTCCTGGCAGACCCAACACTCCCTCTCTCCCAGCTGGGCTGGGGATCCACAGCCAGAGGGATTGGCTGGGACTGGATTTAGGAAGAGGGAGGGCTTCCAAGAAGATCCCACCATGCCTGGTGTACCAGGAGCAGGAGCCACAGCCCCGCTGCCCTCGGGATGTGCCCGTGCCAGCAGGGAGCCCACACCTGCCCCTCTCTCACCTCTGCCAAGGTTGGCAGTGAAACCATTTCTTTATTCTGAAATAAGGAATGTCTGACATATCAAAATGTCTGGGATGGGCCCCAGGATCAAGGAGAGAAGGGGGGATTTTAGGACAGCATGTGTGCTTTGGGACATGGGTAACTCCAAAGGAGCTCAACAACTCTTTGTGGGGTTTCATACACATACAAATAAATAAAAATTAAACACATATATATATATACAAACCAGAGTTTCCATTACTTCTAATTCCATTCCCAGCCATAATTTACAACCTGCAGCCCATTAATTAAACAGTTGTAGGGAAAGTCCTATTTCCTACATGGTGCCAGAAAGGCCATTTCAAAGCTTCTGCACTCACTGATAGCTGCTTAAAACCAGCATTTTCCAGGAATTTCACTAATTGGATGTATCAGGAAACAAAGGAACTGCCAAGAACTGACTCTCAGCTGAAAAGGGAAAGGACAATGTGGAGAGGGAAGACCAGGAAGGATGAAATGGGTAAGCTCCAGGCAGCCAGCAAAATTTGACTTCAGAACTTCAGGCTGGGAAAGAAAACATTGTTAAGTTTAATCTCAATAACACTGAGGGAAAAATAAATAACCTGTTCTCAGCCATTCACCCTAAAGCCCAGAGTTAGCAGCCAATGGCAGCCCAATCCAGTTTCTCACACAATAATGCACTTAGATACTCAGATTTCCAGCCACAAAGTGCAAAAGGCAGTTGGTGCCATCTAAGAGAAAAATTGGGTGTTTAAGCAAGAGCAGGTTCTGTTTAGCAGGGACTCCACCAGCCCCAGGGACTGATCTTTGTTTAAGTCAAGGGAAACCCCAAGTGGGATTTCCTCCACCCCACAGCTGGTTCCCAGCTCCCCAAGTTCCCAGCTCAGGCTCAGGTGAACTCTGGGATCTCTTAGTCCAAGGTGACTGTGGAGTGATAACAGGATTTTTATGTTTTCCCATTCCTTGAACTGTACTTTTTTTTTAGCTGAAAATGAACCTCCTTGAGCCTGCTGGGCCCCAGAAGCTCCAAAACTTTTGGAGAGGCAAAAGGAGTGCTGGAAAACAAATTCCAACCAAGCTAAAATGGCTCATTACCACAGCACTAATTGTTTTCTTTACCTCATTAGTCTGGGTTTATTCTGCTGGGTGGAAAAGAAGTAATCCCACAATGGGTTGGGTTGGAAGGGACCTTAAACTTCATCTTATTCCAACCTTCCATCCAACTCCCATCCAACCTGGCCTTGGGAAGGAAATACTCAGATTGTGTCCATGATTATTGTTATTTGCCTTTGTCTGGAATATTTTATGTTAAACTACAACTTTAATTTTTTTTTTTGTTTCAAATTGCAAAAATCTCAACTTTACAACATTTTCAATTTACAGACATTTCCAGTTTCCTTCCAGGCTTTTCCTTGTAGCTCTGGCAGGATTATGGGAACCCAGAAAACACTGCAGGAAGAGCTGGGAAAACTCCCTGTGATACCCAAGGTGTTTTTAACACTGGAGAGCAAAGGCCACGGCCCCAGCCTGGCCCTTGTGGTGCCACCTGGCCGTGGCAGTGCCAGCCTCACCTGTGGGCCCCAGCCATGGCACGGGTACAGTATTGCTGTGTGATTCTCCTGCGGGCCCTGGTCCAGGCACACGTCCTTGGCCTTGTTGTTCCGCAGCTGGGAGGGGAAAAAGGGGCAGAGTTAAGGGAAAAAAGGGGCAGAGTTATGGCAGAAAAAGGGCTGAGTTATGGCACGAAAAGGGCAGAGTTATGGCAGGAAAAAGGGTAGAGTTATGGCACAAAAAGAGGCAGAGTTATGGCAGAAGAAGGGTGGAGTTACAGCAGAAAAAAAAGGCAGAATTATGGCAGAAAAAGGGGCAGAGTTATGGCAGGAAAAGTGCAAAGTTATGGCAGGAAAAGAGCAGAGTTAATGCATAAAAGAGCAGAGTTATGGCAGAAAAAGGGCAGAGTTACAGCAGAAAAAATGGCAGAATTATGGCAGAAAAAGAGCAGAGTTATGGCACAAAAAATGGCAGAATTATGGCAGAAAGAGGGCAGAATAATGGCACAAAAGGGACAGAGTTAAGGCACAAAAGGGGCAGAGTCATGGCCCTCTCTTATCAGAGATAAGCAGGAAACTGATGCTCAACCCTCTACCCTCTCTAGCTCTCACTGCTGTATAACCAGGAATAATCAGGCAAAGAAAACTTACAGAGCCCTAAACCTTTCTTTAAATCCAGGGCTGATGATAGCAGGTTTTGTATAATAATCCCCATTCCAAGGAGCAGCTCCCTGGCCAAAGCTGGCTCTGTGTTTGGTCATGGGTGGTGGGGACAAACCCAGGTTTAGGCTGGGGAGCTAAACCCTCAGATTTCAGTGAAATCTCAAAGTGCTCAACAAGGCAGGGAAAAAAGCCCAACTTGAGCAAGGATCACCTTGGAATCATCACATCCTTGTTCCAGCTGGGCTTTTTTCCAACCCAAACCATTCTGAAATTTCATTTTCTAAGAAAATAGAATTTTGGGAGATTTTAGCTTGAAGGCCTTAAGTAACTTTGATAACAAATTTTTCCTAAGATGAATAAAAATGAATAACCCATCTGGGGGGCCCAGGCTTCAAGGAGCCTACTCCAAGTGCCACTACTCCATCAATTCCATTGCAGCAGAGTATTTGTTATTAGTTCCCATAAATGACTCTTTCTATATTCCCAAAATGGTTTCAAAGCCAGCAGAGATTGAATTAAGTCCCCTTATTTTATCTTGTCCTTAAGCTGTTGTGACAAGGCACTGAATCCTCCAGAGACCTTGTCAGGAATTAGGCTGAGTTCAAGTCACAGGGTTTTAGTGTATTAAAAATACAAATACAGCTGCTTAATCCATGGAGTCAATGGGAAATATGGATAATTTCTGTCAATTCACTAAATGATGTATTAACATCTTTTACTTTATACAGTCTTCAAGATCAGCAACAAATCCCCAAACCGGTTTTTAGAAGAAACTGGGAGCAGATTTATGCACATTTAGATAATTACACAGAAAAAGTCAGTTTTGATTCAGACTCCTCTCCTTTGAGGTCGTTTCTCATCAGGGACTGTAAATATTAGCAGGCTGAGCTAAGGGACAAAATTACCTCTCCATAAGCAATGGTGTTGTTGTATCTCCTCATTTCTGGATAAACATGGTCCAGGTACCACTGGAAATTTTTACACTTCAGGCTCTTCCTCAAGGCTTTCCTCTCAGAAACATCCCCAATGTCAATCCCTGGATTCTGAAAAACAACAGCAGGACATCACTGAATGGTAACACTTCCAAAAAGAGGTACAATTGAAGTATTTCCCTGAGCTTTGAGATAACTTTCAAACTGCCTGGGAACTACCCGTGGTTGAGTAATTCCAGGAATTCTGAGATGTGTGTCCAGGGCTGAAATCATCAGTAGGAAAATGTGGGTTCCAGAGGGGGACACCAATTTCTCTGCTGAGTTTTGAGGGCTTCCTTGCAATGCCCATGGGCTGATGCTGGACAGGCTTTGGTCCTCAGGGATAATTTACAAAAGAGGAGCCAAAGGGAGAAGAAAAGATTTGGAGGAAGGTTGGGAAGTGCAGTGAAACTGAGGAGTCTTCACCAGACTCTCCTGGGTTTGGATCCACCTGCCAAAGACTGATCTGTATTTTTAAACAAGGTATTTTTAAAAGATTTCTCCTCCTGTTTGGGTTCTGAGGCACAGGAAGGACTTTCAGGAGAGTTTAGCAGCAAGTGGATATCAGGATTTAAAAGATGGAAATGCAAACCCTGGCTGGGCACTGAGCACCAAACCCTTCCCTGACCCCACTGAGACACAACCCAGAGGAAGGGAGGGGTAAAAGGTGTAAAATAAATGGGAAAAGAATGAAGGAAAGAGAGAAAGGTTTAGGATTCAAATATAGCAGAGGCAGACAGCTGAGAATAAAGGATAAAAATTGCATGAGAAGAAAAGCTGAGGCTGAACCTCACCAAAAGCTCTTGGCAATTTGGGCAATTCCAGGGTGGAATGGTCTCCCTGGAGACACAGCAGAACCCCCCTGCTCTGCAGACAAAGCTGGCCCTGAGGAATAACCCATCAGGAGCTGGGAGCAGGGCTGGGGAGCTGCCCCACTTTGTTCCACTGTGGGATCTGGGGGGCTAATGCAGCAGGGAAGCCAAAGGCAGGCACACAGCAGGCCCTTTTTCCTTGCACATGCCTGGGCTTCCACTCTGGTCCAGCTCCTGCTCTTGTCTTTCCCAGAGATCATTAAACACAACTGGGAAAGCAATTTTCCATTACAAGGCTTGTAATGATCTCCTAATGAATTATTCACTCTGCTTTAGAAGAGACACCCTTTCAATGTGCCCCTGGTAGCTGAGAGAAAAAAAAAGATTCAATGGAGAGAAGCAGGACAGGCTGAGATGTGAGTGCGTGAGGAGGGGCTCAGAGCAGTCAGGCAGCACCTGGGATGGGCAGAGCAGGGCTTTGCCTTGGCATCACAAAATAATCCAGTGCATTTCCATAAAACCTCCCCAGCCAAACAAGGTTTCCATCAAATTAGATCTTGATTCGATTGGGAAAAGACCAGTATAAAAAACTCAAATGGATTTTGGGGAACCCAGACCTATTGGGAAGACCTACATAAAAATCTCAAGTTGATTTTGGGTCACCCAGGCCTGTTCCCACCCCCAGTGCTGATCCATGTGATGCTGCCTTTTCCAAGCTCCACAAGATGGATTTTAATCCTTTCTGAAATGCTCCCAATCTGTTCCTGAGCAGGAGGATGATGCCTCGCCTCTAAAAAGGAATCAGCCCAAGGATCAGGATGTCTGATCCCTGCCCATGGGCATATGGATCTTGAAGCCTCTTTTTAGGATCCCCAAATTCCCTCAGTCCCGGAGGCAGCTCCCCCTCTCCCGGCCCCTGGAGTGGTGTCTGTCACAGCCAGAGCCCTCGTGCAGCTCCCTGGGAAAGCAGCTTTCCTTTCCATCTCTATTCCTGCATTCCCCCCACCCCCAGCACCACAAACCTGCAGCTCCTGGCCCTTCCCAGGCTGTTCCTCAATGCAGCACAAAGCTGTGGCTGCCGTGGCTCCAAATGCCAGCAGCTCTGCCAAGATGTAACCTTTGCTCAGAAAGCTGCAGCAGCACTCAGATTTTTGTGTTTTCCTGTTTTTGCAGAGGCCTGCAGCAGACACCAGCTGGGGATGCTCCCTCAGCAGTACCAGGACTCAGCAACTCTTTGAGCTTTGGCCAAGCAGGAATGTTTTGTGCTCATTTTTAGCACCAAGGGGTGGCTGGAAATAACTGCATCTGGGGGGGCTGGACACTTGTGGCACCAGTCTGACCTCCCAGGGAAACTGGGCAGCCCCCAGTGCTCGTTCACCCGCTCATCCCACCCATGACCCAGGAGCATCACTGCCTCCCCATGCCCACCTCCCTGCCCCTATCCTGCCAGGGCACTGCTTGCAGCCAGGAACCAGGAGATGCTCTTGGCTTCCAAGTTCAGACACAACCTGCAGGAAGGGCAGAGGCCCAGCAGCAGCCTTGGACCTGCAGAAATCCCTCCTGGAGCCTGTGGAGTGTTCCCAGAAGTGCAGGGAGTGATCCCTGTGCAGGATGTGTCCCTGGACATGCTCACCTGGTGGCACCTCTTGGTTTTCCGAAGATTCACCAAGCTGTGAGGTGGCAGGATTTACACCAAAATTAGCATGTCAGATCCAAGAAAACCTGACCATTTCTGGGCAGAAATCAAAGGAACCACCAAAGCTCTTTAAGGAGAGGGTTTAAGAGGAAGGAGATCCCCTTCTGTGACCCACCAACCTCCCATCCTCTACCTTTAAGCTTTCCAGCACTGGGAAAACAAACAGCCCCAGCCCCTGGGGAGTTCTGGGAGAGATCAGTGGCCATGAGCTGGGAACCTGAGCTGGGCTGGAGTGACACAGGAATAAACCTGAGGCACTAATGATGCTGACTGCTATCAATAATGTCCCAGCACATGAGTCTGCAGACAGACTCCACCTGCACAGCAGTGTCAGGACATCCCCTCACACTGGTAAACACTCACGGGGGAGATAAACACCCCAGTCCAGGTTTAATTCTTAGAACCACTAGAAAGGCTGTGGGAACAGCAGGAATCCCCCCAAAGCCTGCAGCTTTTGGAGCCTCACCCTCAAAGCCAATGGAGCTCTGCTGGAACTGACACCGGGGGGGTTAAGGGCTGCCCCTTAGGGACACCAACTGCTCCACAATCCAGGTTTTAAGCACAAAGTGCCCACAGGGCAGGCTGTACCTCCAGGGGCAGGTTCCAGGCGATGTAGACATGCCACTTGTAGTCGTCCATCCAGACCTCGGCCACGCGCAGCGCGTTGCGCTTGGTGTAGAAGCCGATGTTGTTGTTGTAGGGCTTCTTCTTGCGCTCGATGTGGGCCACCCTGGAGCAGGGCAGCACCTCCATGCTACCCCCACACAGCCACACCTGCAACACAGCCACAGCAGCTCCCTCAGCACCCGGGCAGGACCCGTGGGCAGCGGGAGGAAGGAGCTCCGAGCATTCTGCGTTATCCCGGCAGCGTCTCAACCTGGCAGGAGAACCCGTGGCCAGGTGTGGCCCCTGCCCAGCACTGAGACCCACAGGGAGCATTTGTGGGGTTGGAACTGCAGGATCTTTTTGTCCCCTCCAACCCAAACCACTCTTGGATTAACCTGTGCCCAAAGCTTTAGAGGGATCAGGTCTCTTCCTCACCCGGTGAAGGATCCAGTGCTGCGTTTTCTCCCAAATAAAAAGCATTAGTGACTGGAATAGTTCAAACAATTCCAAGATCCCCTCCCGCAGAAGGAATGAGTCAGTGAAACATATGGCAGGGACAGATTTCTCCCACTTGAAAACATTTGTTCATTATTGTTCTTTCACGTGCTGCTTCAAATTCCCTTAAATCACATTTACACGTTAATAAAATCTTGTAAGATCCTCGTTTGATCTCACACACAGGGGATTTGCAGGAAGACTTGCCATACCTGGCTTCTTCTCTGCCTGCTTGTCATCAGCAAGAAGTTATTTACCTTCCAGACAGGACTCCAGGCCCTGGGCAATCACTCCAAACCCACACTTCTAGCAGGCTTTAAGCAGGCTGCTCTGCATGATCATTTTGCACAATTATTGTAACACCCAGCATTTCTGGGATCCCTTCCAGGCTCACCACCTTTCCTCCCACCTGTGGGCCCTAATTTTCATGGAGCCTGCTCGATTCCCTCTTCCAGCAGCATCAGGAGTGCCCAGCCTGGAGCAGTGCCCAGTGCCAGCTCCCAGGGGTGTCTCTGGCCCCTCCAGTGTGGGCACGTGCCCAGGTGACAGCAGAGGGGTGTGGCACAGCGAGGGGACACCTTCCCATGGGATACCCCTGCTCCTCACGCTGTTCCCACCTGGATTGCTGCACAGCAGGAGCCCCCAGCAAAACACTTGAGCCCTGTTGTATTTTGTATCAGCTGCTGCATAAACTTGCAGAAAAATCCCATTGTACTCCTGTCTGTCATTTGACCTTTCAGAACGCTTTAAAGACAATTTCATGCCCCAGAGTGGATTCAGAGCTGCTCTCTCAGACAGGGACCTGCCTGTCCCTCCCCTCCTCCTCCCACCTCAGCCAAGTCAACAAGGACCACTCAGGGTTTGCCACACACCACAGGCAAAGCAAATCAGAGCTGAACTGGGCAACCCCAAAGAAAAACAGATATATTTTTAAATGAATATTCCTCAGGCAGAAACTGCTTGTGTTTCTTGCCTGCTCAATTTTTTGATTTCTCAACATCTTGAAATAGCGGAATGAGCTCTGCCCTTAGGTGCTCCCAAGGCTGCTGGGCTCAACCACTACACTGAATAAATCTTCCAGTCCACAGTGATCCCCAGCATCTCCTGGTTTTATACTTTTGGGGATTTGTTAGGTTTTGTCCTGATTTAAAATCAGAATAATTATTTTGAAACTACTAAAATATAATTAACGTGATTTTCCAACAGCCTGCCCCGCGTCACACTATTGCACTGTTACCCTTCTGAGCTTCAGTTAAATAATTCATGTCAACTTCCTTACATTTCAGGAATATCTGTACAAACCACCTGGAAATCCCCACATGGGAATAACCTGGGTGAGGCAGAGAGCTGGGCACTGAGCAAAGGGCACTGCCTGGGGCCACATCCACAGCCTGGTCCAGAGACATCAATACAAACTTAATTCAGAAATTATCCAAGGAAAGACCATACACCTACCTCCTACACAGAGCCTGAACTGTCATTATAAATTTTTAAAACTCCTGTTTTTATAAAGTATTTATAAATATTTCTGCTGGGAACAACAGGAGCAAAGAGAGCCATGGCCCAGGAATGGCCAAGTCCCACTAGAATATCTGTCCCCAGGAAGGAGCTGCTTGCTCCCACGTGGCCCCACAAGGAATTTCTGCCCCTCCTGCACCCAAAATGCAGGTGAAGAGCTGCACAGGGAGCTGCAACCCGAGTGAATCCTCCACAGCTGTGGAGCTGTGCCTGTCCCACAAGCTCAGAGTGAGGCCTCAGCCCTTACCACAGCTCAAGGACACAGAATTCCTTCTCCTGGTGCCCTCAGGACTCAGTCAGAAGAGCCCAGTGGATCCCAACCCCCCCAGCATGAGGGCAGGCACCTGCCCTGATGTCCCAGCCCTGACTTCACCCCATGGCACCCAGCCCAGAGGGCAGGAAGATCCTTGGGAACCTTTTGTGTCCCAGCTGAGGAGCCACTGATCCCAGCAAAGCCCTTTAACACACACAGAGTACCTTCCTGATAAGGAATCCTACTGGATTTTTCATGGAATCACAGAATCCCAGAATGGGTGGGGTTGGAAGGGACCTTAAATCCCATCCAGTGCCACCCCTGCCATGGCAGGGACACCTTCCACTGTCCCAGGCTGCTCCAAGCCCCAATGTCCAGCCTGGCCTTGGGCACTGCCAGGGATCCAGGGGCAGCCACAGCTGCTCTGGGCACCCTGTGCCAGGGCCTGCCCACCCTCACAGGGAACAATTCCTAATTCCCAATATCCCATCCATCCCTGCCCTCTTGCAGTGGGAGCCATTCCCTGTGTCCTGTCCTTCCATGCCTTGGAAATTGTCCCTCTCACACAAAGCCATGCTCAGAGGCTCAAGGTACAGTAACTCAGCAGGTTAAATATGTTGAGCAAGGCTCCCGTTTCCCCTGTTTCCTGACACTCCCATTCCCACACAGCAATTAAATTGCCACTCATTCACCCATGAAGTGATACAGAACTATAAATAGACCCAGTCCCCTCAGAAAATGAGGGTGAGTCAATAACATCTCCATCAATTCACACACAGGAGGAATCAAACCCATGGGAAATGCCGGGATTTATAAATAACCAGATAACACCAAACTCTAGTGAAGGAATCCCAGAGAAACGCACAGAAAACAAATCCATCATCCAGAGATGTTTGATGTGTTTTGCAGAAAGCTGCTGGGGAATACACTTATAATTATTTTCCAAGGAAAATGTGACTGTCCTAAGGATTTAGCATGGAAAAGCAGTGATTTGTCTTGGGGAGTGAAATGTCCAAGCACAGCTGCACTGCTAACTCTGCTTCTCAGGAGCTTTGGCACATGAGAGAAGGAGCCTCAGGGGGACCTTTTTGTTTTCTACCTGAAAGGAGTTTTGTCTTGGGTTACAAGATGTGGCTGGGGTGTTTATTCTATTTCCATCTGTAGAGGTGGGGCAGTTCTCTTCTGTTCATTGGGCAGTTTTCTTTATCTCTCCCACAACCAATCCTCCCTCCAGGAGATCTCTTCTGTCCA
>WBNO01027183.1:736486-788567 GCA_013400575.1 Peucedramus taeniatus | reverse complement strand
GCAGACACCTGGCTTTTCAAACCAAGACAAGTTTCAAGACAGATGGGGGTCAGTCTCTTCTCCCAGCTGACAAGTGACAGGACAAGAAGGAAGAGCTACAGCTTGTGCCAGGGGAGACTTAGGGTGGATATTCGGAAAATTCCTTCCCTGAAAGGGTTGTCAGAACAGGCTGCCCAGGGCAGTGGTGGAATCACCATCCCTGAAGTTAGCGTCCTTAAAATGTCCAAAACCCAAGTGGATGTTTTGGGGACAGGCTTAGTGGTGGCCTTGGCAGTGCTGGGGAATGATTGGACTCTCTCCAAATTCCTGTTTCCCTGTGGGAGGCAAACTTTGGTACTACGAGGTGTCCTTGTGACAGGCTGTGCTCCAGTGCTGGGATGAGCCAGCTCTGGTTCCCAGTCACCCTTTGGTAGCCCAGACAGAGCTGCTGTGGGTGTGTGAGAGCGTCTGTGACACAGGTGGGACCTCAGAGCCTGCCAGGGCCAGCCCAGGCTGGGACAGGGCTCAGCAGTGATGCCAAGGGGCAGCAGAGCCCCAGGTGGCTCCCTGGGCACGGGGAACTCCCTGTGGCAGCTGCCAGGACTCAGCTGCAAAGGGAAAGTTCCTTTTCCAGTGCTCTGGCAGAGCTGGAGGTGCTCACCTGGAGAAGAGAAGGCTCTGCAGAGCCTTAAAGCTCCTCCCAGGGCCTGAAGAGGCTCCAACAGAGCTGGGGAGGGACTGGGGACACGGGATGGAGGGAAAGAACACAGGGAATGGCTTAAAAATGACAGAGGGCAGGGATGGGTGGGATATGGGGAAGGAATTCCTGGCTGTGAAGGTGGGGAGGCCCTGAAAACAGTGGAGACAGTGACCACCCTGGGTCCTGGCCATGGTGTCCTGGCTGGAGCATGGTGTGACATCCATGAGGAGCACTGGCAGCTCCCATGAAACCCTGACTTTATTTGCTCAGAGCTTGGGTGAATTTTAACTGTTCAGACTGAAATCCATCCTGGACCAGCTGGAGCTCTGCAGTTAATGCAAGGAGACAACATCTAATGGTGTCAGGAGATGTCTGCAAGGGAAACGTTGAATCTCTCAATGCATTGTGACAGAAGGAAATAGGGGAAAACCCTTCCCTAGCTTTCACTCCACCCACGCCAGGCTTTTCAGCTAATAACTTCATTTCTAAGGTGATTAGCAACCCCCTGCCTTAATTAGCCATAGATTTCCCATTTAGCAGCTTTGCCTTATCTTTGCTCCCCTCTCTCCTTGGAAAAGTAACTTCCAAAGTTAAGGGGAAAGCACAATTACTGGGGCAGCTGGAATAATTCAGAATGCACCAGCACAAAGGGCTAAATAATCAAACCCAGAAAAAGCAGAAAAGGCAAAGAAAGAATAATTTCTCCTGTGAAGTTCTGAGAGACTTTATCTCTCCAAATTATTTCTTTTGTGGGAACAAACAACATGCACAGCCACATTCCCAGCATTCCCATCCTTCCTGTTCCCACCTGGGCCATGCCCCATCCCACATCCCCACAGGACACCAGGGGAGGAGGTCCCCAAGCCAAGCTCCTGCTGCCAGGAATGAGATGCAGAAGTTGCTCCCCCAAACCTCTGTGCTCCCTTTGTTTCCCTGGAACAAGGTCTGTGGAATGCAGCAGTGGGACACCCCCATCCCAGCCGGCCTGCTCAACCTCCGTTTTGGGAGATAAACACCTCCCATCATCAGCTTGTGGCCCTTTATGGGTGACAATCCCATTCCACAACCCTCACACCCAGCAGGCTGGCTGGGATTTGGTATTTTTCATGGATATATTCACATAGAGATGGGTGTTGGGTCCTAAATCAGCAGAAAGCTGCTCCTCCAGGCTCTGGGAGTGCCACTGGCTCCTGTCACCACCCCAGCAGAGCTTCAGCAGTGGAGTCACATGAAGGGGAGCTGAGAAACCACACACAGAGGGGAACAAGGGGAGGGAAATCAGCTGCCTTTGAGAACTCTGGAACTCTTGATCTCTGCAGGTGGATGAGCACTCCAGGAAGAGGAAATTCTGGATTTTCACAGACCACATCAGGTCTGGGGCTGTGGGGTTGATCCAAAACAGTGACTGTGCCACCTCTGAGGCTCAGCAGGGTCACACCCAGCCCCACGCCCAGAGCCAGGGGATGCAGAGGCATTTCCAAGCACAAGGACCAAACCCTGTGGCACATCCCTGGCAGAGGCAGCAGCCCTGGATGGACCCACCCGAGCATCCTGCTGAAAATCCCTGCACAGTTCCACCCTGAACAACTGAGGAATTATCCTGGACACCTGCAGGGAGAACTCAAGGAGATTCCACGTCCTGCAGTTGGAACAAGAAAAGGAATCTCACTGCTGCACCTGTAGACTTCTTTCCTCTGTCCTGAGGCCACAGAAAACCTTTCAGGGAGGATCAGAAGCAGCCAGATCAGGCCCAGTGTCCATGGGCCATCTCCCTAAAATGGGATTTCTGAATGGATCTGACCATCCCATCCCACATCCATTTCAGCAGAAAATGAAAGCTGGAGGAGAGGGTTAGAACACATATTAAAAACTTAAATATTTTAATTCTTTGGCTCTCCTTTTCTCCTGTTTTATCCCCATGGATGATGCACTTTGGACAGGTTCCTATCTATCTTGTGCCAGACTAATAAGAGAAATGTCCAAATTGTTCCCTAAATTAATTCCTTTTGTAATGGCAACTAGAAGTACCAAATGAGAGTGAAATCAGAGGCACTCCACAACCCCTAACCTGCAGCAAAAATGGGTAATAACCACTTTTCATCCTCAAGCAACACAAACAGTTTAACATCTGACATATTGAGAGGTCAGAATAAAGCAGGATTCCTCTCGGATTTCCCCTTGCTTGGGGATTTCTCTAGAGTCCTTTTCACAGCCAGATGGTCAAAGAAAGAGTCAGAGCTGCCTGGCCTTCGTTCTCAAGGTTGTTTATTATTTCTTACCTATAACATGTTCTCCCTGACCAGCTGTGATGCTCTCAGCAGGTCAGTCCAAGGCACACTGCCTGCCCCCGGGGCTGTGTTGTCTTTTTATACTATAAACTACGTAGACATTATTTACAGTTAATTTCCAATACCTATCACCTATGTTAGACAGTGAAATTCTACCTTAAACCAATCCCCAAGTGCCAACATCACCAAGAAAATGGAGATGATGAAGAAGAAGGAAAAAGGACAGTACATGCCCAGATTCCTCCATCTTGACCCCCCTGTACACTTCTCATATGAATCCTAATATTTTATTTTTCTACTCCGTAATAAGCTACTTATTTTATTCTACTTTCCCTGGTTTGTAATTCCTCATATAAAGTTGGTAACTGTTTCCATGGCTCGAGATCGAAGGCAGAAGGGTCTTTGGCTCCATTCCAAGCTCTCCGAGCCCCTGCCAGGGTCTCAGCCCATCCAAGGCAGCAAGAGGGATTTCCTGGTTTCCCACAGATTCCCATCCGTGCAGAATGGGGATTCTCCAGGAGAAGCATTCCCACATACTGCAGTGGAGTTTGCTCACCCTGCAGGCTTTTCCAAGGAAAGATCTGTGCTGTGCCTCTCCAACAAATGCAACCCAACCTGCTCTACCCAGTGCAAAAGGGATTGATCTGACCTTACCACCCAACAGGATCCACCAGAAGCTTGGTGGGAAGCTGCATTTCAAAGATTACATCCCAAAGCCCAGCATGGGAAGGATCCTCTGGAATGACAAATGTCCACATCCCCTTGGTTGGGAAAACTGCTGGAAAACTGCATTTCACTTCCCTGGGCATCAGGAGTGATACCTGGATTTCTGCAACTGCAGCACCCACAGCCACTGCAGCTTTGCTATTTTAGTGCTCCCAGAGTTAATTTTTTAAAAAAGAGGAGCAGAGTATTTCTCAATCCCATCTTGGAGAGATGCTCTCCCAGCTGAACTGCTGGAGCTGGAGCCCAAATCTGCCTCCTGAGCCCCCATCTGGCTGAGAGCACATCCCTGCAGAGCACAGAGCTCCAGAGAGGTTTGGAGCTATCGTGGAACAAATCTGGGTCTTCCTAATGAGTTTAGAGCTGAAATTCCTTGGTGCTCTGATGTTATCTGCTCAGCCTTGGCAGCGTGACAAGGACCTGATTATGTTGTAATAGCATAATGCAAAGATTATTACAGACTCATAAAAGACAAGTGCCTCAAAAACAGCATCCACAATACCTGGAGGCCCTGAGAAGGAGTTGAACATGCTGGGCTTTGTGCACTCCTAGCACAGAAATTACCTGCAGGATCTGACCCTGATCTGCTTGGAGGTTGCTTTTTTTTTATTATTTTATTGCCAGTAATGTACCAAAAGCATCTTGATCTCATTTTCCTATTACCATTTCTGTCAAAGCTGTAAAAATAAACCAGCATAAATAGCTCCCCAGGATTTTGATCTATTTTTCATGCACAAAAAGCCTTTGGAGGAAACGATCCACAGCTGGTTCTTCAGCCTAATAGATTCCATGTGGGGGGTGGCAGGAGGAGGGGAGAAGGTGCCAGGGAGCATTGGAACCATGAGAGGTGGTTCTGGAACAGAATTATTGATGCAGAGAGAGGCAGCTGAGGGATGGAGCAGCTCCTGAGCTGACAGCACCCAGCTCCATGGAGCTGCTTCCAGCCTTTGTGATTCCAGCACATCCCCAGTGCTCTGTGATCTGTAATTACAGATATTCCACCATTCCGGATGGGGAGGTGCTGGGAGGGAGCAAAGCTCCACCATGGATATTCCTCATGGGTCTGATTGGCTGTGACTGCCCATCCTGCTGGAAAACTGCTCAAGGAATTTGTCA
Source organism: Peucedramus taeniatus (assembly GCA_013400575.1). Taxonomy (NCBI): domain Eukaryota; kingdom Metazoa; phylum Chordata; class Aves; order Passeriformes; family Fringillidae; genus Peucedramus; species Peucedramus taeniatus. The sequence continues at coordinate 783,761 of WBNO01027183.1, read as the reverse complement.
AAAGAGCAGCTCCTGAATTTAGAGCAGGAAAATGCAGAGGGAGGGACAGAGGAAGGATCTGGGTGAGGGGACTGGGTGATGTCACTGAGCAGGGACACACAGGGACACACAGGGAGACACACAGGGACACACACAAGGTATTTTACTCCTTGTTTGTGCTCAAAGCCATCCTTATGATGTTCCCTAAGCTCGTCCTACCCTCTGCCATGGCAGGGACACCTTCCACTGTCCCAGGCTGCTCCAAGCCCCAGTGTCCAGCCTGGCCTTGGGCACTGCCAGGGATCCAGGGGCAGCCACAGCTGCTCTGGGCACCCTGTGCCAGGGCCTGCCCACCCTCACAGAGAACAATTCCTCATTCCCAATATCCCATCCATCCCTGCCCTCTGGCAGTGGGAGCCATTCCCTGTGTCCTGTCCCTCCATCCCTTGTCCCCAGTCCTTCTCCAGCTCTCCTGGAGCCCCTTCAGGCCCTGGAAGGTTGCAGCAAGTTCATACCAGAGCCTTCTCCTCTCCAGGTGAACATCCCAGCTCTGTCAGCCTTTCCTCCCAGCAGAGCTGCTCCATCCCTCTGCTCATCCTGGAGCCTCCTCTGGGCTCCTCCAGCAGCTCCAGGTCCTTGCTGTGACAGAGCCCTGGACACTGTGAATCCCACTGCTGAATTTCAGCTGCCTGTGGGTCAGACAGGAGGGAATGCCCAGAGCTGATGTCCAGCAGAGTCAGAGGAAGCCAGCACCAAACCTGTTTTTGTGTCTTGCCAAGCCCCAGGGACACTGCACTGCCACCAGCTGTCCCTGCAGTGATGCCCAGGCAGGGCCAGCAGGATTTGGGACCCCTCATTAGGGAGGGGCACTAGGATGTGCCCATTTCTGCAGGACAGATCCATAGCCATGTTCCTGCCACTGCCCAGCTCCAGGATGGAAACGTTCAGCCAAGCTCCACACCAGATGGTTGGAGACCAGGAGCTCTGCCACAATTCTGCCACTCTCTCCACCATCTGCTTGTTTTCCCTGGCAGAGTTAAAATCCCCTCTCCAGTGCAGCCATCACGTCCTTAGAAATAATGAACACTTTGCAAGCAGGAAAGTTTAGAGTAGGGAAGTTTAAAGCCTGAGTAATCTCTGTGGCTCTGAAAGTGCCATCAGCAAACTCCCTGATAAGTGACTGTCACAGAGCTCCTAGAAAGGATGTTAAAATTCCTGTAAATCCCTGGAAAACCTCTCTTGGGTTAATGACCTCCTAACTGGTGCTCCTCCCATCCTGGTGGCACCAGCAGCTCCTGAAACTCCCAGCAGGACAGAGCAGCCTCTGGGATGGAGTTCTGATGGGAAATTTGGGAGCAGCATTCAGGGTGACGACAGCTGATCTGTCCATGGAACACTCCAAGAGCTTGGTGGCCATCTGGACTCTCTCTTTCTTCTCCACTTGTTCCTGGTGAGTGACCAGGGCCGGTGCTCACTTTGAGATGTCAGTTTAACAAAACCCACAGCATTTCCTTGGTGGAGACAAACTTTGGGTGAATGAACACTGATTCCTGAGCCCCTGAACTTCTCAAAGCAGCCAGAAATGCAACCTTTCCACCAGCACAGCCAGGGAACAGCCCAGAGACAGATTCTGAAAGGCTGGAAGCAAAAAAAAACCAAAAAATCTGATTCAAAATTTTTTTTCCTCCTGTTCTGCACAGAACTGATTAAAACCAGAGCTGAATCTCATTTTTATTATTAATGGCATTAACACTCAGTCTGATTTGGTTCTAAGCCTTGTTGGGATGTTAATTCCTGCCCTCCCTGAGCCCAGCAGCACAATTCCCAGGGTCTTTCCCAGGGTTTTAGCCTCCCCTAGGAGGCTAAAAAGAGCCTCCTCTTTAGTCTAAGCAGAGCAGCAGCAGCTTTGTGCTGACCCCAGAAAGGACCTGGGGAGGGCTTATTGTGGGAAAGGATGAAAATTTGACAAGAAAGTTTCACAGATATGTATGCTTGGTAGAAAGATCTCTGAATGCAGAACCTGAGAACAGAGCAGAGATGGAAGCAAGTTTTGATATAGAAGAACAAGAGATGTCTAAATTGACAATTGCTGAGCCAGTCATTACTGGACAACTAAGAAAGCAAAGGTTAAGTCGAGTTAGAAGGAGGTTTTATGACTAGAGCAAAGGATATGTTGACCACAATCAAAAAGATGTTTTTACCAAGCAGAAATAGGTCTTAGGAAAAGCAGAAAGATACCACAGGCAAGCAAGCATGCTGATATGGCAAGTAGAAAAAAGGTCAAAGAATTTTCCACTGCAAGAAAACTGAAAATCAGCTTCTAGCTTAAACTATAATGTACTAATTTATAGTGATTGGAGAATAGTAACAGGAATATGGTAATTATAGTAGTTATGATAGGCTATAGGTAAAAGTTAAGGTCTAGATTGGTTCTTCTGTATTAAGATGCTCAGCAAAGAAAAGTAAATAATGCACTGTGACCAAAGCTAAAGGGTCTCCAGGCTCGTCTGCAGCTGGAGCTGACAGCTGTAGGCGTGGCTCTGTCCCCCATGGCCTCGGACTGCTGTAACACCTTGGATACAATAAACTGCATCTTGAAACTGCCTGGAGTCCCCCATCCCTCATTCAGGCTCTTACTGGCTGTGGTGGATGCAGGTGTTACATCCCCCCCTTAAATGGACCTTGTGTTGGTGGATGAAAATGCAAAGGGATCTTGGTCAACTCATCCCCTTCTTGTCCTACAGTGAATTTATGCGTTTGCATTATTTATTGCAGTTAAAGAATCACAGGCCTCAAGAAAACACCCCAGGTTTTCTCACAGAGCAGCCTCAGGTGTCCCCCCTGAGCAAAACCCCCCCAGCCAAGGCAGGCAGAGCACATTTGAAATTGCAGTTTGGGGTGACCCAACCTCAGGGACAAGAGCACCTTCAGTCCCAGCTCCATGAAGAGATCTGAGGAGACAGCAGAGCCACCCCCTGCACAGCCACTGCCACCTCTGCCACCTCCAGTCCCAGTCCCACCCATGTGTCCCCACATATGGCAGGGAAGGGCTGACTGAGCTGATCCTGGCACAGCTGATCCAACACTGGGGCTTGGCTTTGGGCTGGAAGGGGCCCCCAGACCTCCCTTCCAGCCTGAATTATCCTACAATTCCTGTAGAGAGATGCTTGACACAGGTGTGTGGAGGTCCCAGTCAGGACACAGCTGGGTCAGGGAGGGAAGGTGTGAAATCCTGTCTTGGTTCTTCCCCTGAGCAGCCTGACAAGTTCCTTTTGTGCTGTTTAACTTTGTCCTCTCCTTTTCCAGCCCCTGAGTGGGGCACAGTCAGGAGGACAGAGCTGTCACAGCACGGGGGTGGTGCACTGGCAGTCCCACCCCAGCTGGGGCCTGCTAAAGGTACTAGAACAGCAGGAAATTTTCTTTTAGGGACATTTTAAACTTCAGCGTATATTGCAGTGCCTTCTAGATGTTCTAATCTCCATCTCCATGTCCTGTGAATTATCCCAGTTGAGATGATCCCTTCAGAAACTTCTCCAGGTTAGATTGCTGTGCACCATTTAAGAACTCTTTTTTAATTACCCTCTTTCCAAACACTGTAAAGTAACTTGTGGACAGTGCCCAAAGGTACCAGAGTGAATCTGGGATGTTTTCCATGTTCCTTAGAGCACAGAGGAGATGGGATCATCCACTGTGTGATGCTGAGATGGATCAGGAGACAAATTCCTTTTGGTCACATAGCAACCAGCACACAAGGACCTGAACTGTGCCTGAGGTCTTGAAGAACAAAGGGTGGTGATAAGCTGGAGGCTTTTAAAGCTGAACCTCTACTTTTACTGATCAAAGACTTCCAATAAAGTTCTACCAGAGGAGCTGAATGGGGAGAGCTGAGCAGCACAGGCACACTGCCAAGTGTGGAGGGATAACCCTTAAGGAATCCTGACAGGCAATAAAAGCCCTGTTTTCCTGAGCAGTCAAATCCCTGGAGTGAATTAAACTGTGCTGGATATTGGTGCAAACAGTCATTTCTGCACGAGCTGCATCCTCAGGCTTTGGATCAAAGCAAGGCAAACCAGCTCTGCGGGGGTCATGGCCTCGGCTCATTGATTTATTTACAAAGTTTAGGACCTGATATTACTCATTTTGTGTGAAACGTACAGAGCGGAGACTGTGGGAAAACCAGATAGGAAAACTTTCCTGCATTTATCAGACAGGATGCTGTTTACTCCTTGGATACTGCTGGGCTTTCCCTCATTCTGTATGAAAGTCTCCCTAAATATCAAATGAATTTCAAGAATTTCAGTTCAAAGTCCACAACTTCATAGCCATTATTTAAGGTCACCCAACATCCATTTGTTTCTATTTCTGTAATACAACCCTTTAAAAAAATCACTAATTAATGTATCCCTCAGCAAACAGCAATAAACAAATATAAACAGATTAATAAATAAATATAAATAATAAATAAGCATCCCTCTGCAGAATAACAATGCCCCGAGTCTCTGGAAAGGCCCTGCCGGCCCAGTTAGCAGCACTAAATCTCAGCCAGCACCGGGCAATTTCAAGATTACATTTTAATAACAGTGGCCCAGTCCTTATCTTTTCCCTGCCTCCTCTTGTGCTTGATCTCCCAATTAGGGATAAGAGCAGTGGAAGTGATCCAGCCCCACCATGCAGTCAGATTTTACCCAAACTGCTATTACAGGGCCATAAAAGAGCTCCTGTGGAATTATTTTTCCCAAGGGAGCCTGTTGATAAAAACAGTGACTGTTTCCATTTATTTCTCTGGGTACATTCACAGGAGCTCACACACTCCAAGATTTGATTCTAACAGAAGGAATCCATTGCCATTCCCTGCAAACGAGCCTCAACCCCTCCCACCAAGAAGAGGAAAATGATTATTGTTTAAGCAGACATTTCCAGGAAGATCATTCTTACAGCTTATTACATCTTGCCTGGACTCAGCGTCCTGGGAAAAGCCATTTCCTCCAGCCCTTCCCCTTCCTACAGCTCCAGGACTGGGGAGGGCTGAGCAGCAGGCAGGGAATGAAGTCAGGCTGCTGAGGAGGAGAATTGCTCTCCCTTCCTTCAATTAGAGCCAGAGAGTCCAGGGAAAAGCATGGATTTCTTATCATGGATTCATCACCCAGGGAATTCAAGGTCAGGCTGGACAGGGTTTGGAGCACCCTGGGATAGTGCAAGGTGTCCCTACCCATGGCAGGGGGTAGAACAATGTGGTTTTCAGGTCCCTCTCAACCCAAACCAGTCTGGGATTCTGGGATTCTCCCACATCAGCAGCTCTCTGTGGCACTGGAGTCCCTGGGCTGATGGACAGGAACCTTCCCCTGTCACATTCCATCCTGGGCTGCAGACACCTCAGTGCTCAGGAGCTGGGCTGTGTAAGGGTCAGACCAGCGAGCTATCCAGACCTGGGAGTTTTGAACTGCCTATAAAAGAAAGCTCTCATCAAAAAACCACAGTTTGTCACAGGGAACTTGGAGAGTTGTGTCCTTTGTGTGTCTCCAATGAGCAAGCAGCACCGTAAGAGCTCTGTGCCCCAGGAGCTCCTGGAGAGCAGTTAGGGGCTGGGCAGTGAGCTCCTGGCAAGAGGAGGGAGCCCACGGGGTGTGGGTGGGGCTGTACAGCACCCCTGGTACCCGACCCCGGGTGCAGAACCCCTGGTACCCGATTGTGACAGATGAGGAATGTGATGGTTGACTCTCACAATTAAAAGGCAAATATCATGTATATATGTTAGGAGAAGTTTTATAGATCTATAGTTATGTTTTATCCCCTTGTGTTCTTATCAGGGGTGCCCAGGTTTGGGACATTTGGGAGGGTCACTCGTTGCTGTGGCAGCCCCTGAGCTCCAGTCAAGGTGTCAGGCAGTGATCTCCACCACTGGACAGGGAAGGAGGAGTCAATGGACAGAACTTTGGGAGGGGCTAAAGGTTAAAAGGTGAAACATCCATTGTGTGGGTGAGCACATGGTGGGAAAAATCCTCTGTTCCCAGCACAGTAATATTTTCTCTATTCAGTCTTCTGCTGTATTTTTAATAAGGTTTTAATAAACCTTCTAAATTTTTAGAAGTGAGTATCATTTCTCACACCACCCTTGGTACCCCAGCCCTGGCAACAGTCCCCAGGAGCTCCTGGGCTGTCTGGGCAGGCTCTGCCTCCCCACTGAAGCCATTCACATGTGGAGTCCCCAGCCCATCTGCAGAACCTTGGTGACACCAACATCCAGAGGCAACAAGTGCTGGGTTCTGGACAAGGACACAAACCCAGCAGGGCACTGCTGCTCTTCCAGGGCTACTGGCATCTCCAGCAAGGAGACATGGGACTGCCTTCCCAGGGACAACAGCCTGGACTGACTGTCCCACCCCATGGGGACAGAGTGCCTTTGCCAGCAGATGTGACATCCTCAGAAAGCAGTGAGTCTAAAGCTCTTTGTGATGCCATCCACCCACCTGGCCAAGTTCCTGGTGCAAACCTGTTGAGAGGTTTCTCCATGTGAAGCCCATGGAGGGGAGATTCCTGTCTGGACCAATATTTTGGAAGTTAGCTGGCACACCTTGGGGATGGGCATGGCTGGGTGGGGCTCCCTGATGGGCTTTTTTGAGGTACCAATGAAGGACAAGATCAAGGCTCAGAAGAGCCTCCTGCCCTGGGGGATGGGTGGGTGCTCTGCACACTCCCAGCCTATTCCACCTGTGCACCAGCAGAAAGGCTGTGGGAAAAGGCACTGGGAAAAGGACCAGGGCAGGAGGCTGAAGGACATCCCCACAAACAGGGCCAGACTGTGCCTTGTTATTTTGGTCTGAGAGGCTGCAAAAGGTGGGAGCTCCTGATACTCCTGTCACCAGTTTAATTTATTCTGCCCCCATTGATTTGTCATCTTGTAAATGGAAATTCCATCCAATAGAAATGGGCTTGGAATCCCCCACTGAATAATGAAATGGAAAATGAAGCATCAGGTCCTTCCAAACAGGATGGTGATTACCCACCCCCTTCCAAATTCTGCCTCACCTCAGGGAGAATTTCACCTTGCTCTGAGCCCCTCTCAAGCTTTGTTCCTGTCTCTCCCAAGCACTCCCAGTCACTCACACATCTTGAGCTGACTTTCATTAAATTGAGATTAAAAGGACTTTCTCCACAGACAAAATCATAAAATGGAAAATGTCTCATTTCAGCTTTTTCCTCCAAATCTGAGCCTTGCCATTCAAGGGCACCCAGCCCTAATAACTTCCCTGCTGAAGCAGCTCCTTCTATCTGATTCTTTCAAACAACTACAGAGGCTCCAAAACCCAGAGTGGGGCACAGGACACGTCCTCAGGCACAGATTTCCAGCCAGACCCCAGGGAATGGCTGGAGCTGTGCCAGGGCAGATTTAGGTTGGATTTTGGGAAAGCTTCTTCCCCCAGAGGGTGCTGGCACTGACCAGGCTCCCCAGGGAATGGGCACAGCCCCGAAGCTGCCAGAGCTCCAGGAGCTCCAGGGATGCCCAGGCTGGGATTGTTGGGGTGTCTGTGCAGGATCAATCATCCCTGTGGGTCCCTTCCTACTCAGGATATCCCATGATCCATGACTTTATCTGTGAGACCCCACTGACCCCTGAAAGCAAAGGACATGAACATCCCTGCTCTGGTCTTACACTTTTCCCTGACAGGGATTTGCTGTGAATTCAGTCTGTCCATGTCTGAAAAACAGAGATGAGTCAAAAGCATCTAAAATCTTTATCTTTAAAATTCTGGAATGCGGTGATTCCAGTGAAATTCTGCCAAAAAGGAAATTGAGCATTTCAGTAGAAAGGATGGAGCCTCATTTAGAGCTCATCAGAATGGAGGGTGTCTGCATTTCTGGGTTTGCATGAAGTTCAAAACCCTCAATAATTGATAATAAAAGTGAAATGGAGCAAAATTTCAGATTTAGTGCAACCAAACATCCTCATCAACTCTATATTTCTGACCTTCACTTTTGGAAACTTTTCAGGGTTTTCTCTGAAATGCATCTGCAAACCCAAATAGAAATGATTAGTTTTGGAAAGCAGAATGTAGGAAGTGGGCAAGGCAGAAGGGACAATGAGCAGTGCTATGTCCTCACACCAAAATTATGACTCATTCCTTGCTCATTTGTTTAGATTTCAACACTAATTGTTATTAGTCCCTAATTCATCAGCATCCCTGGACTTGGCATGAGTGTAAAATAACAAATATAGAAATTTCCTGGGAACACACAAAACCAAAAGAGATGGAAACAAAGCAGAAAATCAGGAGCTCCCATTTTGATTGCTCCCAGATTTATCCCTAACTTTTTCTGCTGGAGAAAGTGCTCACTGCTGCAGCCTTGGGGATGATTTTGGTGCATGCCTTTGCTCCTGCAAAGACACAGAGGAAAAGAACTTCTCAAACCACTGCTCACATTTTGCAAGTCATGCCTGCATGTTAAGGTTGTTTTATTTTATTTTCCCTGTGAGTCACCAGGCAGCCTTAAAGTCACTGCAGGACTTAAAACAATGAAAAGCCTTCAACCAAATTCCCTTTAAAATGAGACCTGGGCCATGTTCTGGCTCCACTTCAAATTACACTTGGAGAGTGTGAGCCAAGTCCCTAAAGGAAAATGGAAACACTTCCATGCACTCCAGAAGCCCTGGGCATGATCCCAGCCCTGAACCCAGCAGTGCCAATGCCATCAGCAGTGCCCACCAGGGCTGGCACTCCTGGCACAAAACGCTGGCAAAACTTTTTGTTTAATTAAAAAGCTGCAAAAGGGGCTGCTGGAAACCCCTCTGAGCCCTTCACTGGTTTAACTGGGAGCTGCTCATTGACCTCTCCTGGAAAGGAGCTCTGCCAAGCACAGTTACCCACATCCTGCTGGAGCAGGGACAAATCCTGCCTGCAACTCACACCTTCCTCACTGCCCAGCTCAGACAGGGACAGACTGGGGTTCTCCTGCTTCTCCCTGCAATTTCAGGCTGTTCCAAGCCTTTGTCTGAGGGTACAGACTCCTTCCACCACCCCATGGCTCCCCTGCATTGTAACCAAGGACTTCTTGCTGAAAGCACCAGGACAGAGGAGCTGAATTTCTGTTTCCAGCCCAGCTCAGAGCCCACAGAACTGCTGGAAAATTCACAGAATTCACAGAATCACTGAGTTGGAAGAGACCTTAAAGATAATTGAGTCCAGCCCAGCCCCAACACCTCAACTCAACCCCTGGCACCCAGTGCCACATCCAGGCTTTGTTAAACACATCCAGGGATGGTGACTCCACCACCTCCCTGGGCAGCCATTCCAGAACTTTATTACCCTTTCTGTAAAAAACTTTTCCCTAATATCCAACCTATATTTCCCTTGGTGCAGCTTGAGGCTGTGTCCTCTGGTTCTGTCAGTGCTGCCTGGAGAAAGAGACCAAGCCCAGCTGAGCACAGGCACCTTTCAGGCAGCAGTAGAGGGATAAGGGAACCTCTGAGTCTCCTTATCTTCAGGCTGAGCACCCCCAGCTCCCTCAGTGGTTCCACACAGGGTCTGTGTTCCCAGCCCCTCTCCAGCCTCGCTGCCCTGCTCAGGATGTGCTTAAAAGAAAGGCTCAGGTGTGGTGTCCCCAGAGCTGCCCCAGCCCGGGGAGCAGAGCACAGCTCTAACACACACAGCTCCTGTATCAGTGTTCAGTGATAATGGGGCTTTGTGTGTGCTCAGCAGGCATTTAATAACTCACCTTGTTCTCATTTGCTCTGTGCTGTCTGTCATGGTTTGGGTGCTTCTAAACGTCTTCACAGCTATTTAGAATTACTCATCCTTCTGCAGCATGAAATGAGAATCTGAGCTCCAACTGCTGGGACAGAGCTTGTCACTGATGGGTTTCATCTCCTCTAATTACTGCTGAGACAGATGTCTCCAGCACAGAGCTGTGACTCAGCTTCCAGGGACCCACATTCCATGTGCTCCAGAAAAAGCCAGCAGGAAAAACCTCTCCTTGTGCTTTGAACTGCCAGAGGGCAGGGTTAGGTGGGATATTGGGAGGGAATTGCTCCCTGTGAGGGTGGGCAGGCCCTGGCACAGGGTGCCCAGAGCAGCTGTGGCTGCCCCTGGATCCCTGGCAGTGCCCAAGGCCAGGTTGAACATTGGGGCTTGGAGCAGCCTGGGACAGTGGAAGGTGTCCCTGCCATGGCTTGGGGTGGGATGGGGTGAGCTTTAAGGTCCCTTCAAACCCCAAGGACTCCAGGATTCCATGAGGGTGTTTGGGGGTGATCTGCCTAAACACCAGCCTGGAGAGAGAGAGAATGGGGCAGGCACAGAGGTCCCAGCAGCAACCCCATGGACAAGGCTCAGCCCAGATAACCCACCAGGCACCAGGAACTCCATTTCCATGAAAATACAATCTGGAATTTCCTTTTCATCCTCACCAGTCCCAGATAAGGCACCAGGGCAGAACAGAGGCACAGGCACTCTTCTCCTGGAGCTTATCCAGTCTGCCCACTGCACTGATTTACTGGGAGCACTGGGAAGACACACACAGGTTTAACTGTGGAGGCTGCTCACCAGACCCAATGAACTCTCCAGGGTGGCAATCAGCCTCACACCAGCTGATTTAACTTCTCCCCAGCTCCATAACAGAGCCAGGATTCTTCTCCACCTGCCTTAAAACCAGACTTTGCTGGGTCCCACACGTGCTGCACAAGGCACAGTAATCCTTGGTGCTGCCAGTGGCATTGTGTGATGGTGCCAGAGGCACTTGAGCCTAGTCCCAGACCTGTGAAATCCCTTAAAATTAACTAATAGCAGCTGTTAAACAAATGTGGGATTCAAAGGCAGGCATTAATTTCTGCATTGTCAGGAGTCACAGCCCACATCATCTGCAATCCACAATTAAGGGGTGTTCAACTCCCTCCAAAAGGCAGCAACAATTACTCAGGACAATGAAACTGTAGTTGCTGTTTTTCTCAGAAGTGCTTTGCTTTGCTCAAACCCCATTGTTGTATTTCATTTTCACACTGGTAGTGTTTCCCTTTCCTGCCTTTTCTAAATGAAAACCAAACCTCAAAGTTTTCACACCTCAAAAAAGGAAAAAAAAGCTGAAAACCATTCTTTTTCTCATTTTCCCTTCCTGCTTTGGAGGGAAACTTTAACAGCCAGGAGGCAGGGATGGATGGGAGATTGGGAATGAGGAATTCTCCCCTGTGAGGGTGGCAGGCCCTGGCACAGGGTGCCCAGAGCAGCTGTGGCTGCCCCTGGATCCCTGGCAGTGTCCAAAGCCAGGCTGGACAGGGCTTGGAGCAGCCTGGGACAGAGGAAGGTGTCCCTGCCATGGCAGGGTGGGATGGGATGGGATTTAATGTGCCTTCCAACCCAAATCTGTCCCTCCTACCCCCACATTCAGCCCAACTGTGGGGGCAGACATAGAGAGATTTACAGATAAGTCAGATGGGTATTACAGAGCTCATCCACACATGGGATCATTTAGGAAGAGCCCAGGTTTGGCAGCCCCACACTCCTGGATGGCTGGAGATGCTCCTGGCAGTGTCTCGTGGAAGCAGCATTTTTTAGGCCTAAGGCAATGCCTATCAAAATCAATACAAAATTCCTACAAACCTCACCAGACACTGAATAAGGACTAAAATATTCAGTCACCAGCAAGAAGCTCAAGCTGTAGTTAAGTCCTTATTAAGCAGAATAAACAGATTAACAAAAAAAAAAAAAAAAAAAAAAAAAAAAAAAAAAAAGCTTTTGTCTTTGCTGGCTGGCCACATCCCCAGAGGGAGTGAGGATGAGAGGCAGGTGGGAGCAGCAGAGTCAAACTCCTCCAAAAGCAGGGATTTCTTGGAACAGGTTTTAAGCCAGGCTCATCTGGACTGCCTTGGCTGTGCACAGGAAAGGCCTCTGGTCCCTGATGTCTCCCTGCTGTGGAGGGAGAGGGATGCAGCACCCAGCACCCTCCTGCACTAATGAGGTTCATTAAGACTGAACAGCTAATTTCTACACAACTCTGTTTCAACAGATGCCATGGCAGAGACTGCCTGCCATGAACCCAAGAACTGAGCTGTGAGTGCAGGCCCAGGGCTGTCCTACCCCTGTTGGGACCTGCAGGAACAACCCCAAACTGCACAGACACAGTCACAGTGACAGTCACTGTGACAGCCACACTGTCACAGCCACTGCTGGCCAAACAATTACAGGTTCCTGAGCTCATCCACACCATAACATCAAATCAAATCTACAAAACAGCAGGAAACCTGCAGGGAAACATGGGAAGAAAACATCTCTGAAAACTCCAATGGTGACTCACTTGAGGAGTGCAAGGACTGGTGAGAACTGGGTTGCTGAGAGGATTTAAAAAACAGAATAATGAGCCCCAAATCTCAGCGGCTGAGCAGTGAATCCATGATTCACATGACTGAGGGGGTTCCCTCAGGCAGCACCCACTGACACCCCTGAGAAGGGCAGGTCCAAGAGCCACCAAAGTGAAGAGGAACCAAAAATCCAGAGCTGGGCAGATCAAATCTGGCAGTCTCTGATCAACCTCATGTGATTTCATTCTGACTCTTAAATCTGTTGGCTTCAACCCACGGTAAAAAGACACATTCCAAGGAAAGGCATATTCTTACAGGGCTCTGCTCTGCCATCTGCAAATCATTATTCCTCCTTCATAAAAATAACTAAGTGTAAAGGGATACAAGAGGAGGAAGAAATTCCTTAGCTCCTTCCAACAAGAATTTTTACCAGCAGCCAAAAAGGATGAGAAAAGACCTGGGTGCAGTGTGTCTACTTCCAAAGCTGAGAGAAAAGGGGAGCAAAAAAGGAGCAGAAAATGTCTGCATGAGCACAACACATCCCAAATCTCCCCAGAGCACTGAACTGACAGAAGAGGGGATCAGATATTGGGGAGAAATCCCTCCCTGTGAGGGTGGGGAGGCCCTGGCACAGGGTGCCCAGAGCAGCTGTGGCTGCCCCTGGATCCCTGGCAGTGCCCAAGGCCAGGTTGGACATTGGGGCTTGGAGCAGCCTGGGACAGTGGAAGGTGTCCCTGCCCAAACAAGGTGGTTTTTAAGGTCCCATCCACCCCAAGCCATTCCGGGATGCTGCTGAAACAGCTCCATCCACACCAGAGGGGAAGAGCCAGCAAGGAGCCAACTCGAGGGATGTGTGCCCCCCAACCCTGTGCCCAGGCTGGCTCATTTACTCAGGACCATTTGTATCTTTGGCTCCATCCTGTCCTGGAAATGAGGGACAGGAGAAGCCTGGCCCGAAGAAAGCAGCTGTTCAGCTGCTATCTCATGATCTTTTAGATGAATATTTTTTCCTTTCCAATGTGAGTCATGAGACTGGAACGAGTGAGATTGTAAAATAAAAAAGTTATCAGCTCTCCATCACTGGAAACATAAAACCCCCTTTCTCTCCAGTGACAATTTACAAGGAGCAACAGCAGATAAACTGGAACTGGCTGCTTCCATCCCCTTCAAATAACTTCAACCCTCCCAGACCTGCTGCTCCTTATCTGCAGCACAGTCCCTGCAGATGAGGCTGTCTCCACAAGAAGGATAAGGATGTACAGGTAAAATGCAGATAAAGAGGTGGGGGGAAATGCTCAGCAGTCTAAAAAAAGAGGCCAAAATCCACAGAGCACAGGAGGAGAGATGAGAGGAAACAGAGGAACTCCTGGAGCTGGGGTTACTCAGGCCATGCACAGCCTGAGCTCCTGAGGCCTCTTCCTCGGAGTTCTGTAGGAATATGGAATCAGCAGTGCAGCAGAGGGGGGTTGGAGGTTAAATCTGAGCTCGTTTGGCCGTGTCCAGCCCTGCCTGGATGAAGGTGGTGTTGGGGACCTCACCCTCCTCCAGCTGTCCTGCCCCACCCAGCAGCAGCCTCATGCTTTCCCTGGTCTTCCTCCACCCCAGACTGACACACAGCAAGTTTTGTTGCTGCCCTCCAAGTCTTCCACCAGATTCAAGTCCAGGTGAGCTTTGGCTTTCCCAATCCTCACACAATTGGATTGTGTCTGGATTCTCCCTGAGGAATCTGACTCTGCTTTCACCTTTGGAATGTTTTTTGTTTTTTTTTTTTAATACGTTAGGAGCTCCTTCTTCACCCACACATTCTCCTGCCACCTCTCCTTGACCTCCTGCATGTCCTAGTGAGACACGGGCAGATGATGCTGGAAAATCGACTCGTCCACCTGGACCTCGCTTCAGTTTGTGTTCTTTATTTCAAAGAAAGGTCAATAGAAAGTAACTCAGAGCATGTCTCAGTCCTTTTGGATCTCCTTCCTGAGCTGAGAAGTCCCAGCAAGCTCTACCAAAGCTGCACTTAGACATCACACTGCTAAACTACTACAGATGAGACATCACAGAGAGATGATTTGGGCTTTGTTTTTCTTGAGCAAAAAAGTGATGGAAGCAATTTTACCTCTCTTTTATCCAAACCTGAAACATATTATTGAGCTCTCTAGATTCCATTAAGGCATCAAAGCTGTGTTCCACACCATGGTTCTTTTTTAAAAAAAAATAAATAAAAAAAAAATCCAAACTCCAAAGTCTGCTTTCAGCTTGAGCTGTCAAAATATTTTCGAGATGCAGCGCAGGTACACACTGAGGACTGCCAGTCATCCTCAATGTCTTCCCTGGAAAGGACAATTTTGCCTTCCTGCTTGCTAAGTTTTTAATTCCTTTTGTGGGCACACTTCATCCTAAGTTTCTGTGAAAGGTAAGTAAACAAGCTGTGATTTGCACAGGACGCCCACAGACACATGTGAGAGACAACACAGCAGACACAGCACTGCTTCTCCCACAGACAGCCAGGAGAGCAATAAACACTCCAGCAGGGCTGTGGCTTCTCAGCAGGGGTCAGGACAATGTTAAAATCTCTGCTGGTACCCCCTGGAGCCAAAAAAATGTCAGATTTAATTGGATTTATTGGTCACCAAGAGCCTCTCCTGTTTGCACCAGCTGCTGCATTTCCCTGTCCCAGTGTCAGCCTCTGCTCTGATCCCATCTTTCTGCTTCCAGCTTTCCCCTCCTGGCTGCTCCCACATGGGGCTCTCTTCCCCTGCCACTGCACCCCAAACACCCCCAGGTGATCAGACCAAAGCAATCAGAAGGGTGTTTGATAAACCAGCCCAACTTCTGTGAACTGTTGGCAATTCCACACCCTCCAAAAGCTTCTTTCAGATGAGGACTCTGAGTGAGACTGAAACCACTTCTGACCAATTCCATTTCTTTGGCAGTTTTTATATGAAAAAACAGGGAATTGTGACATCTTGGCCCCCTCAAGATCCACCTGAAGCCAGGCAAGATGAGCCCAATTTAGTGACAAAATGTCAGGATTATTAAAGCTGTCCCCACCAGAAACAGGCACATTCACCAGGCTGGCAGCAGGTTCATAGAATCAGGGAACTTTTGACTTTGGGATGGAAGGAACCTTAATCCAGCCCCTGCCATGGGCAGGGACACCTTCCAGTAGGGATGGAAAGGTGGATGGTGCACATCAGGAATTGGGTGCAGGTCCAGGCCAGGAGGCAGCATGTCACCCTGAAGAGAAGCATTTCCTCTCCCTCTCCAGGGCACTTCAGTTCAAAGGGATATTTTCTCAGGAAGGTGGTGCCAGGTACCCCATGCCCACCCCACTGGCTCCAGGCACATTTCTGGATCTGCTCCAGCTGCAAGAGCACAGTGGGATCATGATGGGATCACAATGGGTATCACGATGGGATCACAACAGGGTCACAATGGGATCACAGCAGGATCAGGACGGAATCACAATAGGATCACAACAGGATCATGATGGGATCATAAGAGGACCAGAATTGGGATCACGATGGGATCACAATGGGATCACAACAGGATGAGGATGGGATCACAATGGGATCACAACGAGGTCATGATGGGATCACAAGAGGATCACAAGGGGTTCACAATGGGATCATGATAGGATCACAATGGGATCACAATGGGATCAGGATGGGATCACAACAGGATCACAATGGGACCACAATGGGATCACAACAGGATCAAGATGGGATCACAATGGGATCACAACGAGGTCATGATGGGATCACAAGAGGATCACAAGGGGGTCACAATGGGATCATGATGGGATCACAAGAGGATCACAAGGGGTTCACAATGGGATCATGATAGGATCACAATGGGATCACAATGGGATCAGGATGGGATCACAACAGGATCACAATGGGACCACAATGGGATCACAACAGGATCAAGATGGGATCACAATGGGATCACAACGAGGTCATGATGGGATCACAAGAGGATCACAAGGGGTTCACAAGGGGATCACAATGGGATCACAACAGGATCACAAGGGGTTCACAATGGTATCATGATGGGATCACAACGGGGTCACAATGGGATCACAACAGAATCATGATGGGATGACAACGGCTGGCTGCCCCAAGCCAAACGCTGCATTGTGCTCTCCAAACAAAGGCCCTGTAGCCAATTCCCTGATGACTCTTTTACAAACGGAGCTGCTTAATTAGGGGTGAGTTCTTGCAGAATTAATGGGAAGCCCATGGAGCAGCACCGTGCTGTGCCTGGCTCAGCACAGGCTCCCCCATGCCAGCACCCTGCAAAGTCACACCAGTCAGGATCTCCAGGGCTTGGTCTTGGGGGGGTTGACTTTTTACCTCATTTCTTGCCCTGCCAAGGCTTCCCAGCTACTGGAACAGCAGCTCAAGCCTATTTTGTCATATTTAAAACTTATCTTGTTCGAAAGTGTAGGACTTTGTGATATGGTTCAGTAGTTCAGGTTGGACTTAAACACTGGAGGTCTTTTCCAACCTTAATGATTCTGTGATTTGCTTTAATATCAGTTTTATAACAGCATGAATATTTAACAGCAAATGGCAAACAGGCAAGAAAAGCCCCAGAGGCTGCTCCCACCACTGTACAGCCAGGGCTGTGATGAGCTGGGATAGCTTTTGGTGCAGCAGTGGCTACTGAGTCCTTCAAAAAACCCTCAATTTCAACAAAGCTCAAAGATTAGACTGAAGAAAATACACCCAAGGTCCTCATGAATTATAAGCTGTTCCTTTACCTCTTAAACTAACCAAGTCAGGATATTCTGAGATTCCATGACCATCCATTCAGGGTAATGTGTGATTTTTATTCTTGGAATTAGTGGCAATTCCCTGGGAGCTGGATTTGCAGAGCATTGTGGCCAAATGTATTCTCTGCTCTATAAAAAGGCATGAAAAAGACTCCTTATTCCCATTTTAAAAATGGGGAATTAAAGTATAAAATAGCTGCTCAGAATTCCAGAAGGAACCTGGAACAGCCAGGCCACAGCTCCGGTGCTGGTTTCTGCAAAGAACTGACCCTCCCAGTTCCCAGGAAATAGGTGAAATATTACATTTACTGCAGAGAATAAGTAAGGATGGGAGGAATTCAGGAGGAAAAAAGGAAAAAATCTTGCTCTTTGCTTATTTTTAGTCCCAGTCTGTGCTGCTGAAGACTCTGTGCCTGCTCACACCCAGGAGACTGCACAGAACCATTGCCAGATGGGCAAATTCCCTACAAAATGCTCAGAAGGGACGTGGAAATGGATCTTTTTTCCCAATCAGGAAGCTCAAACTGACAACATTCACTTTGCAGAAAAGTAATTTTGCAGCTTTGAGCCCTGCTTTGCAGCAAAATGGTGAAATTCATGAAATCCCTGGAATGAATGCAAGCCTGGACCTGGCCAGGATGTTAAACCTGAATCTCATCAGGCAGGAGAAAAGGCTGGAGTTCAGTTCATCCTCTGAATTTATCACAGCTGTGAACACGAGGGAACTAGGGAAACAATACATTATGCTGCTTCAGCATTTCTGGCTTCAGGCTCCCAAATTTCAGCATTTTTAGCTGGTATAAGGCTTGGTCCATGGAATCTTCATCCTCAACGAAATTCATGGCATTTAAATCAGTCGTTAATGCTGCCACGATTTCTCTCTCCATGAAACAAAGCAGCCCTGACTTTCACAATGAAGTTAATATATATGGAACACAAGTCCTGTGAGGAATGACTGAGGGAGCTGGGGGTGTTTAGCTTGGAGAAAAGGAGACTCAGAGGTGCCCTTATCACTCTCTAGTAGTCCCTGAAAAGTGGTTGTGATCAGGTGGGCTTGGTCTCTTTCTCCAGGCAGCACTGACAGAACCAGAGGACACAGCCTCAAGCTGCACCAAGGGAAATACAGGCTGGATATTAGGGAAAAGATTTTACAGAAAGCATGATAAAATTCTTGAATGTTCTGCCTGGGGAGGTGGTGGAGTCACCATCCCTGGATGTGTTTAACAAAGCCTGGATGTGGCACTGGGTGCCAGGGTTGAGTTGAGGTGTTGGGGCTGGGTTGGACTCGATCTTTAAGATCTCTTCCAACATGGTGATTCTGTGAGTTCTGTGAATAATAATATCTGTAATAATATTTATACCCAATCTATAAGCACTGATGTGTCATGCTGCTGGTGCAGGGCTGCTCAGCCCCTCCTGTGTGATACCATCAGGCTCTGCATCCCCAGCATCCCAACGGTCCCTGCACGCAGGAATTCAATTAAGGCACTGAAAGGCAGCTCCTCGTAGCACTGTGCCCAGACAGGCACAGCAATTCCTGCCCACAATTAACCAGGCTGAGAAAACAAAATGAAATCTGAGAGCAGCCCTCATTCTCTATTGACTAAAATTCATACTCTGCTTTCAGATAAAGGCCACTGTCAATCTCCCCTTGTCGGAGCCACTGGGAGGGAACCAAGGGTAGGAAATGCTGGAGCTGCTTTTCAAACCAGGGGAAGCTTCAAAGTGACAGGAGAGAGGAACAGAAAGGCTGTGGGAAGCAGAGTGATGGGTGGTTACAGAGGCCCCGAGGAAAAACAGGATTATCTCAATAACCTTGAGGACAAACCCCTTCATTGTGATGGGGATGCCTGGAATTTGTTCCCTTGCTTTTTATACCCCTGCTCTTCAGCCATTTAAATCCTCTTTACTGTCCTGCTTGTTATGTTGTCCTCTTCTCCAGTCATTCTGACTTCAGCACAGACTTGGGAAACCTTCCTGATTTCAGTGAGAGGACTGTGGTCCCCCACTGCCACTGCTGGGACAAACTCTGTCCTGTCCTCTCCTGTTTGAGCTGTCTATACTTAAACCTCATCAACTGCGATATTATGAGAAAAGGTAAAGCAGAGACAGGGCTTATTTATTGATCTTGCTGCTTCACTTATGAGACATCACCAGAGCCAAGGCTGCTCATCAGAATGTCCATTTATTGCAGTGACTTTTTAATAATGTGAAATGTTGATTATAATCACATTTATAATGTGAAATTTTTTATTATAATCACATTTATAATGTGAGATGTTGAGTTAAACTTTTCAAGCAGATCACAAAACTGATTTTATTTGGTGCTTCCAAGCAGTATTAAAGTCTGGTGACACCCTCCTTCCTTTTCTCAGTCTTGCTGATACTGAGCACCCTGGAGAGCCTGGACATGAACTCCTTCCCTGGGCTGGGCTCCAAGAATCCACAGCTTCTGCTCCCACTGACAAATTCCCACTTTAAATAGTTGGAATTTATGGAATTCCAGAGTGCTTTGGGGTTGGAAGGGACCTTAAGGCCCATCCAGTGCCACCCCTGCCATGGCAGGGACACCTTCCACTGTCCCAGGCTGCTCCAAGCCCCATCCAGCCTTTGGCACACCCACATCCTTCTCCAGGTGAACATTCCCAGCTCTGCCAGCCTTTCCTCCCAGCAGAGCTGCTCCATCCCTCTGCTCATCCTGGAGCCTCCTCTGGGCTCCTCCAGCAGCTCCAGCTTCTGCCTGTGCTGGGCCCAGGGCAGCTCTGCAGGTGGGGTCTCACCTGAGCACACGGGCAGAATCCCAATCCCTGCCCTGCTGCAGGCAACAAATACAATGCATTTTGGAACTAAACTCTGAAGCATCCACAGTGTTCCAAGCTCATACTTTAAACAGGTAAAATCCACTGCTACGTGGAATTTCATTTAAATTTATAGAACTGCATGGAGATAGAGATCTTGAAATGGCTGTTCCCAGAAAATCCCAGCTCGGACAGCAGCTCTCCCTCAGCACTGGGGCAGGGTCACTGCCAAGTCCTTGGCAGGGCCAGCATCTTAGATATGCCATATTTATGTGTCCTGGGTTGTAAGATGTGGCTGGGTGTGCATTCTATCCCCATCTGTAGAGGTGGGGCAGTTCTCTTCTGTTCATTGGGCAATTTTCTTTATCTCTCCCACAACCAATCCTCCCTCCAGGAGATCTCTTCTGTCCATGGCCACTGAGTGTCCCTGCATGGCTGAGAAAATTCCATCATCCCATTGGGAGATGTTCTGCCCAGGGGGAGGAGCCAAGCATTCCTACCTGGATCCAATCTGAGGATTGGGACACCACAGCAGCCTTTGCCCACTGCATTCCCAGAGGAGCAGCTTTCTTCTGCACTGCATTCCCAGAGGAAGACCAGGCCCATCTCCAGCACCCCTGGAGCTTGAGAGGAAAACTCCAGCCTTCTCCAGGATCCCTGCTCCACCAGAGCCACCCCTGGCACTGCAGGAGGAGCAGCCACCATGGAATGGGACTGTGCAACACCCTGACCCACAGGGGGTCAGCTCCTCTTCTCACTCTGGCAGTGGTTTGTTTTGTATTACTGCATTTTTATTTTACTTTTATTTTCTTTCCTAGTAAAGAACTGTTATTTCTATTCCCATATATTTGCCTGAGAGCCTCTAAATTTCAGAATTATAATAAGTCAGAGGGAGGGGGTTTACATTTTCCATTTCAGGGGAGGCTCCTGCTTTCCTTAGCAGACACCTGACTTTGCAAACCAGTACATTATGAAATGGGATGTATGGATTTGCACAGGGATTCCTCCAGGCCCCTTCCATGCCCTCAGCCCACCAAGGGCCATACTTGTCTCTTGGCCACTTTGCAGGGCAGGTTTTCCTTGAAAGTGTTGCACCAGGGGTAGAGGTTCAGTCACAGCAGTGTGATGGAACAGCTGTGGTATCACCCAGCCAACAGCTTTCCTTCTTCAACAGCCATCCCAGGATTTTTCTTGGGCAAAGAAGAGACCACAAGGTGTTGAGAGCACCCTTAGAAGGCAACGCTGAATGCTGAAGGTGACAAAAGCCTGCTCGTAGAAGAGCCACATTTAGCAAAAATGATAAAATAAAACATGCACCAACACATCCCCTCCCTGTCATCCTGAAAACAGAGCTGATAAAGGACATTGGATTCAGATGTGATTTCATCCAGCACGACAAACCCCGAGGACATGTTGGCTGGAGGGAGACAAGGGCAGTGTGATGCCAAAGCCCTGACCCAGTTTTTCTTTACTCTTTCTAAGTAACAGAATGTGAGCCCTGTGGGCTCAGCCCTGCTCTGATCTGCTGTGCAGGAGGGAGGGAAGAAGAAGAAGAAGGTAAATGAAGCACTTTTTGTTCCTCTGAACAAAAGCCAGGCCAGAAGAGCAGAGGAGCAGCAGCAGAGCCAGAGCTGGAGCAGCACTCCTGCACTAATGGGTCATGGGAAGAGCAAACTCAGGAACAGTCACCAATCCCACCAGGAATGAGGCTGGAATCCCTGGAGTGACCAGGGCCAGGCTGGACAGGGCGTGGAGCACCCTGAGACAGTGCAAGGTGTCCCTGCCCATGGCAGGGAGTGGAATGAGATGGGTTTTAAGGTCCCTTCCCACCCAAATGATTTTGGGAGTCTGTGATCACAAACTACTGAAGCAGTAAACCCAACCCCAGCCCTGCAGCCCCACCTGCAAGGAGAGCTTACAGCCACATGTGGCTTTAGGGATATTGCACAGCTGGGACTTGAATTGCCAAAATCTGAGCTGAGTCATCTAAAGCCTTTCCTTGGTCACACCTGCTGCACTCCAGCACCCTCCTGACACTTCAGACCTGATCCAAGAATCCCAAGATCACTGGGGTTGGAAAGGCCCTTCAAGGCCATCCAGTCCAAGCTGTGCCCCATCCCCACCTTGTCCCCAGCCCAGAGCACTGAGTGCCACCTCCAGCCCTTCCCTGGGCACCTCCAGGGATGGAGACTCCAAACCTGCCTGGGCAGCTGTGTCAGTGCCTGACCACCCTTTCCATGGGGAAATTCCTCCTGAAAATCCCCCCTGAGCCTGCCCTGGCCCAGCCTGAGGCCGTTCCCTCTCCTCCTGTCCCTGTTCCCTGGGAGCAGAGCCCGACCCCCCCGGCTGTCCCCTCCTGGCAGGGAGCTGTGCAGAGCCACAAGGGCCCCCCTGAGCCTCCTTTTCTCCAGGCTGAGCCCCTTCCCAGCTCCCTCAGCTGCTCCCCAGAGTCAGCACTGAACTGTGGGAGCTCAGTGGGGTACAGAAGGTCAGGTTGGGGGGTCCCACATCTCCAGGCCCTCCTGCAGCATCTCCACGAGCCCCAGTGACCACAGCCACCCATGGCCTTGCTGATGGTTTGCACCTCACTGGGGCTGTGGTGGGCTGGAAGATTTTTATTCCATGCCAAATCCAAGGATTTACAACAGCCACAAAACCAGAGCTGGCTGCATCTTCTCCTCTGTAGCAGCTTCCAGCCATGCAAGAGCCCCAGTTTAGGCCACATCTTTCTTTTGTTCCTCACCTCTCCACAAGCTCAGTGGTCCAATAGGATGTGCCTGTTTTTGTGGCAAAAACAAGCCTGGGAGTCAATGGGAATTCAGATCCATAACAACAAAATGATGGAAAAAATTGGAATAGAAAGAGCCAGAAGATTTCTCCTTGGCTGCTGCTTGGGAAGGAATAAATTCTCATAGACAGCTCAGAGTCGCAAGTCAATAATTTTCTGTACTGGTTTAAACTCCATAAAGATCATGAGCAGCAATTGCACAGCACAAACATTTCAGTCTTCCCATGGATTTTTTTACATGAGGAAAAATAGAAAATAATTGCTTCAATAAAAGTCTTTAAGGAAAACTAACTTGGAAAAACTGGGCAGTAGCAGGCAGTTAATGGCACCTTTTGTGTGTGCTGGGCAGGCTGCCCAAAATTCCCCTTCTTTTCCCTGATCAAGCAGGCAGCCATTCAAGTGTCCCCAAAGCCCAGCCACAGGGGTTGGGAAGTGATTAATCCTGCACCAGCTGCCCCCCTGCCATCCTTCACGTGTTTTTCCAGATAAAATTAGAAAACACTTCATTCCCCTTTTAATTTGCAGGATATTCACCTGCATTCCAACACTTATTACCATGTTCACGTCGGGATAACTTGGCTCCAGAGCCGAGGTGAAATTGAGTTTCATTTCCCAGGCCATGCATTATATTTTAATTAATTCTGCTCATAGCTATTAACACAGTGCCAGGCTGAGCCTTGGATGTATGCAGGAAACTCCAGGAAAGCCATTTCTGCAGGGATATTTTCACAGGGAAGCATTTACCTGGCTCCTGGGTTTGTGTGGAATTTGGGGGCAATGGGAGTTGTCCAGGGTGGCTGACTGAGAGGCCAAATCCACCAAAGCTGAAGGGGAAATGTGGGAAAGGCTCTCCCAGCTTTGTATTTGTGGCTTTTGCAGAGGAAACGAGAGCACAGAAGCTGGGTGACACCTTCAGCCCATAATGGTAACTCCTCATCCAGCTGGATCAGAAATTCCATATCCATGAGGAGATTTGGGGCTGTTACATGGAAAAAGGAAATTTCATTACACTTGGAGCTGCTGAAAACTCTTTGGGAGGAAAGGGCAGATGGATCCAGCCTGTTCTGCACTAGTGGTGGGAAGCAGGGAAGGAGCACCAAGAATTCCCTGTATCCTGAGCTGTGGCATGATTGTTATCATCCCAAGGTACTCAAACAAGAGTTCAATGTGCCCTAAAATCCTATCCTACATTTTCTTTTGAGGCAAGTAATTTATCAGCAGCACAGTTTTCCATCAGCTGTGTTAAACCAGTGAAAACATTCCACAGGGAGAAAGTTCCACGTTTTTTCCCCCAAGGAATTCTGCAGCCAGTTCAGGGCAACACACAGAACCTGCACCAGAAAAGCTCTGCCTCCCTGTGCCTTCCTTCCTCTTAAACAGGAAAAGCCCTTCATTTTCTAAACATGGTTTCCATTTCCTAGTCAGGAAAATAATATCCCAAGTGTCCTCTCTCCTGGGTAAAACTGTTTCAAATCATTCCTGCAGCATCTGGTTTCATTTCAGGAATTTTTTGTCTGGCAAGTGTCACAATTGAGCTGCAGGATGGGAATTAAATGGGGATAAGAATTTGCAGTATGTTTATTCTGACTTCTGGAAAGCTTCAGTCAGGTCCAAATTATCCATTTGGACAGGGAATGTGACTGCTGCCAGTGGTTTCCCCCTGAATTCAGCCCAAAGATAAATACCTGGAAAAACGAAGAGCTTTAGAGTCCCTTTTTTTTTATTGAGCCTTAAATAATTGTGCATTTCTATGCATGGCACAGTCTATATTTGAACAAGACAAGTGGGAAAGCACATGAAATCCAGTGATTTGTAACCGAGGACTGAGAAAAAACAGATATTTTATGTGAAGTTTTACTTTTTTACTGTGAAGGCGGCAGGGGGAGGAAATGCAAGTGAAATTATAACATCATCTTCCTTTAAATTCTTCCCAAAGAACTGAGATATAATCAGGGCTGGGCAAATTTGGATAAGCAGCTTCCCAGCATGGAAATACTATTTTTTGTGATAATGCTGGCCAGAAGAATGTGGCTGTTTACTAGGACCTGGAATTCCTTCTTCAAGGATCTGATCAGAAAACTTCATCCAAAGCTGCAACAGTCTGAAGTTCTCCAGGACTTCCACCCCAAACTGCTGGGGTAACACATCCAGGGCACAGAGGATTTGGTAACCAGTGAGGAGGCTTTCCCTGATTTTCCAGACTCTGCAGCACCAGACTTATGGAGCTTTGTCTGGGGAAGAGGATGCTGAATCCCAGCTTCTTTAGGTTGGAAAAGCCCTTTGAGATCACTGAGTCCAAGCATTCTCAGCACTGCCCAGGCCACCCCTGCCCATGTCCCCAAGAGCCACATCCACAGGGCTGTTAAACCCCTCCAGGAGTGGAGACTCCATCACTGCCCTGGGCAGCTGTGCCAGGGCTGGACAACAAATTCCAGGAAGGAATTTCCCCCAAATCCCCCCTGAGCCTGCCCTGGCCCAGCCTGAGGCCGTTCCCTCTCCTCCTGTCCCTGTTCCCTGGCAGCAGAGCCTGACCCCCCCGGCTGTCCCCTCCTGGCAGGGAGCTGTGCAGAGCCACAAGGTCCCCCCTGAGCCTCCTTTTCTCCAGGCTGAGCCCCTTCCCAGCTCCCTCAGCTGCTCCTGGGGCTCCAGACCCTTCCCAGCTCTGTTCCCTTCTCTGGACACGCTCCAGCCCCTCAGGGTCTGCTTTGTCCTGAGGGGTCCAGGACTGATCCCAGGTGACCACTCTAGTGCCCAGCACAGGGGACAATCCCTGCCCTGGTCCTGCTGCCACCCCACAAAAGACAACCCTGTGTCAGCAGATTTCTCTAGCTTCCTAATTTCCCCATCTGCTAAATCCCAGGATTAACAATCCCTGGCTGCCTGAGCAGCATTGGCCACTTCTCTCCAGGTGTGTCAGATCCCCCTGACCCTGGCAAAGCCCAGGGCTGGGAATAACACAGGGTGTTAACACAGGGTGCCCTCGTGGAGCAGAGCCAGGCTGCAGCAGCTCGGGGGCTTATGCTGGTTTAGTGTAAATACAGAGCTTTAAACACTGCCACTTCTGATCTCCAATCAGAGGCAGAATAATAAAATAATCCACTAAAGATGGAGCTCAGGAAGATGCAGGCACTAAAAGCATCCTTTGTTGGGAGGCCCAGCTGGCTCTGGACCAGAGAGCTCTGCCTGGAGATGGAGAAAGCAGTTAATTTGTTCTGCTGCTAAAACACAGATTAAAGTACAAGGCTAAAGCACAGTAAATAACATCGTGTTCCTTATCAAAGCCAATTGAATGCTTGTATAAAACAAACAGAAACATTTTATAATTCAAGTGGAAAATGGAAGTAGGTTGGAGTTGCACACACAGACCCAGGCATGGTTTTTCAAAGGAATTTTCTCTCCAGGAGAGGAGCAGTCCTGATGTGCCTTCATGCAGGACACACTCAGCTATGGACATAATCCATCACCTGGAGCTCTTTTTTTCCTCCAAGCAATTATTTGGGGTTCCCAATGTATACATGGAACAGGAGATCTCCTCTCCACAGCCTGCTGAAAGCTCCCATTCCAGCAGCACCAGCTCTCCCTGGGCTCTGGGCTCTGCCTGCCCCTGGCAGTGCTGGGGAAGGATAAGGGGTTGGTGTTTGTGGGCACACAGGGCAAGGGACCCACACCCCAGTGACCCATCCTCCACTCCCAAGCTGGGCCAGCAGCTCAGGTGGAGCAGTTTATCCAGATCAAACAAGGGATCTGATAAAGAAAGAGCTAAAAGAGCACAGATTGAAATTGGTTATCAGGAAAAAATCCTTTCCTGTGAGGGTGGGGAGGCCCTGGCACAGGGTGCCCAGAGCAGCTGTGGCTGCCCCTGGATCCCTGGCAGTGCCCAAAGCCAGGCTGGATGGAACTTGGAGCAGCCTGGGACTGTGGAAGGTGTCCCTGAGATGAGCTTGAAGGTCCCTCCAAGCCCAACTATGCCATAATTCTCTGGTAATGATGTAGGGATGTCACAGAAGCCAGGAATGATGTGGGGATAAACCCAAGTGTGAATGACAGGGTCCTTCAGCATTTGTGAATGCTCCACATCATTTTCCAAGGCACTGCTCCCTAAGGAATGCCCCCCTATCCTCCCAGACTGATGCAGACCCAAAGCCACCACTCTGCTTTTCATTCCAATCACCAGAGACACTCCAGGAGGTAACAAACTGAAAGGATTCTCACCCTAAGTATTTCCACAACAATAATTTGCTTTGCTCTATGCAAAGCCTGTCATGAATATGTATTCCAGCAGCAGCAAACATAAATCAGAGCTGGGGGTGAACACACAGCTTGCAGCTCTTCAATCAGAAATCTTCCTTCCCTGGAGGTAAAGCAGGCTTCACAGGAAAACACCAAGAACCCCCTTTTCCAGAGCAGCCAGGGTTTCAGGAAAGCCCTGCCCATTTCCCAGTGCTAAGATTGCTGTACTTCTCTCCTGGCATTATTTTATAAAGTGCAGTGTTTGCCAGGCCATGCAGACCCCGCCATTCCCAGGTCCCAGAGGTCACCTGAGGCTCCCCCTCTGCAAAAAGCCCTCATTGGAGAGAGTTTGGTGATGCTCTCCTGGCACTTGGGTTAACAGAGTGATGTACAAAGGCACCAAGGCTCTGTTCTCCTTCAGACCTTCCCAGGTTGGAGCAGTGCCAGGGAGGGAAATTATTTTTTCATGTCACTTTTAAATGAAGAGGCAATATTCATTACTGCAGCCTATTTTATCTGGTGACAGGAAAGATGACCTGGTGCTGGTGCAAGCCACGTTCAGCCAGGGAGGATCTGGCACCCTGGCATGGATTTAACCCACCCCACACACCTCCTCCAGACTGGGCAAACCCTGCCTGAAGGTCCAGCCTGGCTGGTCCAGGCTCACACACAGCTCTGGGAATGACATCTCCTGTCACTGACACACGTGGCTGTCCCCTGCCACACCCTGTCACCTGCAGCTCTCTGGTCTTTTCCTCTCATTTCAGAGCTCCTGCCCAAGCTGTGTTCTGAGCAGGGGGACAGGGGAGCCCCAGCATGGGGATGGGGTGCCTGTGCTGCAGGGGGCTGTGGGACAGCCACCTTCACCCAGCTGCAGGCCAGGGGGGACAGCCAGCCATGCAGGCCCTCACAAACCCATCCCAGCAGCCTGAAGAGCCTCACTGGCTTCTGGCCAGCCCCAAAGCACCAGGAGCAGATGCTCCAGAGACACCCAGGCCCAGATCCTGGGAAATACAAACCTGGGAGCACAGACCCCAGGAAAACCTCGTAAACCACCAGGAGACCTCAGCAGGTGCCAAGCCTGAGCTCAACCCCTGCTTGTATTCAGATCACAGGTTTGGAAGGGACTCTGCTGTGAGTGACAGAAGTGCCAAGTGTGACTACTGTCATCAGCATCAACCCCACACCATGAGGAAGGTCCAGCTCCACTGGGATTGCTGATTTCCCTCCTACACCGGCCACCAGCAGCACTCCAAAGCACATTACCCAAACACAAACTGATGGCACACTCAGGGAAAACACACCTCCAAATCCTCCACTAAACCCCCTCTTGTGAGGGGGCAGAGTCCCACATCCCCCAAAGCCCTTGGGAGCAGAGCAAGGATAATTCACACAATTCCATTTGCTGGAACATCGATACCATAACAAGCAGGATGGCAGGAGAACTGCCACAGGGATGAGCCCACTGGGTCACACAGGACAGCCACATGCCTGCCCCTCATTCTGCCTGGTGAATCACCCAGAGAGGGCAACAGCAGAGCAAAACCAAGATGCTGCTGAGGGAAGTGATGCCTATTAACATGTTTGGATGCTCCCAGGATTTCTGGCACAGCCCAAGGCTTTGCATTCCCATGATTAGGGATACACTGTGCTCATCATCACTTCATCATTGCTTATTTCATCATCAAACAGCAATAAACTTGGGCTCTGTGGTTCCTTAAATTCAGGAATATTCTACTCTGAGGACGTGCCAATAATAACAAAAATAACAATAATAACATATATTTTAAAATCTCAGTAAAGATCCCAGGGCTCCATTTACCACAGGCACTGCCACATCCCATTTTCTAAGGGAAAATTTCAACTTCCTCTGATGCTAACAAAGAGAAGCAGGAAAATACCAGACTAAAGTCTGCCTTTTTATGCTTGCAAGACTCCTAAATCCAGGTGAGTTGACTCTATTTCATGTTTTAAGATTTCCCCTTAGCAAACACCAAGGAGTTACCACTTTCTGCCTCCAAGGGAATTCGTTATGGATCAATTCAAAAAGCAGGAGAGCAGAAAAATGGGCATTTTCTGGTAACTTTAGTTGTTACCTGCTTCCCTGCACATGTTCATGGGGAAATAACAACATCTGCTTTAAGATATGCTCATGTAACTGCCAGGACAGCTCCAGGACTGAGCCAGCAGCTCCCATGCAAGGAGCAGGAAGCACAAGGTGGAACATGGGGAGATGTGTTTGGTGTTTGTACATGCTCAGGAGAACGTTTGCTGCCTTTAAACAGCAGTGCCTTCCAAAGGAACTGAGGTAGAGCAGGGAAGGCAGACAGTGAATGGCAGTCTGGGAATGAGACCCGTGCAGGCCCTGAACAGGACAATCCCCAAGGGCTCCGTGCCTGGTCGGAGCCAGAGCCCGTTCCTGAGGCAGCACAGAACACCCTGAGGTGGAAGGAACCCCAAGGATCCTGGACCAGGAATGGTGTGGCCAGCAGGTCCAGGGAGGTCATTCTCCCCCTGTACTCGGCACTGGTGAGGCCACACCTTGAGTGCTGTGTCCAGTTCTGGCCCCTCAGTTTGGGAAGGACCTTGAGACGCTCGAGTGCATCCAGAGGAGGCAACAAGGCTGGAGAGGGGCTGGGAACACAAACCCTGTGAGGAACCACTGAGGGAGCTGGGGGTGTTCAGCCTGGAGATAAAGAGACTCAGGGCTGCCCTCATCACTCTCCACAGCTCCTGAAAGATGCCTGTGCTCAGGTGGGCTTGGGCTCTTTCTCCAAGCAGCACTGACAGAACCAGAGGACACAGCCTCAAGCTGCACCAAGGGAAATACAGGCTGGATATTAGAAAAAAGTTTTTCACAGAAAGAGTGATAAAGTTCTGGAATGTTCTGCCCAGGGAGGTGATGGAGTTACCATCCCTGGATGTGTATAAAATAGACTGGATGTGGCACTGGGTGCCAGGGTTGAGTTGAGGTGTGGGGGCTGGGTTGGACTCAATGATCCTGAAGGTGTCTTCCAACCCAGTGATTCTGTGAATTCTGTGATCAAGTCCAGCTCCTGGTTCTGCACAGGCCAACTCAGGAATCAGCTACAGCACAGGCTGGTGGGGCTTTCGGGAGCCAGACTCTGCAATGATAAACAAGGGGTTTTACTGGCTCTGAGCTGTGGCTCTCCCTGGGTTCAGGAGAGCTGCAGAACAAAGCACCCATGGTCAGGCCTGGCTGCAGGGCAGGAGCTGTCCCCATTGATGGCTCCAGGTCTGGTGACATCTCTGCTGCTCCAGACGTGTTGTGTGTCCCTGGTGAGGCCGTGCAGGTGTGTCTGTGCTGACCCTGACCCTGGGACAGGGACACACCAGCTGCTCCACTGTGCCTCAAGCATTCTCAATGCTTTTTCTTGCTCCTTTTTAAAAGCAGCATTTCAGTCACTCTTAGAAGAGAGACATCTTTTCTGAGGTGGGGACTCAAAGCTGCTTTTCTTGGCAGTATAAATGTGTCCTGCAGTCACTTTTTTTATCTGAGCTCTGCTGTTGCATCGATTCTGTTCTAACCTGCTGCTCATGTGAAAGAACAAATCCTGGCAATAACAGCAGTGCCAGAAAAGCATTTTATAGAATCACAGAGTACCCTGAGCTGGAAGAGCCCCACAAGGACCATCCAGCCTGACTGCTGGCCCTTCTCAGGACACAGATTTAAGCTCTGCTCTGTCAGCTGCATCTCCCCAGCTCATTCAGCCAGAGAGCACATCCCTGCTGCCTCGGGGTCCCTGCAGCCTCTGTGCCTCAGCTCTCAGCCCAGCCCAGGCTGTTATGGCCCAGCTGAACCTCCCTGAATTGACCCAGTGGAAGTGCTGATGCCTCAGCCTTGCTGCAGGGCCCCGGTGCCAAACCCAGCGCCCACAAAAGGAAACAGATTCTGTCTGCCAGCACCTCTGTGAGAGAGCCACTAAGGAAGGGTCAAATGAGGAGCAACAGCAGGAAAAAAATCAAATAGAAAAATCTGGCGCATCTGTCAATCCTGCCTTTTAACTGGCTCAGCTGGGCTGGCAGGGACTGCAGGAGGAGAAGCCAGGCCCACTAATGTGATTAACGGGTGATTAAAGGGCAGCCACTGCAAAAGGAAGGGGCTAAAGGGTTAACAAATACCACACTCCTCAGTGTAGAAGAGAGAACACTGTCTGCCTTGATGATGAAATGAGTGCAGTTTTGACAGATCTGGGGCTGCTGTGCTTAACCTCTCCTGCAAGGAGATTTTGAGCTGATTTGCTCTGTCAGAAGAAATCCTTCCCACTGCCAAGCATTTCCCTCCATCTGAGGATTTAGCTGGCAGCAGGGAGCACAAACAACTTGGAAATCACTTGCTGTAAACTTGTATGCATGTTCTTTGCTCTCTGGCCTTGCAGGAGCTGTCCTGTAACACACCAGAGCTGTGAAGTGAGACCACCCAGGCAGAGGGGAACAGACCTGAGATCCATTTCTCCATCCTGAGATCCATCCCTCCATCCTGAGATCCTGAAATCCATCCCACCTCAGCCATCCCCAGAGCTGGATCACCCTCAGGACCCAACTCCCAGAGCAGGACAGAGACTTCAGCAGGATGAATCACTCCATGTCCTACTTTCTTCTCCGTGTAAAGCACAGGAATTGTCCAGGATTTTTCTATGAGATTTGGGTGAGACCCTGCAATAAGAAGCCCAGAGCACTGCATGGCCACAACCAGCACAATCAACACTGCTGCATGCTCAGCAAAATGAGGGGGACATGGGGCTGGAAGAGACAGAGCAGAGGCAAAATCCAGGAGTTCTCTCTTTGCTTCAGCCAAATCCAAGCCTAGGTTTTTGAGAGGGAAGTGGAGCTGGATGTAGCCAGCAGCTGGTGCCGGTGAAGAGGAGGAACACACAGCTCTGCCATCCCAGAGCTCACTCCAGCCTTGGGCAGAGATGGGAGTGACATTCAACCTTCTGTAAATCTGGTAGCCTTCAGTGGGCTTTTCCTCCTGTAATTAACCCAGAAACTTGTTGAACAAATGAACTTTTAGCAGCAGCCAAGTATCCACACATGGAGTAAAGCAGCATCTTCAGTGTTTCCAAACCCCTCTGTGCTTCCAGTGCAGGGCCCAGGGAAAAGCCTCTTTGCTTGCCCTGTCACTTCTGATTTAGAGCCTTCTCACACCCTCCTACTCCCTCCAGGCTCCAGACTCTCTGCTGAGCATTCCCCCCTTGATGAAGGAGCCCTTTCATGCCCTCCATCACCTCCTCTGAACCATTTCCAACTCAGAATCACTTGTGAGCTGCAGTCCCAGAGCGGGCAGGGTTGGGCAGCCAGAGCAATTTATTGTCAGCTCCTTTCCTGATAAATGCCGTGGTTCTGCTGTCACTGGCTCAGAGGTGCTGTTTGCAGGAGGACAGAGTTTCATAAGGCACAGGAGGGACATGGACAGGGAATTCTGTGGATTGCAGGACCCAGCATCAAACGTGGCTCAACCATCACAAAACTTCCACCTCTGAGGGACCAACCCCATCTGGAGCAATCCTAACAGAGAACCCTGCTCAGCTCTGAGAGCCACAGCCCATCCAGGTGATTACCAAGAGCATTTGTGCAATGGCTTTTTGTGCCTTTCAGCTGCCAGGATCAGACACTCCTCAGTCTGCTCTACTTACATGACTTGCAAGAGCTAAATGCTTTCCCTGACAACACTGAGCTGCTTCTTTAGAACACAGCTTTAACACAGCTTTCCTTTCTCCCTTCCTGTGATGCTCTCCAGTAATGAAAGCAGCCAGCCCTAATGCCCCAGGACTTGCTCTTAACTGGAATGGAAATATGGGAACCCAGGAGAAGAAATCTGATTTGCACTTCCTGAAGATGTGCTGAGAAAAGCTCAGCAGGAGCAACATCATCCTCTGAGATCTGCAGCCCTGGGTCACGTTTCCTTGTACCTATAAAGAATATTGCTCTTCTCCTTCCATAAACCCCTGGATTTACACCAGCAGGGTGGGAACTACCTGAGCATAACCTCCAGCAGATATAACTCCTCATTTATCTACAGCTCAGATAATGGACCTGAGGGCGTAGATCAGCTTGGGGAGCGTGCACTGTGCACTACCTTAAATGTTGCTATAAAATAAGGAGGTTTATGAATTCTTGTTGTTTAGTTAATCATTGATTTATTTCAGAACCCTGCACACTGCAAGGCAGCTCAACTTGAGGGGAAAAAGGAAAAGAAATACAACTTTATGGGAAGAGAAAAAAAGAGGTTTATTATATATAACCATTAGAGTTCCTCCTTCAGATGTTTCAATGTCTAATGAAATTTAAAGCTCTCTCTGTGTTTCCCTCCCTCCTCTACAGCGATGATTGCCTTTAGATATACACCCCAGTTACAGTAACATAACCAGAAATGATGGCATGCCATAGGTATTTTATTATGCATTCATTTTTTTAGGGCTCAGAGTCTATCTGCACCACAGAAACCTGGTCAGTAAAACTGCCAGAACTTCTGCAAAGACAGCAAAACTGACAATTCCCCATTTCATATCACATTTTCAAACATATCTCCCTTTTAAATGTTACAGGTCTTCTAAATTTGATGCCAATAAACACATTTTCTCCTTTAAATGTGTCCCAGAAAGCCAAGCAAATCCATTAAACACAGTGAATGCTACCCCTGGAGCAAATGAAACCAGGCAGCCCAGGCTCACACTCCCCTGGCTGCTCATTTTTGGGAAGATACTTCTCAATTTTATTGGACATAAAGGTGTGGGAATAGGGGAAGAGGATTCAGTGTCTACGTGTCCCTCCCAAAAAAAGAAAATACAGCTGCTGTAAATGTTTTTTAAATTTAAATGTAATAGAGATTTTAGAAGGAAGAGGCACTCTGAAGCAGGACATAGGGCCAAGCTCCCTGGCCTGGAGTGCAAATTTCCACCAGAGGGTTTTGGAGGCAGGGATGACACAAATCCCACATCTCCTACCCCTTCTCTCAGAAGGTTTTCCCTCCTGAGGGAGTTGGCTCCTGCCCCGGTGGTTCCCAGCAGGATCCTCACCTCCCCAGCTGGGGACACAGCCCCAGGCACCAGCTCCTCAAACCAAGCACCCAGCAGAGCAGCAGAACCTGCTCCAAGCATTCCAAAATAACTGAATCCAAACCTGTCACAGCCCCTCTCCTCACCTGGGGACACCAGACACCCCCTCCATGGGCTGGTCCTTCCACTGGCCACCCATCCACACTGGATGCAGCTTCAACTGCTGCATCTGAGCTTGTACAGCAGGAAAAAAATCTATTTGCTGGCTGTTCCACCTGTGGCAGATGAGTAATGTGATGGTTGACTCTCACAATTCAAAGGCAAATATCATGTATATATGTTAGGAGAAGTTTTATAGATCTATAGTTATGTTTTACTCCCTTGTGTTGTTATCAGGGGTGCCCTGGCTTTGGGACATTTGGGAGGGTCACTCGTTGCTGTGGCAGCCCCTGAGCTCCAATCAAGGTGTCAGGCAGTGATCTCCACCACTGGACAGGGAAGGAGGAGTCGATGGACAGAACTTTGGGAGGGGCTAAAGGTTAAAAGGTGAAACCTCCATTGTGTGGATGAGCACATGGTGGGGAAAATCCTCTGCTCCCAGCACTGTAATATTTTCTCTATTCAGTCTTCTGTTGTGTTTTTAATAAGGTTTTAATAAATCTTCTCAATTCTTGGAAGTATCATTTCTCACACGCCTGAGGTAACCACCCTGCTCCTGCTCCTGAACACTCTCCTCTGATTATCCCAGTGCTAATCCCTGAACAACTGTTTGCTACTGTAATTTAATCTAAATAGACAACAGAACTCTTGTAAAAATGAGACAAAAGACACGGCAAAACACACTTCTGTGTGCCTGACAAAAGCAGCAAATGATGGAAGTGAACAGTTCTGAAGGGCTTTTAAAATGGTTCACTTGGCTGATTTTGGGCTGTCAGCAAAAATTACCAGTGAGGTGCCCTGTTGGAGAGGGTCTGTGCTGCTCCTGCTGCTCCTGCCATGCACACATCCCAAGCCACAGGGACCTGGGTCTGCTCTCTGAACCTTTTGTGAGCTGAATTTGGAAGCTTTTGCTCCATGGCCTCAGAAGCAGGTGGAGATGCAGCTCCAGGCAGCCCAAGACACAAACCCCTGGTCAGGAGATGCAGCCAAGGTGCAGCAGAGGTGCTCAGGGAGGAGCTGGGAGAGCCTTTGGCAAAGCCATGGAAAAGTGATCCCCTGCTCTGATGGGATTTGGCTGTGGCTGAAGGAGCCTGGCTGGCACAGGGGCTTTGGCAGGGCAGGAGGTGCTGAGAACATCAGGACACTGCCATTTTTTTCCAGCTCTGCTTTTTTTCAAGTGTGGAATGAAGACATCTGTGCTGGCCATTAAAGCAGGAACATCTCCTGTAACTCCCCACCTCTGAGCACCCTCTGGAACAAGCAGAGATAAGGAGAAAACCATTCCTGCCAAAATCTGAGTTCACCAGGCTGGTGAGAGTTTCCAGGATCTGGAACTGGCTGAGCACAAACCAAAGCCACAGGAATGCTGGGCTTTAATGTTCACAGCCAAAGGCCAGGTTCCTGATCCTGGAATAATCCAACAAGGAACTTGAGCTTGTTGCAGACCCACAGAGCTTCAAAATAGCCAGAGCCAAAATACTAAATAGAAACCAGATGTAATTCTATACATTTAGATGGATTTAAACCCAAAATCCCAGGAAGGAGAGGAGGAGCATTGAACTTCCAGTTGCAAACTTGGTGTTTGTTTGCAGCTCTACAGCTGCAGAATTGACCAAATCCAACCCTAATGGGACAGCTGAGCCCCAGGTGTGGGTTTGGGTTCACTCTCCTGGAGCTCACACTGACTGGAGGGGACTGGAAAGAGGAAAATGTGTCCTGACAGCACAGATTTCACAGAGGGATGTTTCAGCCCCAGGATTTGGATCAATTCCCTCTGTCCAGAGCTCCAGGAACAAAATGGGCAGGCACAGGAGGGACCCAGAGCAGCTGGGGTTCACACTGGGAACCCTCTTGTGCGACCTGAAAGGTGAAAATCAACAGTTGTCTTCCTTTGGTGCGGGGATCAACATCTCAGATAGAAAAGACCAGAGAGCAACAAGTTTCTTCATCACTCACATTGTGTTTGCCAGCTTTTCTTTAACATTAGAGGCTCCAGCACCTTCCCCTAGTCCTGGCTCATCAGTCAATATCCAATATTTCCTTTGGGAAGGAAACAAAAAGCATCCTGCCAAGCAATTCTACAGGCACTGCTCTGCCCTTAGCACAGTGAAGGCTTGAGCAATGCCAAAGGTACAATCAGATAAAGGAGATGCTGGATTAGGTCAGCCCTGAGCCTGCTCATTGCCAAAGCTCCTCCTGCTGACAGGACCCTCCCTGGCCTGGGAGATGTGCAGGACAGGGCTGTGCAAAGACCTGAGGAATTGCCAGGAGCAGCCCCAGTGCCTCTGGCAGTGGCAGCCAGGGAGCAGGGAAGGGACACTCCCCAAGGTTCCCCTTCTGAGCACTTGTCCCACCTCCAGGGCAGATCCTGGGGGTCACCATGAGCCTTGGAAAAGCAGAGCTGCAGATTTTCCATCCCATTTTCCATCTGAAGTTTGATATATTTAGTCCAAATGTGAATTTATGCCTAATTGTCTCTCTCAGTTTAACTCTGCTGCTTTGACAGAATGAAACACCTCCTAGAAAAATAAACTGGGGTTCTCTGTGCCTGAGGCAGATCCAGACAGTTCTGTCCTCCCTGGGATTACACAGGATTTCTTTATTGTCAGCTGCATCATTTCCAGTGGGTTCTGCAGTGCTGTGAGATTCTGAGGGTCTTTGCAGGCTGAGCTTCAAGGCACAGATCTGATATTAAGGAATTGCAGTCAGCACAAAACTGTATTTCTTAATAAAAGAAAAACTCAAAAATAAAAAAAAAAAGGTGATCTTGGCCTGATTGATGCCACTTCATTTGCATATGCCCACTAGCAGCACTTTGGTTAATTAACATATATTTTGTGTCTGTAGATGAATATGAAATAATGGGTTTGGTACTGAGGCTTTGGGTGTAAATTCAAGCACTGAACAGGTTCACTTCCCTCCGTCTGTATTTTCTGTGTTAATAAGATATAATAACTCCTGAGAAGGTGGTGACACATGACAAAAGCCAAGAAGAATGTACTTGTATTTTAGAGCCAGATGAGTTAATTAGCTCATCAAATGGAAGCACTGTTTGGAGGGGCAGGGATGAGGAACAACACCTTCTTCCAGGGGAAAATTTAATTCTTAATAAATATTAACCCTTATGGCTCAAGTTCAGCTCCAGAGGCCTCAATCCAGAGCTGCACTTAAGCAGGTGGAACAGTACCACCAAAATGAAAAGGGCTGCCCCAGTGGCTGGAAGTTAAGTGCTCTGCTGGATCCCAGCCTGGGCAGTCAGAGCTGGAATTTCATTTCATTTTCTGATCTACTTCCTGCACCAGCAGCTTCCAACAGAGGCAGGAAATGCTGCTCCAATCCTTGAGCAGAAAAACCCCAACAGATCCTTCAGTTGCACAGCATCCAGTGCCTCAGTGGCAGAGCTTTCAGCCAAAGCCAAGGAAGGCTGAGTCACCCACTGAGTCCTTTTGCAATCTGAGGCAGGACAGGGCTGGAGGTGAGCTCCAGCAGGAGGAGGCTGCTGAGGAGGTCAAGCAGCAGCATCTTCCCTGCTGAGGGACTCCTGAGGAAACCCTGGCATGAAGAGAGGGATAAAAGAGGTTGAACATCTCTTAGGCCTTAAGCAGAGGTGCATCAGAGGCATCAGATCACCTCTGAGCCACCAGCCTGGCTGTGAATACTCAGTCATCTCAGAGAAGGCAGACAGCTCACTGCTGGGAGGGAATTCCCTTCCCAGGAGCTCCAGCTGGGAATGGTGCTCAGAAGGAGCCCCACAGAGCTCCTGGGGATCACAAGGACACTCCAGACAGGGATAAATGCACAGGGAAATGGAAATCCTGTCCAGCTGTTCCCACTGTTATCTCAGGGCTGCTCAGGGCAAGGCTCAGTGCTGTCACATTGAAGGACACACATTCAGTGCCAGGCTCCTCCTGCTCATGGAAGGAAAGGAGAGATTTTCCAGGATGGCTAGAGGAGAGAAATGATGAGTTCCCATTGAATTTGGCTGGGAATTTTCTCCTCCCTCTTGCACTGAAGCATTCCCATAGGTCTGCCAGTACTGGGAAAGCTTCAGTGCCTCTGAGAGGACCAAAGGAGCTGCTGGGATCCTGGCAGAGCCAAAGGATGCCAACACCTTTTCTACACCCAGGAGGTGCTGCAATTCCTACCCCAAGTGAGCTTCAGGCCCACCAAATCCACCTGAACATGGCACAGTGTTCAAGCACACCAAGCACAGTGAGCCCCAGGGTTTGTGTGGGTCAGAGGGAGCTGCAGGCTGGACATGGCACGAGCCCACAGGGATCTTCCAGAGCCTTTCCCAAAGCCCTGCAGCCAGGCAGGATCATGCAGCCACAGCTGACATCCCTGCCCTGCACTGCACACGTGGGGCTGGAGATAGACAGAGGGAAGGGTGGGAATCAGAAAACCAGAAACTTCTACAGACACTGAAAGAATTGATCTGCAGCCTTGGAAGAAGCTTGGATTGATGTAAAAATACAATACACAGACATTAGGCATAAAAATAATAAACTTATGTTTCTATAGTTGTAAGATTGTGACAATGATGCCTCAGGTTTAGCTTTTCTATTTTTCACATTCTGTGCTGTTTTTAATGTGTGGGTCTGGGCTTCATATTATGGGATGGTGAGCTATCTGCACAGAGCAGGGAGACAAAACAATTCCTTCTCTAGCTGGGGACCAAGGACAGGTGATCCAAATCTCAGGCCCAAGAGCACAAACAATGTGGGCTGAAGAGAGAAAAACAAGAAGGATGGGACTGCATAACCTAAAGTTGTAATTGAACAATTAGATCAAATATGCAAATGGACCAGAACTTATAAAAGTGAGAGACCCCATGACCAGTTGTCCATTTTGTGACCATTTTGGGTTGTGCTGCCCAAGGTGGATCTATTGAGGCCTCTTAAAAATTCCCTACTTTATTCTTTAACTCTGTCTAGTCTCTGTTCTAGGTCAGCCTTCACAAGGCATCACCTTAAGTGAGAAACTGTATGGATAAGATGATGAAGGGTTTATAATGTAAGGGTGTGATTGTATGGAATAAGCTGAGAGTTTAGAGGTTATAGCAGTGTATGTGTGCATGTGAGACAGAAGCCATTGGACAAAAGTATCCTCAGTGCAGCCAAAGTAAATAAAGGTGATAGGTTAGGAAAGCAAAATAAACCCTGTGGCATCTGTCTGTTGGGTTAGAAAGTTCTCTATTGCCTTGTAACAGAGAACTTGTGACCATTTTGAGCTATGGCCAACTGCTTGCTCCTCTAAAATCTCCCAGCCTCTGAGACTGATGTTCGTCTGAGCAGTAAATTGTTCTCAGCCCTAAAACAGTGCCAGCCCTTCTTTACTAACAGCAGCAATGACAGGGGAGCAGACCCAGCCACAGCACAGGCCAAGGGCAGGAGCAGGGACTGCCACCAACACTGGCATTGGGGGAGCCCTGGGAATGGCACCACCCATCCAGCCTGGCCCTGACACTAAACACAGGGCTCTCCAGTGATCCCAACAGCAAGGATTGGGCTATCCAAGGGATTTGGGTATCCAAAGGGCATCCAGGAGGAGATGCTGGGTGCTGCAGCCACATGGGATGGAGGAGGAGGCAGGAAGGGCTCCCTGAACATGGGAGTGCAGCTGGCTGGGATGAGGCTGGGTCACAAACTCTGTCATTGTCACTGCCATTTCCTGCTGACTCTGCAGGGCTGGGATGGATGTGGGCAGGGAAATGCTGTCAGTCTGTTCCCTGCTATCCCATCAGGCTGGCAGCTGCCTTCCAGCTGCATTCCCTGTCCAGGAGGAGCTCAGATGGGAAGGAAATGCAGCTTAACCAGCTCTGAGAGCCTTGAAACAGGAGCTTGTTTGTAAAAATGAACAGGTCTGACCTCAAAGTCCTTGAGAGACGACAGCAGCAAAGCCTCACAGAAACCCCAAACACACTAAAAGCTGCTTGGGAATTTTTAACTCTGAAGTTTTGGGTTGAAAATCACAGGAGTGCAACAGCATTGATTACATCTTACCAGGAATAATCCTCGATCTTAGGGGAAATCTGTAGTCAATGAAGAGAGAGTCTTATCCCGGGAAAAAGCCAACACTCAGTGACACAGGGCTGCTCCTGCCCTGGCTGAGTCACCAGACACAGGAAAAAATCAACTTTGTGGCTCTGGCTGAGGTGGGAAGGGACCTGTGTGTCCCACAGCCCCAGCAGGTGCATCACAAGTGAGTCTGCTCCTATGAAAGGACAGATAAAAGAAAAAAATCCCCTCCCTTTTCAGTCATGACAGGCAGGGAACTTTCCAAAGGCTTTAGGAAAATAATGGGATGAAAAAACTCCTCATTCCTCACCTCAGTTCATTATGAGCCTCATTTCTTGGTGTCACATTTTCCTTGGCATTTCCCAAGAGTGTTTTTTTGTCAGAAGACAAAGTTCAGTTTTGCTGGGAGTTGGATTTTAGGGAGAGACAAGCCTGGTTTTTTTGGTTTATGGGGTAATTTATATCCCAGCCACTGCAGCACAGGCACAGAGCAAATGTGCTGATGCTCACCTTGCCTGGGGAAGAGGGAGGGCAGATTTCAGTGCTTGTTCCAGGCACCCAGGAATACTTTGGAGGACAGCTGTCCTCCAGGGAGAGCTGCTATAAAACAGCTTCCACAGGGCCTAACTTTGCTGCAGCTCAGCAATTCCTGACCAAATTGCAGGCACTGGGGGAGC
Source organism: Peucedramus taeniatus (assembly GCA_013400575.1). Classification (NCBI taxonomy): domain Eukaryota; kingdom Metazoa; phylum Chordata; class Aves; order Passeriformes; family Fringillidae; genus Peucedramus; species Peucedramus taeniatus. Next base: position 743,037 of record WBNO01027183.1, on the reverse strand, counting down.
CAGGGCAGCTCCAGCTCATGCATCATCCCCACAGTAATGAGATCTCAGGGCTGGAAATGTGGCCATGGCCCAGGCAATGGGGACAGCAGGGCTGGCCTGGGGGGCCAAGAAAGAAGGGGAGCAGTGTGCCTTGCAGGATGCTGGCAGGATGGAATTTAAATGATTGATTTCCCTGCTGTCACCCCCCATGGCAGCTCCTGCTGCAGAGGATCCCTGAATCCTCCCCACAGCAGCAAGGAGTGGCTGGGACAAGTCCTGGATGGGGCAGCACTGAGGTATCCCTGGGATGCAGATGAGGGGGTTCCTGAGCACACCAGGGAACAAGGGACACGGCCTCAAGCTGCACCAGGGGAGGCCCAGCCTGGACACCAGGAGGAATTTCTCCCTGGAAAGGGCTGCCAGGCCCTGGAACTGCCCAGGGGGGTTTGGAGTCCCCATCCCTGCAGGTGTCCCAGGAACATGTGGCACTCAGTGGAAGGGGGAAAATGCAGACTCAGGTGCCTCCTTTGCCACCTCTTGCCCCACAGAGGATGGAGATCTGGAAGCCAAGGAGAAATTCAAGTGATGGAAGTCATGCCTAAGAAAAACGGTGTGGGATGGAAAACAAAAAACCAGCTGTCCTGGGGACACTGGAGGTGTCTTTGGTGTCCCCAGCTGGCACCTGCCTGAGGAGTCCCTGGGACAGAGTCAGTGAGAGCCAAATCCTACAGCAGGGGAAGTTCAAACCTCACCAAAATGCAGTGGAAAGAGCAACATGGGTGAGTCCTGCTGAGGAGGAGAGCAGAGTCAGAGCCCAGCTGAGCATGGCAGGAGCTCCCTCAGGGTTCCTGAAACCCAGTGATGAAGGGCACAAAGAAAGCAAACTTTGCCAGATGCATGAACCTGCCCAGCCCCTTGTCCTGGCTCCACAGCCCAGCAGCCCCAGGGATGCTGTTCCTGCTCTCCACATCTGGATTTCACCATCCAGGCCTCTGGACAGGCTCTGACCTGGCCCAGTGTTAAACCAACCCCTGACAAATCCCCACCACTGCCTGCCAGAGGCACCAATCCCATGAAAATCAGTAAAAAGCTGACACCTGCCAGAGTTTCAAGTGACAGGCTGAGTCCTGAAATGGATTTCTTCACCCACCAGTGACTCTCACATGGTTATTGCACGGGCAGAGCCATCACATTTCCCAGCAAAGATGATCAGAGTCTTCCCAGCATAAAAATCAACTTGTCAGGGACAACAGGAGAATCAGCTGGGGTGAAAATATCAGTCCTTTCTCCCTGCTCTGCCTGTCCCATCTGCCAGCAGATAACAAGGATGACAAATCCTTTGCTCTCAGGAGGGAATGAGCCGGGAGCCTCCTGCCACCCCTTCCCCAGGAGGGACAGCCACAAGCCCAGCACCTCCTGCTCACAAACAATCCAAACACGGCTCCAGCTCCGTGCAGAAGGTTGGGATGAAAAGCATTTTATCAGTTTAGAACACGAGAGCAGAGCTTCACTAAAGCACCCTGGAGCACCCCCTGTAAATCCTGAGCTGACAGCTCAAATGCCAGAGCTCGGAGCTGAGCTCACACTTGTGCTGATTCCTGCTCTTAAAATAAATGCAGGCAGTGATTGGATATTGTTCAGGGGTGGAAATATTTCTTCCAACCATGCCATAATAATTCTGAAGAGACAAATCTCCTCTAACAGGGGTGCAGGTACAAATAAACAGATGCAGGTTATATATTCCTGGTGTATCAGTATTTCTAAGAGCTTTTCCAAGGTCAGTCCTACCCTTGTCTTATTTCCCTCCAAATTAATTTGATTTTTATTTGGAAACATCCTTAAGCCCCAATTTCTAACTGGATTTTTGGTGTCTGACAGATAAAATACTTATAAAGTAATTATAAAATGCTGGTCTTGAGTTTATATTACTGGCAAGTTTGGGCTGTGGGGTTTTTTGTTTGATTGCTTCAACCTCTTTTAATGTTTGGGTGGGTTTTTTTGTTTGTTTNGGTTTTTTTTTTTTTTTTTTTTTTTTTTTGTTTTGTTTTGTTTTGTTTTTAAGTTTGCTGAACTGCAGGAGTCTCCAAGGTCCTGCAAGGCATCAGCAGGTCTGGAGTAGCTGCTCCATGCTCCTTGTGCCTGGAGATGGAGGAGGGAGAGCTGATCCATCCCCACACAGCCCCATTCCACAGAGCAATGCCAGGTGCAACTCCCATGGCTGATAAATAAAATTTCTCCAGGTTTTAGTGGTCTCCCTGTTGCTTTTCCCACATCTTGCTCTAACTCAAACATATCTTTCCCTGGTAGGTGAGCACAGAGTTTCATTCCCTGCTGGAGGGAGTGCAGCTCTGGGGTCCCAGCACAGGAAGGACATGGAGCAAGTCCTGAGGAGGCCACGGAGCTGCACCAGGGCTGAAGCCCCTCTGGAGCCAGGCTGGGAGAGCTAGGGGTGCTCACCTGGAGAGGAGAGCTCAGAGCCCCTTGCAGGGCCTGAAGGGGCTCCAGGAGAGCTGGAGAGGGACTGGGGACAAAGGGTGGAGGGACAGGACACAGGGAATGGCTCCCATTGCCAGAGGTCAGGGATGGATGGGATATTGGGAATTAGGAATTGTTCCCTGTGAGGGTGGGCAGGCCCTGGCACAGGGTGCCCAGAGCAGCTGTGGCTGCCCCTGGATCCCTGGCAGTGCCCAAGGCCAGGCTGGACATTGGGGCTTGGAGCAGCCTGGGACAGTGGAAGGTGTCCCTGCCATGGCAGGGATGGGATCAGATGGCTTTTAACATCCCTCCCAACCATTCCATGATTCCACGATTCCCATGCCATGGGAATGCCACTCCATGTGCTCTGTGCACATAAATCCTCTGGCTTGGCAGCACCAGTGATCTGCCTTGCTGGATTTAGAGGACAAATCTGGGGGAAAAAGGTCTGGGATATTAAGAGGAGATGCCAGGCTTTTCTTCTGGAAATACTTTTAAAGCTCCAGGCCGACCCTCAGCCAATTTAACTGCAGCAGTAAAAGCAGCTCAAGTCAGTGGTTAAACCTCAAAGGGATCCCTGAATTGTGCTTGACTTAATGAATCCAATAATCGATTCCTACTGCACAAATAAGGTGTGGGTCGGATCAGCTAATAAGCATTCTCAGTTAATTGCTTTCTTCAAGTGACAATTTGTACAAATGATACCATCAAAGTAGTAATAATATCCCTATTGATTAAATTAATCTCGAAAAGACAACTCAAATAACTTTAATTAGCAATGCATGACACAAGCACAAAATACTCTGAAAACAACCTTGCAGCCATCCCATACTTTGAAACCATGGCAGCAGCCATGGCAAAGACTTTGGCATCTTTATTCCAGCAGATGCACACAATTTTATGGAGCATCTTTAGGGAATGTCTGTGACTAACCATGAAAAGCCATTAAGCCTCCCTGCAGAGCACAGGAGCACAGGCAGCCTCCCCACTTAGTCACACTCCCTGAAACCCAGGGCCACAGACAGCTCCAAAAGAAATGAAAACTTTCCAGCAGGAGGAGCAGGGATGGGCAATGAAGTCTCTGTGCCAAAATTCCCAGTTGGATCTACCAAGGACCCACAGCAGCAGCAGCACTTTCAAGCCATGAGAATTGGGCACCAGGTTGATGAAATCAGAGCAGAAATTCCTCCAGAACAGGAAAGGGTTAAAGAGCTGGCCCAAAGCTTGTTCAGAGAGAGCAGGAGTTGAGCTGGGCCAGGAGAAGGGGACACAGCACCCAGAGCTCCCCAGGATGAGGGAATGGGAATTGTGGAATCCCAGAGTGACACGCAGGAGCTCAGGGCCATCCTGAGAATGGGACTAACAGAGCTGGGTTTAGGGCTTTTAGGGGGGGTTTAAGAGGCTCCTGCAGGACTTTCCTCACTCTGCTCCCTGAAGCAGCTGAAAGGAACATAAGGCCCAGATATTTCCCACAGGCACAGTACAGCTCATTTTACAGCACTTACAAAATCAGGAAAATCTTTAGAGTGAAAAGTTTCTCTGAGATCTTTGAGTTCAGCCATGCCCCAGATCTGCCAAGGCCACCAGAACCACCAGCACCATGTCCCCAAGTGTCACATCCCCAGTGTTAAACCCCCCAGGGATGGGATACCCCCACCCTGAAGCACATTAACAAATCAGAGCTCTTGTACACGGCTTTGGCTCTTCCAGGTTAGTCCAGCCCAACCTTCTCAATTCTTTATTTCCATTTGTTATTCAGATTCCTCAGTTTAATTTCCCATCACAGGGTTAGCTTGTGCTTTTGCCTGAAACACTGCAAATTTTCCATGTCCTTCTTGTAGCCTCAATGGATTTATTACTTTGTTTTTCTTCTTTGGGCAGTTCTGGCATTAGATTTTTCAGATATTTTGGAGCCAAAACTGCTGCCAGGATTTGAGGTGAGGCTGCACCAGTGCAGAGCAGAGAGGGACTATCACATCCATAAAACATTCAAAAGTGCCCCAGGATTCTCAGAATGATGATGGAATTTGCACCATCATCAAAAAGAAACAGTTTCTGCATTTATTTTCATCCAGGAATCACTGAGACAACCAAGGAACCCTCAAGTCACTTTTGGGACTCCAGACAGCCACGTATCAGGCAAAACAGCAAAACATCCACAAACAGATTTTTGAAGCTCAAGAATCTTTAAAATTCTACTTTCTGTGCAGCCTTACAAGGCAGATTTCTAAGTATTTTGGTTCTCAAAACCACCAGTAATTTAAAAACCTTGAAACCTTGACCAGAACACACAGCATGAGTGTGAAAATGCATGGCTTAGAAACTCAAGCTTAGGAAAGTCACCTGAGGAAGAGAAGGGCTTTTTCCCCCAAAAGTATGTTTATTGGCCTTTCTAAAAAATTCAGCACATGAAAAAGAAGAGGACAAATGCTCACCACTTTCTCTGAGACATCCATCTGATTTTTCCAGTTAATAAGCCATTCTTCAATAAAATCCCCCCAAACCAGGCAAATTAGCTGAAATTATTGTGAGAAGAGCAGCTCCACAATGAGACCAAAAATCCCAAATCCAAACAAACCAGGAGAGGCATGGGAGAAGCCGGGTTTGGAGAGAGATCTCTGCAGCCCCACTGCAGGATGAGCAGTAATTACTTCACAAGGAGAGGAGCTCTGTGGCACACTGAAAGCCTTTAATTTCCACTCCCTTGTTTAAGTGAGATTATTGCTCCCCGTAGCCAACAACAACAGATTCCCTAAGTTTCCCATGCCTTGCCAGCAAAGCAAATATCCTCTGGTAAATCTCTGAGCTGAACAATGATTTTTCATTTTTACAACAGCACAATCAATGCAATTTTCCAGTTAGAAGTCTCCAGCCTCCCTCTATCAGCTTGTTAATGCACAAGTGTACTCCAAAACATGCCTGGAAGAATCTCCACAGACTCTGCCATCCCAGGTTACTCTGAACATGGAATTCATCACTTATGAATCACTTCAGTGTGTGTAAACACTTGAATCACTAAGCCAGATCTAATATTGTACACAGTAATCAAGGGATGCTGTCAGGGGGAGGCACTGAGGCAGCTCTGAAATCCTGCCTTGTAGAGTTTTACTGTTCAAAGCAGGTTTTGTGCTTGTGAACATGTTTTATTTGCAGATGCTAAATATCTGGAATATATTTATTTTGATATATATTATATCTGAAAAAAATATCTGCAGGCTTTCTGTCTTCTTGAGACATTCACAGGAGTCCCAGCACCCCCAAACACTGTTCACCCAACTGTGTTTTTCCTGCTATTAAAGATCCCTGTAATTTCCAGCAACACTGTGACAACAGAGCCAGGTTCAAGCTGGAAATGCCATTTCATTCCAGCAGCTTTTTGCATCAGGTCACACAGATTGGAATCCAAAGAAAAAAAATTAAACTCATCCCTAAAACCGAGTCATTTTTCTCCCTTAAAGTGAAATTAAAATGCTGTGAATGCCAGCACCTCCCAGCTGCCCCGAAGGATCCCAGTAACTGTTCAACTCAGTGACAGCTCTGGGCTCCTGAGAAAAACCGTGAGGTGACATTTTGCTGCCCAGTGGCACAAACCTTGATGCCCAGCTCGATGTTCTCCCCTCCGTAGACATCCATGCCAGGGTCCAGGAGCCCGATCTCCCCAAAGAACTTCCTGTTGACCACGAAGGAGCAGCCGATCATGGCCGGAGTCCTGCATGGAGAGAACCACAGGGATGACATTTAGGGACACTGCTCCATCCCTGCTGCCCACAGCTCACTGCTGCTCAGTTGCTGGGCTCAGCTGCCTCCCACCACTGCTCATCCCAAAGATTTTATGCCTATGTGCCTTTGAAGACATTGTTTTACCACTGCAATAAATGGTGCAAAATCCAGGCTCATTTCAGGCTGTACAGACTGGAGAAAGGTTTTCCTGGAGCTGAACTATTTTCTTAGGTTGGAAATGGGGGTGTATATTCTATTTCCATCTGTCAGAGGTGGGGCAGTTCTCTTCTGTTCATTGGGCAGTTTTCTTTATCTCTCCCACAACCAATCCTCCCTCCAGGAGATCTCTTCTGTCCATGGCCACTGAGTGTCCCTGC
>WBNO01027183.1:613526-736387 GCA_013400575.1 Peucedramus taeniatus | reverse complement strand
CAGCTCCTGTTCTCACTCTGGCACTGGTTTTTTGTTTTTGGGGTTTTTTTTTGTTTTGTTTTTGTTTTGTTTTGTTTTTGTTGGGGTTTTTTTTGTTTTGTTTTTTTGTTTTATGTTTGTTTGTTTTTTGCTTTTTGGGTTTTTTGTTTGTTTGTTTTTTGTTTGTTTGGTTGGTTTTTTTGGGTACTATTGCATTTGTGTTTTTAATTTTCCTAGTAAATAACTGTTATTTCTATTCCCATATCTTTGCCTGAGAGCCTCTTAACTTCAGAATTATAATAATTCGGATGGAGGGGGTTTACATTTTCCATTTCAGGGGAGGCTCCTGCCTTCCTTAGCAGACACCTGTCTTTTCAAACCAAGAACCCTTCTCTTACTTCCAGCATGTCTGGAACAGAGTAGACTTTAGGATGGGTATTTTTAGGGTATTCCAGGAAAGAGCATTTCCAGTTGGAATCACAAAGGAGCCATGGCCACCAGAAACAAGCTCACTGCAAATCTGTAGAAGCAAATCCTTTAAAAACTGCTTGGAGAAGCATCTGTGGGGTCATTTCCCAGTTCCCTCAGTATCAGCGTGACTCTGGGTTAGGGATCAAGTTGTCACATCCATCCTGCACCTCGTGCCCTCCAGCTCAGGGCTCTCAGCTCACACTGCAGGAGCAGTCAGGAGCAGGGCAGGGAAATAACAGAGAAAAACTGAGAGTATCAATGGAATAGCACAAGGAGGGAGGAAAATCACAGTGCCAGGAGTTAATTTGTCATAACTGTGCAATTTTAAGGACATTATAGATGGTTGTGTTTACTAATGACCCTCATTACTCGCAAACTCCTAGACCAGCTCTGCAGCTGCTCCAGCTGCCCTGAGATGAGGGTGCAGTTCTGATTCACACACTCTGAGATCACATTTCAGGGGATTTTTTGAGTGCTTAGCCCTCCTGACCCTCTCCATAAAACTGCACTTTGCCCAGAGCCCAGCACTGAACAATCCCATGTGGTTCTGCTCGTGCTGCTTGGGGACACTCTCAGCTGCTGCTGCCATGGTGTGTGTACAGTTTGCCCCTGGGATATTCCCTGTGCTGGAACAGAAATAGAAAAAGCATTCTCCCATTTGACTGCTGCTCTTTGAATCCATGCTGTAAAGAAAAACCCCAGGGATCTACTCAGTCCAGCAGGGAGGTGCTAGTGAATTTTACAGCAAGGTCCTGCCAGAGTCTGATTTTTTGGGAACTCCAGGTGATGCCTTGTGAAGGCTGACCTAGAACAGAGACTAGACAGAGTTAAAGAATAAAGTAGGGAATTATTAAGAGGCCTCAATAGATCCACCTTGGGCAGCACAACCCAAAACGGCCGCAAAAATGGACAACACGTCACAGGGTCTCACATTTTATAAGTTCTGGTCCATTTGCATATTGGAGCTAATTCTCCAATTACAGCTCCAGCCCATGAAGTCCCATTCTTCTTGTTTTTCTCTCTTCAGTCCACATTTTTTATGCTCTTGGGCCTGAGATTTGGATCAGTTGTCCTTGGTCCCCAGCTAGAGAAGGAATTGTTTTGTCTCCCTGCTCTGTGCAGATAGCTCACCATCCCCATATGAAGCCCAGACCCACACACTAAAGCAGCACAGAATGTGAAAAATAGAAAAGCTAAACCTGAGGCATCACAGAACTCCCCTGCCCACCCTGAGCTCTAAGCTCTCAATAGGGGGATGGAATGCCCATCATCACTTCTGCCAGCCCATGGAAATCCCACAGCCCCTAGGAATTCCTGCTGTCCAGAGGGAAGCTTCTCTTGAGGTAGGAATGGGGCAAAAGGATCCTGTGTGGTAACAGCAGCCCCCAAATCCTGGCTCAAAGCCCATTCCAGCTTTGTCCATGCCCTGGAGCACGTCCAAAGCTGGACTGAGCAGGTTTGGCCTGCAGAGGTGGAGAACAGCCCTGAACTCCCCAGACCTGGCTCACAGCACGGCCCAGGCCCAGCTCTCCATCCACACCCCACACGGTGCCCACATCTGCCAGAGGAGCTCCTGGGGTCCCTAGGGCAGCTCAGGAATTCCAAGGATTTCACAGCTCAGCTCCACCAAGAGCCACCAAACTCATCCTGATGAAAACCATGAGTTCCTTGGATGAAAGTTTCTGCCCACTTTAATATTATTATTTACAGACATTTTAATATTTCTAATAGAAAGTAGAAGAGCTGGATGCTGCTGCCACATTAAATTAGTTCCAATTGGAATTCATCAGAGGGTTTTTCCAATAGATTTCTTCCCTGACAGCTGGCTCAGCCTTCCTTCCACAGAGCAGGATAATGTTTCATGGTTTGCTGCCACTCTGGTACTTAAGATTTCAATTCTCTTGCTTTATTTGTAGCAAGTTAACTGCCATTAACAGAAACAATTCCTTCTGAAATGATAACCACCTTACAGATGCCAAATCTAATAGTTCCATTATCCTAGATTACCTCCTGGAATTTAAGAGAAGGGAAAATTGCTCTGGTTCTATCCAGGGTATGAACAACCCAGTTCATCTCCTCCACTGGGAATAGGTGTGGAAACCTCTGACTTCTCCTGTCAAAAACTGTTAGAGGCACTCAGAGAAGACTTAAAAACCAGAAAAAGAATCCAGGAGAGAGTTTCAGACAAAGGAAACTGCATTTTGGACCCAATAACGTGGATCAGCGGGAACTCTCAACCAGAGAGTTTTTCGGGGTTTTCTGGGCTGGAAACAGCTCAGGAGCCATGAACAGGACCTGCACCCTGAGAGCTCCTTTCATAGTTTTTTATAAATCAGGGAATGGTTTGGGTTGGAAGGGACCTCAAAGCCCATTCAGTGCCACCCCTGCCATGGCAGGGACACCTTCCACTGTCCCAGGCTGCTCCAAGCCCCAATGTCCAGCCTGGCCTTGGGCACTGCCAGGGATCCAGGGACAGCCACAGCTGCTCTGGGCACCCTGTGCCAGGGCCTGCCACCCTCACAGGGAGGAATTTTTTCCTGAGACTTCACAACATGACTTCACTTTATAAATAAAGCGCAGAGCCATCAATCCTTCCCAAAATTCTCTTGGAAACAGCTTAACTGGGATTTAGCAACTTCACCTTCAAGTTTTCCCCTTCCCCACTGTGCTGCATGTCCCATTCCAGCCCAGGACCCCGGGCAGCTCCCAAGGCACTGCTCCTGCTCCCTCCAGCAATCCAAATTAAGTGCTCCATTCTCCTCTGTAACAATGCTTCCACATTAAATAAATGAGGAATCAAGCAGCACTCAACAATTTAAATAAAAACACCATTTGATTTGGGAGTAAATCCCTCAAAAAGGTGGCCGCTGACAATAATGGATTGCTCATCCCCAACGAAATAATGGCCTGCAGACAAAGAGCTGATAAAGCCTCTTGTTCCTCTGCCCCTTAATTAAAACCATTTACACAGCTTGTTTTTAAAAATCACCCAGCTCAGCCGAATGCATTTTTATTTGTCCGATAGCTATTCTCCCTTTAATGAGAAAGGAAAAGCAGAATTTGGCAGGAAGGAAGAGCAGAGATGCAGAGCAGAATTATTGGGTTTGTATCCAGAACTCCACAGTGTTACTTCCTTGCCATTCTTTTGGTTTATTCTTCTATAGAACAAGTGAAGAAAGGTCAAGAAGAGCAGCTTTTATGAAATATCCTCCTCATGGATCTCTAAATAAAGATGAAGGAGATACAGGGAAAAACATTTATCCTGCTCTATTAAGTTACTTAAATGGTCTGCCTTTCTTTAGCTCACAGTTATCATCTAATGATTAAAAAGTCTCAAGGAGATTGCCCCTTCAATTCAAGGAAATTAATTTTCCCCCACAATTGGATTTGGCTTCCAATTTTACACTAAAGAGCAGGTTATAAAATATGTAGAAAAAAGATATTAAAAAATAATTAGTGCGTTTACCATCGACTGCAAGAGGCTGAGAACAGACTGGGAGAACTTCCAGGGTGTCCAATTCCTGTTAAACTGCTGCTGGTTCTAATAAACTTGGATCATGGAGTTGCTCACCTTCCACACCACAAGGCACTGCCCCACACTTGGAGCATTTGGGGCCGTCCTGTACCTGCCCAGAAGAAATTTCTTTGCCCCTCTCCCAGCCTTGCCATTCCTATTTCAACACACTGAATTCACACATCTTACAATCATGGAGTGGGTTAAAACTCATCCAGTTTCATCCATCCCAGGCTGCTCCAAGCCCAGCCTTGTCCAGCTTGGCCTTAGACACTGCCAGGGATGGGAAATCCACGGAATAACTTGTGCCAGGGCCACCCCACCCTCCCAGGGAACAATTCCTGCCCCATATCCCATCCATCCCTGCCCTCTGGCAGTTTGACCCCATTCTCTGTGTCCTGTGCCTCCAGTTCCTGATGCAGGGTCCCTCTCTGCCTTCCCTGTGGCCCCTCCAGACCCTGAGAAGTGCTGGGAGGTCTCCAACACCTCCTCTTCCCCAGGCTGAACAATCCAAAATTTCCCAGCCCATCTCCAGAGGGGAGGAGCTCCAGTTCCTTTATCAATGTCACAGCCTCCTCTGGGCCTCGCCCCCACAGCTCCACGTCCTCCCCACATCCTCCCCATGCTGGGGACACCAGAGCTGTGCTCCAGGGGGCTCAGGGGAACAATCCCATTTTCCACTTTGGGATTTCCCACTCCTGCTGCCTCTCTGTACCTCCACTACCCAGCTGGGGCTCACTGGTGGGATCCAGCATCTCAGCAGGAAACTCTGGGAGCCTCTGAGCTCCAGGGCTGAAATTCAACCAACTCCCAATATGCAGAAAATGTCAGGTAAATTATTAAATTAAGGCCTGTGGCTTTAATTAGTGGCCTATCAATGATTTCCCTGATGACAGCAGGGAAGGGAAGAACACCACCTTTATTTTCATGCGACACTCTGTGATAAAACAGTGGATTTTCTCTTGGCCATAGGCAAGATTAAGGACCTGCCTGCAAAAGAAACAACTCAGTGCTGTCTCCTCTGTGCTCAGAGAATAAATTAAAAAAATATTAAAGTCTGGGATGAGTAACACAGGTTTAGACAAGGGAATGTTTGTGTGGAAATTTAATACAAGGATTGACCCCTCTGATCATCAAGCAGGGATAGCCAGAGCCTGCCCAGGGCAGATCCCTGTGGGACAGAGCCCATCCAAACCCTCTGCTTCACTGGCAGCTGTGGCCTGGCAATCAGGGATGCCAGGATAGAGCCTCCAGCTCTGACTCTCCCTGGCCAGTCCAGCCCATTGCAGCTCACAGGATGGCTCTGGGGTGGCTGAGGGGCAGCACCCCTGCTGAGTGTCCCCAGGCCACCCCAGAGCTGCCACCACCCCCAGGTGACATCCTGTTCTCAGGGCACCCCTCCACAAAGCCATGGAGCAAACCTCTGCTCCCTCAGAGAGATGGAGGAGGAGGGGAACTGGAGGAATTAAAAAGTCACTGGAAAGCAGCAGGTCTGGTTCCAGTGACTCTTGGCTTCTGGAGCACCCAGTCCCTTGGGAAGTGCCCTGCAGAGCCTGACCTGTCCCTGGGGTGCCTGGAGGGGCAGGCAGAGCCTGGAGCTGGAGTCAGCCCATTCCCTGAACTGGGATTGCAGCAAGACAAGAGGAATCTCTGCATGGGGAAATGGGGTCAGGCAGAGCAAAGCAGAGACCCAGGCCCTGCCCCACCTGCCACTGTCCCCCTCAGCTTTATCCCACTCCCTGTCCTCAGACAGGGCTGGGCCATACCCAGGAGAGGATGAGGCAGAACCTCCTGCCTGGCCCTCTCAGCCTTCTCCCCACAGGCTCCCCAGTGTTACAGATGGGTAATGGGATGGTTGGCTCTCACAATGAAGGGGTGAACATTTTGTGTGTGTTAAGAGAAGTTTTGTAGATGTACAGTTGTGTTTCTGCAATGTGTCCTCCCCTTGCACTGTTATCAGGGGATGGCCTTGGCACTTGAGGCATTTGGGAGGGCTGGCTTGTGACTATGGCAACACCTGCCCTCAAATCAAGGTGTAAGAAGTGATCTGCACCCCTGGGCAGCAAGGAAGGAGTCACTGACAGGACTTTAGGAGGGGCTAGAGGTATAAAAGGCAGAGCATCCATTTTGAAGAAGAGCACATGGCTGGTAATCACAGGGGCTCCCAGTGCTGTAATTTTCCCTTATTTAGTCCTTTTGTTGTATTTTTTGTTAATGTTTAATAAACCTTTCAAATTTTAAAAGTGAGCAGTCATTTCTCACATCAGCCACAACCCCAAGCATGTGGTGCCTCCATCTCATCCCTTCCTTACCCCATCCCAGCTCCTCCCAACCCCAAACACGTGGTGCCCCAATCTCAGCCCCATCCCAGCTCCTCCCAACCCCAAACACGTGGTGCCCCCATCTCAGTCCCATCCCAGCTCCTCCCAACCCCTAACAAGTGGTGCCCCAATCTCAGCCCCACCCCAGTTCCTCCGACCCCAAACACCCCAGGCAGGATGCAGGAGGCATTCAGTGGAGCAGGGTTTGCTTTGTTAGTGACCTCAGCCCTGGATTTCTACAGGAAGGGCCAAGTGCCTGAGGCCAGGGCAGCCAGGGGAGGCACTGCCCAGGCACAAGCCTGATGGCAAAAGCCCAAAATCTGGTGTCACACACAGAGCACATCTCCAAAGGGGAACCCCAAATTCCTGTGGGACACCTCGGTGCAGAGCAGGAGCTGGAAGAGCTCCCAGCTCCCTTTCCCTGCCGGGGGGATGGAGAGAGCTGGATATCTTTCCCAGGGATGTAACCAAATGTCCATGAAGGAATGGCATTTCAGTCCCCAGCAGCATCCCCTCCTTAATCTCATCCCCAGGGCAGCATCTCCAAGAGCTGTTCCTTGAACAATTCTGGTTTCCCTGCCCCAGTGCCCTTGGTTAATTGTCTGTTTCCAATGGGTTTATTTTCCTGCTGTTGCTAAGTACCACAGAACCTGTGAAACAAATTAAAAATAAGAGATACCACATAAAAGAGATGCTGGATTGAATGGCTTTGCTGAATTTACTGGAGATTAATACCACTTAAACTTTAATGGCAAGGAGGCTGTGAAAACTGGATTTTAAAAAATACTTCCTCCATCTATCCATGCCTGTGACCTTGCTGAACGCACATTTGACTTTGTCACTGTTCTCTGCCTGCTCTGGAACTTCAGGCAAAGCATTTGACTCCTTTCTAGCTCTGTTTCCTCCTCTGTCAGGTGAGTTTAACACCTGGATGCTCTTGAGAAAAACCATTTACAAATCAGTTTAGTGCTTTCCCCACTGGAGCTGCTGAATTGACTGCTGATATTGCCATGGGTGCCAGACCCCTCAGTCTCTGGTGAGAAAAGCACGGTGGTTTACAACCTTCTGAGCAAGGCTTGGCTGTTTTCCAGCCTTGCTGCCCTGTTAGAGCAGCATCAAAAGCTGGTGCCCACCTTGTACCCAGACAGGAGAGTCCACACAGAGAATCAGGCTTGGGGCTGAGATAAGGCAGAGCAAGATTTTCATTTGTGCACTGGCTCATAGTGGAAGCCACTGAAAAATGCATAAAAGATGCAAGAAAAACACTTCCCCTGCCTGGAAAGCCACTGCAAATCAAGGCAGGGCACAAAGGGAGCCCAGAGCAGAGATGAGGAGTCAGGAAGGCTCAGGATCTGGTGAACCTGGTTTTGTTTCCCCTCTGGGCTGGTCTCCTAAAGGTGTGACCCTCAGAGCAGCTCTGGAGATGGCTGTTCCATGTTCCCTGCACACCCTGTGAGCAGCCCAGGAGCTGAGCCCAGCCTGGGCTCCAGCAGGGACAAGATGTTTGCTGCTGTCCCATCGATTACAGCGTGGCCACCAACAGGAGATAAAGGTCTGACAAAAGCAAGCAGTTTGAAATTTCAACCTGAGCTGGGAGATGAAGAAATCCAAGAGTCTCCACCTGTGGATCCCTGCCCAGGAACGAGGCAGGGAAGGAGAACACACCCCAAATTAACCCCAAACAGGCACCATCAGTCACCTCAACCCAGCCTCTAGCACCTCCTCAGAGCTCCTTGGGGGCTTCAGTCCCACGGGAATCTCCATTAAACTGGCAGTGTTTGCCTATGCAAATCAGACCTATTTATTCCAAGGCAGGGATGCACAACTCCCCAGGGCAAAGTCAGCCAGCAACTTCAAAGTTCCCCCAGAAGTAGTTTAAAAGCTCATTTGTGCTAATTGGCAGCCACTGAAATCCAGCTCATTGGCAGCTGGGAGAAGAGCAGGAGGGGCCTCACCAGATTCTGGGATTTAACACTCAGCACCTTCAAACCAGTCCTCAGCTCCTCGAGAGAACAACAAAGTCTGATGATAATTCCCAGATTTAAGGATTTGAGTTTGCACCACTTCAAAGCCCCAGTGACAGCACATGGATGCAGAGATTTCACCCCTGGGATGGGGAAAGATGTCGTGGCCTTTTATTTCAGAGGAGGGTTTGGGTTGGAACCTTGCAGACCATCACATTTCAATCCCTTCACCCCAAACCCTAGAGATCAGGTGGAATAAAAAGGAAATAGATACTGGTATTGAATATAAAAATATTCAAAGAGGAGTACCATGGATTTCTTTAAGACTTGGCACTACCAGCCTTACTGACAACAAAATAAAGTGCAGGAAAAGGCAAAGAAAAAAGCGGCCAAACATTTCTCCTTAGAAACCCCTCAGATGGTGACCACAGTTTGGGTGGCCAAGACTGCATGTGCTCATCTAATCCCAAATCTAATCCTGAATCCACTCCCACTGCTTTGCAGGAGGGAGCACCTCATTCCTTGTGGCCAGAGCAAAGGGAACCCTGCAGGTTTGGGGTCTCTGCTGCCCTGGGGGTTTTGGCTCCTGCTGCTGCTCACACTCCCTGAAGGGCCCTTCCAGGAACGCAGGAATTCCTCATCAGGAACAGACCCTTCAGCAAGAACTGCACTGTAACTCCAACTCCTTCCACTACTGCCAGAGTGCTAATTAAATGATAATTACTCTGGGATGTAATACGTATAACTATCAGGCACTTAACAGGGACGTGTTATTTACTTTGCTGTTTTTAACATGAATATATTTTTTCTCAAGGGCAGCCAAGCAGCTGATTTGAGTCGTGTTCTTCCTTTCCACTGAGCATAAAAATCACAATGAGCAAATTTCACAGGTAAACAAAGTTCTCTTTGTCTGAGGCACAACAACAACCATGCCCTGGTTAAAGCACTGAGCTGAGGCTGAAGGATCAGCATTAACACCCTGAATGCGAGTTTGGTACCCAAACTGGGACTTGGGCAGTGATTTCTGACCTATCTGCCACCAAAATACTCCTGTAGCTCCAAGTGACATCAGATGAAAGAAACTACAATAAAGTGACTTTTGAAGGTGAAGATGGGCTCAGGTGAGCATCTCTGCAGAACAAACCTGCTCTGTTTACAGCTGAAACACAGTTTTTAATCTCTGAACACTCAAGCCAAACTGCAGAAATCAGGAGAGAAATCTCCCTGAGCAAATCACTGCCTGGAACAAAGATGCTGCAAGCCCGAGCTGTGCATCTGGGGACAAACACACAAAGGGAACTGCCACAAAGCTGAGCTGAGAAGTAATTCCCTTGACAGGGAGAACAGAGCACAAGTCCCTGTCAGTTCCTAGGAAACAGCAGAACAGCAGAGCAGGGGAAGGCTGAGACCATGGTAAGGTCAGGCTGAACTGGGGGAGCAGCCCCAGAGCCCCTCTGCACCACAGGGTGACTTTGGGGGGATTTTGGGGTGACTTTGGGGTGATTTTGCACAGTCACATTCAAACCTGCAATACAACCACAATTCACCAACTGGTCCCAGTTCCCTCCAAACCCTCAGCAGCAGCAGCTCCCAAACACCAATCCCCCTTCAGCTCCACATTCCAGGCACTGCTGGAAGCCTGTGCAGGGTGATGCCATCAGCAGTGGGGTTTGCACAGCCCCTGGTGCTCTCTGCCAGATCCCTGCAATGGCTGGGAAATGTTCAGGAGCCTCAGGTCCTTGGGAATTGCAGGGATATTCCTGCAGACAGAGTTTAGGTGAGTGATTTCCATCCCCATCACGGGGTGTGGGGAATGGTTATTGACAGCTGGAGCAGCTGCACTCCCTGGGAAATGAGGGAGCAGTGAAACAGCCCCACAAACACCTTGGGGAGCCGAGTAATGCATTTATTGTGACACCTCCTTGGTAGCAGCTATCGGCGGGCAGGGAGCTCCCAGCTTTATCTCCCCCTTCACACATCCCTGGCACAGCAGCACAATTCCTGGAAAAGCAGCAGATCCATCCTGTGCCTTTAACAGCCAGTGCCACTCATTGCTCAGCTCTGGGGTTTGTTTTGTTTAAAACACCGAGCCAAGCTGATGGAAAAGAAAAATGAAAATGGGGGAAACTGCAGTGAAATGAAAATGCAAGCTTGGTAAAGATGATTGCCAGGTAAAGGAACTCAGGGGGGAGAGGATGGTTTGGGTTCACCTCCACCTTGATTAGTGCAGATCCACCCAACCACAAAGCACTGAGGCTGATGCTTGCAGAGAGATTTACCCCAACTGCTTGTTTAAGGATCAGGCACCCTGAGCCAACAGCTCCCAAAGCTGAAACCCCATCCCAGGGACACTGATCACACCAAGGGACCCTGGAAATCTGTGTTTCCTCCCACAGCTGCACAAGCTGGGAAGCACAGAGTGATTCAAGAGCTCTTGAAAAGGCAGAGTGGAGCAGTGCTGAGCACAGGGCAATCAGGGGAGTGCTGGAGATCAGCTTCAAACCCTGAGCACCAGCACAGCCTTGACTGACTTCTGCTGGGATGGGACACATTCACCATGAGCCCCCTCTGGGATTGCTGCTTGTGGTTTCTACATTCTTTTTTTGAGTGGGGAGGGTGCTGGTGTTGCTTTTTTAGTTTGCTTTGACTTGTTGTTTGTGGGGGTTTTAAATCACCAAATGCAAAATCCTGATGGATAAAAATATAGACAGAGCTGCTCCCAACTCCTAGGGCAAGGGTGACACCCTGGCATAGGGAATCCCAAGGGCTCCATGTAGTGGTTTCGGTTTGTTAATTTGAGATTTTGTTAATTTTGAGATTTTTTTGGTTAATGTACTAAAGAGTGTGGTGGGTTTAGTGTTATTACTAGTGTATTTACTTCTTGTTGTGAGGTGGGGTTAGGAGAAAGGTAAAGTAGCTTTAAAACTTTAAAAGGAGAAAAAAGAAAATTTGTTAACAGTAACTAAGAGTAATAAGAATTAGAATAAAACTTTCAGAACACTCCTCTTTCCTTTACAACTTTTTTTTTTCCTTACTGACAATGTAAAGAAACAAAACTTAAAATTTTAGTTAGTTTACTATTTCTAGAACAGTTTTTTTCAGTTTACTTAGGGAGAGAAGTCTTTCTTGTTAATGTTATGGAGACTTTTTTACAAGGAAAAAAAAAGTTCTTTCATGGCTCTCAATTTTGTCACTGCTTGGGGAAATCTGTAATTGTGAAGTCTCTCTCATTTTCTACTTTTGTCTTTAACATGTATTTTTCACAGAGGCATGTCACAGTGGCTAGAAGCTTTACATCACTTCCCTAAATGTCTCTCATGTACAACCATGACACTCCACCATTCCCATTTGGCTCAGGAGGGACCTGCCTGTCACCCAGCTCTGCAGGGTGAGTTTGGATCCTGATGGATAAAAATGCAGCTGGGAGCAGAGGGAGCTGCTCCCAACTCCTCAGGCAAGGTGACACCTGGCACAGGGAATGCCAAGGGCTCCACCATTCCCATTTGGCTCAGGAGGGACCTGTCTCACACTCCAGGAGTTCTGTGGCGCAGGGGCTGAGCCTTCTTGTGTTTTGCCTCAAAGCTGAGCAGTGTCAGATTCCAGGGGGAAAGATCTGCAGTTTGCCCTGGCACAGCTCCAACAGGCTGCAGCCTTTAGCAAATTCAGACTGATGGAATCCACAGGCTGGGAAAGACTAGAGGGAGGGGATGTCAGTGTCTGAAGCCCTAAAAAGAAGTTGGCTTAGCAGGGAACCTTTGCCAGGGGGTCATCTGCAGAGCCCTGCACATCCCAAGGCTGGGGAACCACACCAGGAGCTGTGTGAGCTCGTTCCCTCAGGACATGCTCCAGGAATTCCAATCAAACTGCCCCCTGATTCTTGGAGAAACCTACATTGCATTTATGCTGTGTCTTTGCAGAGGCTTCCTGCTTGTGGAAAATCAGCAGTGGGAAGGAAAGAGAAAAAATCCAGTCCTGTGCCAGGAGCTGCTGCTGGCTTTACCCCAGGGAGGAACAGCTCTGCCCTCTGTGCCCTTTTCCTACAAAGCACCATGTGCCAAAAGAGCCAGAAGCACTTTCACTCCACTTCAGCTATAATCAGGAATTTTAATCAGAGAAAAGGTGCTGATTTAACAGTCTGAGGCAGAGCAGGGAAGAGCTGAGGAGAAGCTGCAACATCTGGGTGCCAGATGCAGGGGCGGGAGGTGGAAATGTTAAGGGGGGATTGAAGACAGCCCCAAACCTTCCCTGAGCTGTGGGATAAGCATGTACATAACCTCCATGGGACAAGGGCTGCCATGGAAAGGTTCTCAATCCCCACCTGAAACACATGTGAGCACTTCAGAGCTGCAGCTGAGCTGCAAAACCTCCTCATCCCAGTCCCACTGCTCTGAGAGGTGGCACTGACATTTTCACAGGTGACACCAAATTGTGGCTGGCAGGCTCTCACTGAGGAATTCACTGGGAATTAAGAGAACCATTAAACCCCAAATTGAGGGCTTGTGATGCATTTTAGAGATTCTTGCCTGGCAGTTTTAAAAAATCCAAGAGTTCTGTCCTACAAAAGACTACCCAGATTCACATTCCCAGAAATTGCTGCTCCATGCCTGCAGCTGGGCAGCACCAAAGGGCAGCAAAGGCACTTGAAATAACCTAACCTGGGGCAAAATCTCCCAGACTGGACAAAAACCAAACCAAAATTTTGCTCTCATCAACAACCCTGAACCCCACCACAGAACTCCAGACTGGTTTGGGGTGGAAGGACCTCAAAACTCATCCAGTGCTGGGATTCTAGCGCTCTCTGTCCCTCAGCATTTAGAAACAGTTTGGCCAAATTTGGTCCTAATCCTGCAAACAGCACCTAATGCAATGTTTGCAATTAGAAGATGTGAAAGAATCCCAAAATATGTATTTTCCATAGGATCAGTGCTTACTCCTGATCTTCTCTTCAACTCAGCAAAACCCTAAACACATCCTTGGCATTGAACTCCCCCAGCTTCACATCCCTGATTTTATACATTCCACCCTTCTCCTGCTCCAGTGCTGCTTCCATTGAGGCCCAACCAGCTCATTGTAATTAACACTGATAAACAAAACTGCTGCCTTCTACCTGGAGGTTTGGGAACTCCTCCCACCCTCCAGCAGCTTTTAGGAAACAAAGGAAATCCATGGCCAGGGCACCACAGATGCAGGATTTGAGAAAGAAAATGAAAGGAAAAAGGGAAGGAAAGGGAAAGGGAAAGGGAAAGGGAAAGGGAAAGGGAAAGGGAAAGGGAAAGGGAAAGGGCCATTGTAGAGGTGGCAGGAGAAGGTATGAGCTACCCATAAAAAGCCAAATCAAAGACATTTACAGAAGGAAGGAAAGCCATTTAGAGATTAACCCATTTAAATGGTTTTTTTGGACATGGTTAAAGCCACAAATTCATTTCATCTCCCCTCAGCTCGTGGTCCTTGGCAGTGCAATGAGCAGGAGGTCAAAGCAGTTGGCTGGTGCCCTGCCCTGCCTGCTGCACGCTCTGCCTTCCTCATTCCCTGAACAAAACTGGGATCTGGAGCTGCTCTCCAGGTCCTGTGCTGGCTGCAAAGAAGGGGATTGAGTGATGTCAGAAACACCAAACTGCCCCAAAAGCGCCAAATCTCTGAAGCACACAGACAGGGCTCTGGGCCACCTGCTGGGTTTCCACCCCTGCCCCTCCCAGGTGCTTTGCTGGGAGCTGCAGGTGGGGGAGGCACCTCCCTCACACTCCCAGAAGATTCCCAGTTCTTTTTTTTATACAATTATTTTAGCAGAAAAGCTCATCGGGCCAGTGATTGGAAAACCCCTGTGCACAGGAAATCAGCCCATCACTCATGCACACACCCCTAGATTCCACAGCTCACCTTTCAGAGCTGCCTGAGAAATTCAGCTCTCCCTTTAAACATGAAATTTGCTGTTCTTTTGCCTTTTCTGAGTACCTCAAGTGCCTCCAGAGTTGCTTTTGAACCACACTGAGAGTCAGATGCAAGAGCCAAAACTCTGCAGTTCCAGCCTGGGATTTGGAGCATCTGTGTGGTTGTTTTTTCTCCCCATTAATTTAATTTGACAGAAACGAGCAGCAAAGCTTCTGGCTCCCGTGTGGGCAAAGTGGATAAACAGCAGGAATTTTAAGGGAAGCTGAAACTAAATTGAAGAGAAAGAGGCTGGTGCCCTGGCTAACAGCCTTGTGTGCTTCCTCTTCCCATCCCAGGCTCCGTGCCCTGCATGTTATAATGAGACTCCTTTCCTGCTCACCACTTGTTCCAACCTATCCTTTGCATTTCACTTGGACCATTTTGACTGGAAAACAAGACATCCTGTCCCAGGATGGATCCCAGGATGCAGGAGGAGAGGCAGTGACCCATCACTGCCTGGCTGCCCCCAAATCCACCAGATTTGGACTCCAGAGCAGCAAATTTTCATCCCACTGCTCCGGAAAAACCTGCAAGAGTGAGTAATTCCTTAATGGGAAAACGTTTGTGTAGCTCTGTGGTGAGAACTGCATGAATTTAACATCCCAATTATTCTTGCAGAGTTGATCTTAAAACTTTGTTTGGTTTTATGATTTCCCTGCTTTTGGGTGTGGGCAGCACTTGGCCCTTGCCCCCTGCCCCTCCTGGATCCAGCAGGACACTTTAGGGACACTTTAGGGACACACTGCTGGCTCCAGCTGATCCCCAGCCTGTGCAGCAGCCACAGGGTCGATCCAAAGGGATGACCTCTGACCTCTCTGAGCACAAGCTTTTCCAGAAAAGAAAGAATTTCACAGACTGAAATGCATCCAGGCCTAAGGAGGCTTGGGGTTCATCCTACTGCTGGATTGGGAGCTCTGCTCCCTAGGGGGAAGGGATGGGGGGATTTCTGTGCAGGAACAGGCCAGGCAGCTCTGCCCTCAGCAGGGCTCTCACCACCACCAGTCACCCACCCTAAACCTGACCCATCCCTCTCCAATCAAGGGAAAATCTGGGCTCAAGAGGAGAAAGGGTTTTGCAATCTGGTTCAACTTGGGAAAGGGGTTTTGGTCCAACCAGGCCTTCCAGGGATCCAGGGGCAGCCACAGCTTCTCTGTGCCAGGGCCTCCCCTCCCTCACAGGGGACAATCCCTTCCCTGTATCTGCCCTGAATTCCCCTCTGGCAGTTTGACCCCATTCTCTGTGTCCTGTGCCTCCAGTTCCTGATGCAGGGTCCCTCTCTGCCTGCCCTGTGTCCCCTCCAGACCCTGGCAGGTCTCCACACAACCTCCTCTTCCCCAACACTCAGCTACTTGGGATTTTCCACAGGGTTATCAGCTCCTCATCTGGACAATGGCAACAGGTAAAAAGACTCTGCTCTGAGAGATGGCAAATGGTTCAGAGCTGAAAGAGGGTGATGCTGTGGGAGAAAAAGCCACTACAACCCTCTCTGTCATGAGGCACAAACCCCAATGAGAGTCCAAGCACAGAGAGGGGACAGGGACACACAGGGCTGTGCTAATGAATGATCTCTGGTGGCTCTGTGGGATTCAGGATCCAGAGACATCACAAACCCCTCATCAGCTCTTTAGCAACTAGTTTGGTTTTATTTTACCCACTGCAGGACCACCACAACCCCTTGCCTGTTTCTCCTGCAGCCTTCTTAACTATTTTCTCTTAACAATTTTCTCTTAACTTCTCTTTCTTTTAACTTCTGGTTTGAAAACTTTGATTAGATTAACCCCTCAAAAATCCCCAAACTGACATTTTTGTTTCAGGTGACATCAATGCCTGATTTCCATTCAGCTTCACAAAGACACTGTCCTTCCCACCACATAAGGATGGAAACCAAAATCCCTGACAAAAATCACTGAACAGCTGCCTTAGAAAGTGATGCAGGCTTCAAAATGGCCTTTTCAGGGGCTGCCAGCAGCAGTTCTCCAGAGCAATGCAGGGAAACTAAAGTGCACTTGCCCAAGGCAGGGAGTCCTGTCCCCAAGGTCACCCACACCCAGGTACCTGCCTGGGGCTCTCTCACATTAATGCTCAGCACAAATTAAGAAGAAAGAGGGGTTGGAGGGCACTGCCTTTGGGGAGTTATTTTCAACCCCAGTGCAGAGAATAATTCATTATGGGCATGATCAACACAGAGGGATCAGCTTCACAAAACAACCAGACAGCTTCAATTTAATTTTTAAAACAAGGTTGTTTTCATTTGTACAAACATGGTAAGCACTTTAGTGCAGTACTTCAGAAAAATTAAACTGGTGGTGTAAGAGTTGTTTTCATCAACCAAAGAGGATAAGAAAGGCAATACAATTTCTAATACCTCTATTAATAAAATTTATACAGGTTTGAGACAGTGAGAATGGCTCTTGTGAACAATAACACCCTGCAGAAGCAGAGTGCACTCTCTTAGTTTGCTGTTCCACATCTGCACTGCATCTCCCAGGCTCAGGAAAGGGATTTAAAATCCTTGAAATTCTTTATGGAATGTGAGAATTGCCAGCAAATTCCACTGTCTCAGTTCTGTATTCCCAAGCAACAAAGAAAAGATGGAAAAATAGCAGGAAATATAAGGAGTGCTGGGGAAGCACTGCCACAGAACACAGGTTATTCTTATAAAACTTCATAATTTAGTTAACTAATTTCCTGATTTATTTTCATATTAAATGTTTCATGCAGTGCCCTGGATGCCCTGACAATCAAAACTTTCAACATCACAGCTGAGAGACAGATCCAGTGTATTTTTCAGTACTGTTCTCTTGGAAAAGACCTTGCTTTTGTTCTGCCTGAAATACAACATTTCAGCAGCCAAATTGTGCCTTCTGACACTCCCAGCCCCATGAGAGCTCTGTGCTGCTCCACTGGGACTGAACTGAACAGAGCCCAGGAGCTGGGGATCAGCACAAGGAAATTTGGATATTGGGAAGGAATCATTCCCTTTGAAGGGTGAGGCCCTGGCACAGGGTGCCCAGAGCAGCTGTGGCTGCCCCTGGATCCCTGGCAGTGCCCAAGGCCAGGCTGGAGCAGTCTGGGACAGTGAAAGGTGTCACTGCCCATGGAACAAGATGGGCTTTAAGGTCCCTTCCACCCAAACCATTCCACCATTCTGTGAAATTCAGCTCCAGAGATGACATTAATGCCAGGGGTGATACCATCCCCATCACACCTCAGCCCTGCTTTTTTCTCTGACACCATTCGCTGTGCAGCAGCACAACAGCACCAGCTCCCCTCTGCTGCCTTAAAATGAGACAAATTCAAGACCACGAGAGTAAAGGGGCAAAATTTAAAAAATAATTCATCTGCAAGGCAAGCCCCATCCCAGGCAGGCTTGGTCCAATAAATTCCCTCCATGTTCAGAAAACAGCTCCCTGCTCCCTGTCTGCACAGGATCACACTGAGGCAAAGCAGATTCCTGCCCCAGCATTAACACCAAACATTATTCAGCAGGACCAAGTAAAGCTGACTGACACACCACAGTCCATCCCCTGCCCAGCTCAGGTGCTGCTCATGTTCCAGAGCTCCAGTGGTGGCAGCGAGGCCAGCCTGGCCCCCCTGTCCTTGGGGCCATGGAGAAATCCCAGCTATGTCCCCTGCCACGTTCACTCCATCCTCCCAAGCCCTTGCAAAGCTGCTCTTAAATCCCAAAGCTGTGTTCACCCAGCACGCAGTCGTGGCCGTGCCAGGATTCTGGAGCTGGTTTGGGCACACAGTGTCACTCCAGACATTGAACCTGAAAATCCCATCAGCCTTCCAAGGAATGCACAGAGCCCTGTGCTGCGTGTGCCCACACATCCCCTGCCTCCCCAGGGCTGCCACACCTGCCTGGCACAGGGCAGGGACACACACAGGGCACACCCAGGGCTGGGGGCACACACAAGGGACACCCAGGGCTCGGGGCACACACAAGGGGCACACACAGGGCTGGGGGCACACACAAGGGGCACACACAGGGCTGGGGCACACACAAGGGGCACACACAGGACTGGGGCACACACAAGGGGCACACCCAGGGCTGGGGGCACACACAAGGGCAGCAGGGACTGAGGCCATGTGGTGGCTGCAGTGAGGAGCCTCAGAAGCTGGGGTGACAATGACAGGAGTGAGCAGATCTCAGATGTCTTGTGCAGCTCTCTAGTTCTCCATCTCACTGGGACTGAGATGGACCCTGCAGAGCTTCCCTGTGCCCTGGCTGACAGAGCTCTGCAGGGAGGATGGACAGACAGAGCAGGGCTGGGCCCAGGGGCCTGGGGAGGACAGAGCTGGGCTCATCCCCAGGTCAGAGCTGGGTTCACCCCTAGACCAGCAGTTTCCTGCAGTGGGGATGGTCTCACCCCTGCCCTGCTCTCAGTCCCTGAACACCCCCCAGACCCCACAGCAGGCTCTGGCTGCCCATCCCAGCCTGGCTAACACCAAGGGGGTTTCTCCAGGAGCAGCATCACCCTCCAGGGGGACTGGGATGGGAGGGATGGCCCAGCCCAGGGCAGTGGGGTCAGCAGAGGTCCCTGAGATGCAGGAGGAGGGGGGGCCTTGGGAGGGCACAGCCTCAGGGACACACAGCTGCCAACAGCACCATGGACACAGTCAGGCTCTGCCCTCCCTCCCTCTCCCAAAGCCAATGTTCAAAGCCACCCTGATTAAATACCCAGCTCCTCAAAGAGCTCCATCCAGCCCTTGCTCACAAACACAGCAGGACATGCGACAGACACATCCTTTTGTTATTTCCTGGATGGAATCCCCTTCCTTTCCAGTGGCCCTCGTATTTTCATGTTTCTAATTTCACTGCTAAGTTTTTTGGAGTGTCAAATATTCCCTGACATTCCCTGAGCATCAAATAACCCTGAGTTAGGGTTTTAATATAGGGAAAATTCTGCGTGCCATATGTGAGGGGGAGCAGAACATGCTGAGTGCACAAGTGGGTGGAAAAGTCCAGGGGGAGTTGGAGCAGAAGGAAGGGAAGACACTGCATTAAATATTGGTGTTTGAAAGCTGCTGAGCAAAGGGGGAAGGCTATGGCAGCCAGGTCTGAAATCCTCCCCTGCTCCATCACTCCAGTCCCCAGCAGCAAGGCACAGAGTGCAGAGCCTGATGCCCAAAGGGGAACATATGGTGAGTAATTGCAAACTCATCCATTTTCCTGCTGAAAACTCAGCAGATAAATATGCCAGTGTTTGTCTGATCCTTTTTCCTGCACAAAGGGATAAATCCTGCAAGGTGCTGAGCACCAGCAGTTTTTTGAGACAGACCCCAGGGCTGAATCTTGTGGGTGATGAGCCCCTCATGTCCAGCAGAGTTCCAGCTCGGCTGTGGGACACTTTAGCTCTCTTTATCCTTGTCACCTGCATTTGCAGCTCCACTGCCTCACTTCTGTCCCCTTTTCCCCTTTCAGAGGCTGAATATTGAGCAGGGTTGGATGAGAACATGCTGATCCTGTAAGAGCCCCAAGGGATTCTGCTGGAAGTTTGGGGGCAGGAGCAGCTGTCCATCGAGAAGTTCTTCCTTATAAATGTTTCCATTGGCAGTGAGTGACAGTTACAGGAGTTTGTGAAGTTTTGGCTCACGAGGAAGAGTAATTGCATCCCAAAATCTCAACTCTTCACTGCAGCAAATCACTCAGCAGTGCTTAGAGGTCCTCAGAATCAAAATCCAATCTCTAAAGGTGACCTGGACACCCACAATGCTGAACCTCATCCATTTGGGGCAGATACCTCCTTTCTCTGACTGTTCTGAGGAAAATGGCCCTGAAATCCATTCCATTTGCTTCCCAAACACTGCAGGGGAAGCTCAAAATTGTCACCCTGATTTTTTCAAGTTTTTCTAAAGCCTTCTGAAATTTACATTCTTATATAGAACTTTTTCACACACTCTATGTAAATAACTTATTGTTTTCATTCTTTTATGGGAGATGAGCAACCTGATGGACAGTTGGGTTGCCCAGTGGCATTGAGGAGGTGGCACTGTCACCCTCCAATGACACTGGCATTTCAGGAAGATATAGAATTGGAATCAGATTTTAATAAACAGTTTATTTTTGCCTTGAAAAGAGCTACTTCGCGTCGTTTGTTCTGTGTCCTACAGCAACACAAAATGAATGAGGTGCTACCACTACAGATTCCCTGAGCTGGTCACCCGGGCAGCAATGCAGCAGGAAGCTTTCCCACCAGAACACCTGGGGAGAGCTGGGCAGCAGCCTGGATTCCCAGCTGTGCTCCCTGCTCTCAGTGCTCCTGGGGCTGAGCCCTGACACACCACAGTCCATCCCCTGCCCAGCTCAGGTGCTGCTCATGTTCCAGAGCTCCAGTGGGGCAGCGAGGCCAGCCCAGCCCCCCTGTCCTTAGGGCCATGGAGAAATCCCAGCTATGTCCCCTGCCACGTTCACTCCATCCTCCCAAGCCCTTGCAAAGCTGCTCTTAAATCCCAAAGCTGTGTTCACCCAGCACGCAGTCGTGGCCGTGCCAGGATTCTGGAGCTGGTTTGGGCACACAGCAGCACAGCCCTGCAGCTGGGAAGTCAGGTTATTCCACAGCCTTCCCAAAGACAAACTGTTTTGGGGAGACAGTGTTGCTGCTCTCCCTCTTTCCAAAGCCAGGCTGTCCTTGTGACTTGTCCCATCAGCCCCCAAATTTCATCATTTGGATGAAATCAGTACAAATTCTGTATACTTTTCCACAACTTGAAATCTCTCCACACCTGGACTCCCTTGGTGCCTCAGGGGCAAAAGGTGGGAACACCAATGTCCAAAATCCCTGGAGGCCCTTCAGGAGCAGTCACAGGTCCCTGCAGAGGATGTCCCACCTGGGACATTTGCAGCTTCTCCTCAGCAGCAGCCAGAGCTGAGCTCTGCCAGCCCCTGAGGCTCCCTGCAGCTGCCTGGTGACACTCAGCCCCAGGGACCTGGCTCTGGAGTGACAGGGCTGTCACAAAGCCAGCCTCGTGGACTGAACATCAGAGCTCTCCCCTGCTGCTGTCAGTGCCCTGCCAGAGCCAGCAGGGTCCTGCTGTGCCACCGAGTCCCCTGGCATGGCTGGGGTCACTCCCTGCAGTGCTGAGGGTTCCTGGGCATCACCCCCAGGATTGTTCAGGTTTTAGGACACTGCAGGTTTGTGGGTGACACCTCCACCCCTGGCAGCTTTTCCAGGGGATGCCATGTAGCCCAACAGGCTTTTCCCAGTAGGATCATTTGTTTTCTGTTCCTAACTGTGCCAGACTGAGAGCTCAGCCCAGCCTCACACGAGCTGAGCCTAAAGGAGGCAGGAACAGAAAGAAAGGTGCTGAGAGAGGCTGGGGATTGGTGTTTGGCTGCCAGGGCACAGCCTGGCTGCAGCCCTGCCCTCCCAGCATGAGGGGTGGCCTCGGGTGACCCCTGACACCTCACTCCACCTGGGAACACCTTTCTCCAGCTATTCCCACTGCAAGGCCTTTGCACCATGGATTGCTCCTGTGTGGATTCCACATGTGGCTGCTCAATCTTTTGGGACCTTGGTGAGGAACCCTGTGATACAGAGGGAGACCAAACATCCACCATGGTACCAAGGGGTCCAGGAGGGAATGTGTTAATCCTGAACATCCTCCTTCCTCACAGGGCAAAAAAGCAAACAAAGGAGGATGAGGAGATGGATCTTGTGGGTCAAAAGGAGCCTCCCTTGGCCAAGTTGATAACAAAGGCCTGCCGTTGCCACCAGTAAATCAAACTGGTAACTTCTAGAGCTGCCACAATGCTTTATTAACCATCTGCTCCCTTTGCTGCTGGCTGTAACTGATGTTTGCAGCTGGCAAACTTTGTCATTTTCAGACAGCTCCTCACTGCTATGAATTTATCTGAGCCTGGTGGCTCCCAGCGCTGCTAGAGGAGATCTTGGTAGCAGGACACTTCTCCAAGCCAGAGGAGGCACCAGCCACTCCCTGGCATCCTTCTGCCTCTTCCCAGTCCCACCTGGCTCCCTGCCACATCTACATGCAGCAAAAGGCTTTTCTCACCTGCTGGTTAAAGCCCAGATTCTGTGGTGGGAAACCCCAAACCTTCCACAAAGGCCCCTTTCCAGGAGCTCACCCTTTCCATGACTCTTGCAAGAGCATTTGCAAGCAATTAATACTCCTCTGCCTTTTTTCTCTCCCACACAGAACCAGGCAAAAAAAAAATCTCTCCTTCAGAAAGCACAGGACACAAACCAAGCAGGGCATTCAAAGGCCCTCTGTACTGATACACAGGGAAGATTCCTCTTCTCAGGGAGCATCCTTGATGGGATGCTAATGAGAGACAATCTTTCAGAGCAGGAAAGCTCCTCAGAGATTTTAAATATCCATTTCTCAGGATTTCAGAACTTGAGTCAATATTTCACATCTACAAGGGATGAAAGGAAAGCTCGTGGGGCCTCTGCAAGCTGACTTCCAGCTTCCTGCTCCTGTGCCCTGCCTTCTTAGAAACATTTCTGTGAGGCAAACCCCAGTGGCAACACGCAGGAGGTTCATAATTCAGGATATAAATTCTCTACCATCCATTACCATTGTCCAGAGTCTCAGAGCACTCCCAAAGATTGTCCCCTTCTGTGTAGCATCTTTCACCTTCACCACCTGGGTGAGGAAGAACCCAATGGCCATTTTTAGGCTGTGGGATGAGGTTGTTGATCATCCTCATCCCACCTCTCACATATTAAAGACAACAGAATAGTGCTGAAAAGTTCATTCTGCAGAAGCCCTGAAGAAGCCAGTCAGTAATGTTTACACCTCTCAATGAACTGCTCATACAGCAGAGCTTTGGAATGAGTTCTTTAAGTTTACTCAGAAGTACAAGACCATGGATTATTTCTTGGAATTTGTGCCCTGTACTTGAAGGGAGCAGAGGCAGAGCTGTTACAGATCTCAACATGCAGATGTGGGGAAGGGCACCTGGAAGAGTTTAATAGGGACATTCTGCACTGCTGAAACTCAGGATTTGTGGCACTAGGTAGTGCTGGTAGGCAAGGTCAGGATAAAATCATGGAGTTCTTTGGGTTGTAAAAGGCTACTGAGTCCAACTGTTCTGCCAACACTGCCAGGGCCACCACTGACCCACGTCCCCAGGTGCCACATCCACAGGGCTGTTAAACCCCTCCTGGGATGGGGACTCCACCACTGCCCTGGGCAGCTGTGCCAGGGCTGGACAACCCTTTCCAGGAAGGAATTTCCCCAGAATCCCCCCTGAGCCTGCCCTGGCCCAGCCTGAGGCCGTTCCCTCTCCTCCTGTCCCTGTTCCCTGGCAGCAGAGCCCGACCCCCCCGGCTGTCCCCTCCTGGCAGGGAGTTGTGCAGAGCCACAAGGTCTCCCCTGAGCCTCCTTTTCTCCAGGCTGAGCCCCTTCCCAGCTCCCTCAGCTGCTCCTGGGGCTCCAGACCCTTCCCAGTTCTGTTGCCCTATTTACACCCAGCAGTTCTCCCATTCCAGTTCGATCCCAGGTGAATTCCCAGGTCAGCTCTGCCCTGCTCCAGCCCCTGCCCAGAACTCTGGATCTGACACTCAGCCACCTCCTCTGGGCTCTCTCCAGAGTCTCAGTCCCTGCAGAGCAGCCCAGGCTCAGGATGTGCTGCAGCTCCAGGTGGCACTGAGCACACGGGAGGCTCTCACTCAATCATGTGCTTGGTCTCCTCTAAACTCTATTTGTAACTCCCCCCCAGAGAAGCAGAAGGTTGAAGAAAGAGCTCCTACCACACAAGCCAGAAAAATTCTGCTCTGTCCCTGCACACCCCAGGCCTGAGCTTAACTCCCTGCAGGGCTTTAGGCTGGCTTTGAGCAGGACAGGAGCAGCAAAGAGCTCTGCCCTCCATCCCAGCCAAACTGTGGGACAGCCCTTCCCTAAAAATCCACCTCGCATCCTCAGCCAAAGGAGTCTGGAAAAACAAAGGGTAAACTGAGGAGAAAGCTCCTTCTCTTCTGAGCCTGCTCATGGAACCAGAGTATCCTGGACTGGAAAAGCCCCACAAGGATCATCCAGTCCAACTCCTGGCCCTGCACAGACACCCCAACAATCCTCCCTGTCCCTGAGAGTGCTGTCCAAACACTCCTTGAACCATGGCAGAGCTGCTCCCCAGCAAGCCCTGAACTCTGCTTTATTCCAAGCTCCAACTCACAGAGTTTGCTCTGGGGAAAATAAAGAAACAAATAAATAAAACTCCCTTTGCTTGTACACAGCAAGAAAGATAATGCTGGTTTGCTGTGGAATAAAAATGCCACCAGTTATTTATCCAGGTGAAGAATTGGGTACTGCACGAGCTAGGAAAGCTCAATGAGAAAGTAAATCCTTAGGATGGAGCACATAGGGAAAAAAAAGATTAATTGATTTGTGGCTACAAGGAGGTTTATTCAGAACCATATTTATCACTACAGTGTGTTTGAATTCGGCAGGAACTCCACTCAATTTTCTTCTGCAGCCTTTCTTTGCTGTTCAAGGAAATACATCAGCAAGAAGAGAGAAATGACACTTAATTTTAAGGAGCATCACCTTGCTTTAGAGAATAAACTCTCCTTGGAGCTGCAGCTGTGGGACACCTGCCCAGCTCACCCCCAGGTGGGATCTGGCAGCTTTCCTCAGCTGACACAACCCAGAGCTTTGCTGCCACCCTGAAGGGACCCGAAATTTACATTCCAACTGGAGCCACTTTTCACCTCAGGGCGCTGAAGGTGACAAGTTGCTTGGAGTGGAAGATAGGGGAGGGAAAGGGGAGATGGAGGAGGAAGAGGAAGGATGTCCATTTTCCCCTCTGTGCCACCCTCTGCCTCCCTGCCCTCCCACAGCAGGAGCAGCCCTGGGGGTGCCAGGGAGCCTCTGGCTCTGCAGAGCTCAGCCCCAGTGCAGTTTGTCTTTAAAATGCTCTGTGGAGGCCTCTGCAGCTGAGACTGAGTCCCATCCCAGTCCAAGAGCCCAATTTCTCCCTCAGCACCCCTCTGTGCACAGCAGCACCAGTGCTTCACCACCAGGGAAGAACTGTCCAGCTCCTTCATTGCTCTCCACACAGCAAGGGCTCAGTTCTTTAAAGAACTCCCAGTTCACAGCTCAAAACTCACCTGCAACACACCTGAACCCTGGGCTGTGACAGCCACAGCCATGCCACAGGGAAAATGATACCAGAAACAGAGATAACAACCTAGCAGGAGCTGGGCAGCCCTGAGCTGGGAATTCTCATGGATCCTGGTTCTCTGATCCTCCTGTCATTCCTCTATTGCCTGTTCAAACACTCATTTGCTCCTATTTACCCACTACAGCCTTAAAATACATAGAGATTTCAATACTCTAAAGGCAGGTTAATCATTTATTTATTGCTTGCTTCTTATTTCAGGGCCCTGAATTACACCATCATTACTTGGAGAGAGGCTCTAACAACCCAAGCTGTTTGTCTAGCAGCCTCATTTATTTTTGCATGGCAAAACCTTTATTCCCCCCCAAAATCAGAACAAAATAAGAAAAATATCCTTGAGCACGTCACCCAGTTTTAAAGCAAGACCTGTGTTAGTCCCCACAAGAGCCAGCAGCCGAGTTCCCAATTACAGGACAGATCAAGCAATAACTCTGGATCATCTGGCACAGCTCAGCCAACTCAGAATGGAACAGGCAACTGCAGGAACTGGGCTGCCAAAGGCTTGGGAGGAGCTAAGCAAGGGGAAGCTGTTGCCCTGTGCAGTCCCCTGAGGGGAGGCAGGGGAAGCCCAGCCAGCCCAGGGGTGTCCCAGCCGTGCTGCCCCAGCAGGAGGAAGGAGAAGGGGTCAGCAGCCCAGGAATGCTGTAGACCCTGCCCCACATGTGCTTTGGGCTCCCCACAAAGACTCAGCACTCCCAACACTTGTCCCCTCACAGTCCCGGCCCTGCCTTGCTGCAAACATTTAAAGATGTTTTCCCTTAATTCCCAGTTTTCCCTGCTTCTCCTGGAAAATGAGCCATGACACACGAGGCATTTGCAACGCTGTCAGTGTGACATCGGCTGTATTTCCATGGCAACTCTCCCCTCTCCCTGCCCAGCCTCTGGATGTGCATTCCCAGCAGACTCGGGCTGCAGACACACATCATTATATTTAATCTGAACAAGTGTGTACCTGAGTTGACTTTATTTCATGAAACTGCATAAGAAATTAAATTTCTCTCACTATTTCCTGCTCTCCCATCCCGGTGTCATTACTTGCAGGGTTCTGCCATTACTTTTTGGCATTTTGCATCAGTACATAATGATACAATATCAGATAATGTTAAGATGCAGAAACCACTCCAAACACCAGACAGCAATTTTCTGCTCAGTTTCCCAATTTAACCTGAATTGATACTACACTGTAAGTCTGCATGAGGTTCAGGGACTGCTCTAATTAGAGCAGCATCTTGGGCAGCAGCAACACTCACTTGCATCCTGCCTGTTTGATCCTGGCCTTGATAGGGCAATTAAGAGGCAGAAGAGAGAATTCCTCTCTGAGATTTGTCCTCATGAACAGCACCAGGTCCTTCCATTAAAGCTCATCTTCTGGTCCTCCAGCCCATCACAGTTCTCAGCCCTCATGGAATTCATTGTGTTTTATAAATCCCACTCAAATGGACAAGTTTAACTTCCCCTGCCCAGGAAATGCTGTGGGATGGTGAGCACACCTCATGGGCACAACTCCTGCAGCGAGGCCATGGCAGCTCAGGAGTTAAAAAGTGCCCAGCAGTGGCACCAGAGCCACGGGCAGGGACTGAGCCCAGGAACTGCCCCTGCACAGGAGGCAGAACTTCTGCCCTGGGCAGTGCCCGGCCCTGAACAGGCTGCCCAGGGAGGGGCTGGAGTCTCCCTCAGCGGGGATACTCCAGAGCCCTCTGGACACAATCCTGTGCCCTGTGCTCTGGGATGGCCCTGCCTGAGCAGGGAGGTGGCACCAGGGACCCTCTGTGCTCCCTTCCAGCCTGAGCTTGTGGTCCCCCACCTCTCCTAACCACTGGCACAGCAAATCTTCTCCTGTTGACTCAGCTCTGGTCTTTTCCACCTCTGGATGGAAATGGTTTTTCCCTGCTGTCAGCCCAAAGAACCTGTGGGAGCTGTGCTGAACCCCCAGGAGCCCCCCTGGCCCCATGAGCAGGCAGAGGGACCCTGCCCACACCTGTGGGATGGCAGCAGGTACTGAACCCCCTGACTGAGGGAGGAGCTGCTCCAGGATAAATCCTTCTTCCACAGGATCCCTAAGAGCTCCATGTGATGAGGAGCAGAGGCAGTGAAATACCCTCTCGAGTCCTCATTAACCCCCTTTCCCCACAAAACAGGGCAGGAGCTCAGAAAACAGCACAGTTTGGACAACACTCTCAGGCGTGGCGGGGGATTCTTGGGACTGTCCAGGTGGACTTTGATGATCCTTGTGAGTCCCTTCCAGCTCAGGATATTCTGACTTTTATGGTGCTAGGGAGAGGACCCACGTTCCTGTGGGGGAACACAAACACAGCCCCACTGCACCCATGGGGCTGGATCCCAACCCAGGGCATTCAGAGAACGACTCCGTGGGCTGTGATAAAAACCACTGGGTAGGAAGTGCCTGAAGGAGACTTAGCAGCCTTCCTCCCTCTTGGAAAGCCACTGGCAGGAGCTGCCTCCTGTGCAGCTCCAAGGCCAAATGCAGGAGGAAAGCATTCCACTGGCACGTGGAAAAGTAGCAGAATGTTCACATCAGGGACTGAGCCTTTTGTGTTGCTTTCATCTGAACTCAGCTGGGGGGACTCGTGCAGCCCCAGAAACTCCTTTTAGCTGATGCCTGTGGATAGAACTTCCTGTGTTTTTAGAGAAGCCTAGGAGGACAGAGGACATGAACCTATCACTCTCAGTTCTGACTGCCCCATCTTGCAGAAATGGAACCTAAATGAGGAAAAGCCAGGATGAGATGAAAACTAAATAAAGGCAGGATTTGCTAGTTTAAGCTATCAGAGATGCATCTTGCATCTCTTCTCAGGAACACTTCTCCATGTTCACAAAGATGCTTGTGGCAGATGAAAAAATCCATGTGGAAAATGTAGAAGTTTAAATGGATATATTCAAACCAAAACCACAGCAGTATTTTGTCACATGTTTTGTGTGCTCACCTCTCATGCCATGGTTTGAGTGTCACCTGCACAGACATGAGCTTGTGTTATGTCATTTATCAGAAATGGCCCCATCACGGGTGTAAAAAAAGTGTCAAATCCCAACAGGAACCAGAGGCCACACTTAGAATTTAAGCCACCACCTCCCACCACACAGAAATGTCACCACACCCTCCGTGACACCAATGGATAGTGAAGAAACAAAACTTTTCCAAAGAGGAAAAAAAAAGAAAGATTTCAGCATTTGTTTCACTCTGAACGGATGTAAGATTTATTGGTTTTTCTGCTAGGGAAGGGGGGAAGATGAGAAAATCACAGAGTCATGAAGGTTGGAAAATCCCTCCAAGACCATCCAGTCCACCCTGTGCCCCATGCCCACCTTGTTCCCAGCCCAGAGCTCTAAATGCCACCTCCAGCCCTTCCCTGGGCACCTCCAGGGATGGGCACTCCAAACCTCCCTGGGTAGTTCCAGTGCCTGACCACCCTTCCTTTCCATGAGGAAATTCCTGCTGATGTCCCACCTGAGCCTCCCCTGGCCCAGCCTGAGGCCGTTCCCCAATGCCCTTTCCAAAGGACAGCACTGTCCAGAGCAAACACGTGGAGTGTCCTGTTCAGGATGTTTATCCAGGACACCAGGAATGGAAAGGAGCTGCTGAATCCCGAGGATCCCTGTGCACCCTCACCACAGGGACTGGGAGTGGGTCTTGCTTCCAACCCCTTCCCACTAATCTGTGATGAATTCCACAGATTAGAGAAGCTCCAACCAAAGGCCCAGAAGCAAATCCCAAAATGCAGAACACGGACCTGGGACTACCCAAGCTTTGGTTTCCCATTCTTCAGGCCCCTGCTCTGACCTGAACCAACCTGCAGGTTGAGAGGTTTCCCAGCTCTCCCAAAACCCAAACCCAGAGGCCCTGAGCAAGCTTGGCTGCAACTGCTGAGGCACCATTGAAACCTCATTTTGGAAAGAAATGGAGAAAAGAAAGAATTTAACCCAAGACTTTGAACTCCAGAGGGGCCTCTCAGGTCTCACTGCTCCAGCTGAGGGTGAGCTCCTTTCTGGGGCTTCCACCTTTAACCCTCTGTAGTTCCACCTCTCCAATAATAAATCATTTCCCTAAAAAGGAGCTGCTCCAGTGCAATGTTCACTCATGCACAGGAAATTAAGACATGTTACAAAACTAATTTATGCGCCCTGCTGGCCACAGAGCCTCTCTGGACATAAACTGGGCAAGCATTTCCACATGTTTAATCTGAGTTTTTCTAAACAGTGTTAGGAACAGCTGGAAAGTTCTAAACTTCATTTTTCCAAATTAAAATCTTCATCAAAATGGGCATTTACACACGGCTGGGGCAGGGCAGGGGAGGTACCATCAAATGTTCTATCCCTGAAAAATCTCCCAATTTTTTCATTTTTTAATAGTGAGGGTGTAAATCAGCCCAATTTCCTTTCATTAGGACTTGTTATGTTGTTCTAGCTTTCTCTGAAAAATTTCACAGTAGAAAAAGAATTCCCAACAAGCTTTAATTTTAATTGATTCCTATTCAACCCAATGAGGTCATGCATGTTTAATTATCATCATCCCTATTACAGATGGAAAATCAACTTCCTCTGATGTTTCTATGCTAATTATCATCTCATTTGTTTAGCAATGGCATCCCACAACCAATGGAGATTACAGAAAACAAAGAGCAAAAAGACCAGTACAGAACATTGCACACAGTGGCCAGGGCTCAGCAAAGTCCTGGATGGAACTCATGGATCACATCCAGCACCATTCAGAGATTCCTTTCAGCTCTCCAAGGCAGGAACATGCTCAAGGATTTTGCCATGCTGAACTTCCAGTAAAATAAAGAGGAAAAACAGGATGAAAATATCATCCCATTCCTTGAAGTGCTGGGAATGGAGGGGAAGAGGAATTAAAAATGAGGCTTTGAAAGGGACAAAGCATTTATGAAATTCAAGGCTGCTCTAAACACCAGCTCAGGTGTCTCAAACTGGGAATGAAACACGAAATCCCAGAATGGTTTGGGTTGGGAGGGGCATTAAAGCTGATCAATTCCACCCCTGCCATGGCAGGGACACCTTCTACTATCCCAGGGTGCTCCAAGCCCATCCAGCCTGGCCTTGGACACTGCCAGGAATCCAGGGGCAGCAACAGCTGCTCTCTGCCCACCTCTCCTCACCTTCCCCTGCTCTGGGCACAGTTTTGTACATCCCTGGCAGCAGCAGCTCATCCATCCCTTTGCCAGTCTGCCCCTGGGACATTCCCAGCTGCCTGTCAGTGATGGCCACTTTGCCTCCTGATGATGCTGCTGCTCCAAGACTCTTCAAAAGTGAGCTGGGATCAGGTCTGAGAGTAAACAAAGGCAATCTAAGACCTGCAGTGGACTGGAAATGTTCCTTTTTCCTCGCAGGGAGGGTAGGTAAACTTGATGCTAATCTCTGCTCCAAGCAAGCATAATCCTTCTGCATCCCAATAAATTGTGGCATCTACAAGGACAGCTCCAGCACATCAGTGCAGTGATGTGTGTGACCCAAAATAAGAACATGAGGACCAGGAGACTGATCTCAAAAGCAGCTGGGTGTGCAGAGCTCTGCAATGCTTATTAGGCTCGTTTAAGTACCAAATTAAGCAAAGAGTGGGAGGAAAGACTGATGAAACCATAATCTGATCTCCTGCTCCAAGTTTAACCTTAGCTTGGCAGCTCTGTCTGCTTCTCTTCTTATTTTTAATTTAGTATTGCTCTGATGATTTACTTCTATATTAAAGCCTATTTCACAATAGCTGAAAAAGAAGCAACTGCAGGAAAAGCAAATTCTCCCTCACAACTGAAATGAAGCCACTTTTGCAAGCACACAGGGAATTAGAGCCAGCTTGGCCAAGGGAACCACTGCTCCCTAGAAAAAAGCACTCAAACTACATTGTCTTCCCTGCTAAAATGGAAAATGTGCTCTGCTGGGAGCCCTGAGCTCTGCTAGGGCTGCACAGCCCCTTGGCTTGTGTCAAGGCCTCTCTGGAAATCTTGGACAACGTTGAGAGCCCCTGTGGATGGAAGGTGTGGAGGGACACCAGCCTGGTGCCACAGCTCACAGAAACTGCTAATCCTGTCGTATCCCTGTTCCCATGGATTCCCAAGTGACTTTTCCTGGTAATAACTGCAACTCTCCACCCCAAATGAGATGGAACAATCCAGCAAAGCAGCCATCTGCTTCCCCCATCTCCTCATTCCTATTCCAAAAGGAACTGGAATCTCTCCTTCCTTCCCACTTTATTTTTAGAGCATCTTCAGTCAGAGCTCTTCAAGGCTGCTCTAAACACCAGCTCAGGTCTCTCAGACTGGGAATAAAACATGGAATCCCAGAAGGGGATTTCATCCTTAACACTGTACCTTGTGTGCTTCTCTCTCCTTCCAAATTTTTTAAAATTTTGTTTTCTTTGTGTTGCAAAGCTCTCTGTCCACTGGTCAACAAATGTCTGGTGTCCACTAGAGTATTTTCTTCCAGCAGGAGTATTCTAGTGGACACCAGATATTTGTTGACCAGTGGACAGAGAGCTTTGCAACACAAAGAAAACAAAGTATCTTGTGGATTAGAAAGATCTGGATCCTGAAAATTACTCTGAGGAAAGGGAAAGAGCTTCAGCAGACTTTGTCATGTTAAAAAGAACCCAGATTTTTCATTTTGTTCCCTCTCAGAAAAGTGACAAAGCCATGACTGCCCACATACAAGAGCAGCTGCCTACAGACAGAGAGAAAATACAGAACTCAGAGCTCCTGGAGCTGTTTATTTTCTGCTTTGGAGATGATACCCACACAGCTGTCAACTGAAGCAGAGAGATAAACCTAAACACGGGGCTGATACAGCTCTCAGGAAGTGTTCACATCCCTCTCCTTTCCCAAGAAGGAGCAGGAAATGCACTGAGACATCCCAGCTCCCTGGGAAGGACAGGGACACTCAGGGGAGGTGCTGTATGAGGTTAATGGGGGGACTGGAGCACCTCCCCATGGACACAGGCTGGGAAAGCAGGGATTGTTCAGCCTGGGGCAGAGGAGGTTGTTGGAGACCTCCCAGCACACCCCAGGGTCTGGAGGGGCCATGGGGAAGGCAGAGAGGGACTCTGCAGCAGGAACTGGAGGCACAGGACCCAGGGGAATGGGTACAAACTGCCAGAGGAGAAATTTAGGTTAAAGATAGAGAATAAATCCTTCCCTGTGAGGGTGGGCAGGCCCTGGCACAGGGTGCCCAGAGCAGCTGTGTCTGCCCCTGGATCCCTGGAAGTGTTCAAGGCCAGGCTGGATGGGGCTTGGAGCACCCTGGGATAGTGGAAGAACCAACAATTTGATCTTGGAAATGCCAACACACGCAGGGAAGAGCAGTTTTTAACACTCCCATTTTCCTGCATCAACTACTCCCTCCCAGTCTGTCTTACTGTCCCTACCATGCACACAGCCTGACAGGGAGCTTCCCAGTTCCTCCAAACTTAGAGCAAAAGGCATCAAGCTGCATCCCCAAACCCCTTCTCAGTGGCAGCCTCTGCTTCTGCCTCTGTTTTGGCAGCAAATGTTCTTGACACATTTCATGGTCCAACTGCAGTCCCACTCAGGACTGCCACAGTTTCAAAATCTGATGTGGCAGCTTCCCTGGAGCCTGCAGTTCTCCAAGTTTTTAGTTCTGCCTGCATGGAGTTTGTACCATGAGGAATTCACAATTCCTTGGCACCCTGCCTTAGCTGACTTCCCACACCTAAAGAAAAAGTTCTGTCACTGCAATAGGAAAAAAACCAGAACTCTCCCCTAAAAAAGAAGGCAGAACCATGGGAACACGTGGCCATTAAATCCCATTTGTGGATAATCTGGGAAACCTGTCAGCTGCTCTTTCCTCCCAGGGCCTGGCAGGAGCAGCAGTGTTAACCAGGGAACCCAGGAAGGCAATCAGGGTGCACACCTGGCTGTGACTGATGGCTTCTCTG
This sequence comes from Peucedramus taeniatus, assembly GCA_013400575.1. Taxonomy (NCBI): domain Eukaryota; kingdom Metazoa; phylum Chordata; class Aves; order Passeriformes; family Fringillidae; genus Peucedramus; species Peucedramus taeniatus. Next base: position 703,146 of record WBNO01027183.1, on the reverse strand, counting down.
ATGGCCAGGAGAACAGAGCTGGCACTGGCAGAGCTGGGGACAGCAGGGACCAGTGCCCTGCCCAGTGCCTCTGCAGGTATCAATCCCTGCTCAGCAGAGGGAAGAGCTTGGTCCAGGCAGTCCCAGCAGTGACTTTGGGAAGGACTGCCAGAGTAAACCTGAGCTTCCCTCTCTGCAGGCAGTGAGGAACCTCTGTGGGGGCTGCTCTGGATCTGGGGCCCACCCTGTGCCACCTCTTCCCAGCACCAAACCCTCCTCCTAAGCCAGGTCTCCCACTCAGACCAGTTTGCTGCAGCCACAGAACTCCAAGGTATTATGGCAGCATGCAAAAACACTGACAGATGTTCACCTAAATATTTCATGTCTTTTTCTTTTCCCCTCCCAAAGTACTTCTTCCTGAAGAGAAAGCACAGAGAGTGCAGAAAGGAAGGGGGAGGACACAGCAGGCCAGTGTCCAGCAGGGATGTCACCCTGTCAGCCAGAGCTGTGGGCTCTGCTGGCTTAATGCCATGCCAGACCAGTACCAATGCCCAAACAGCTGCAAATTTAAACCAGGCCTAAAGAAGGGAGGGGATGGGCTGCAGGGCACTGGGGCAGCTGAGCCCAGAGCAGACCCAGCCCCCTGTCGCCCTGAATTTTCAAGTTTTCTAAAGCCTTCTGATGTTTGCATTTTTGCACAGAACTTTCCCACACACTTTATATAAATAACTTATTGGTTTCATTCCTTTATGGGGGACGAGCAACCTGATGGACAGTTTGGTTGCCAACCAGTTTGGTTGACATTGAGGAGGTGGCACTGTAACCCTCCAATGACACTGGCATTTCAGAAAGATATAAATATGGAGTCAGATTTTTTAATAAACAGTTTTTCGTTTGCCTTGAACAGAACTGTTCTGTGTCCTTTGTGTTGTGTCCTATGGTGACAGCCCCCTCACACACACCCGATTTCTCTGCTCCCTGTGCCAGGCTCAGAGCAGCCCCAGCAGAGCCGAGTGTGCCCAGGCATCAATCACAGCAAATCCAGCAGGAGTCAGACCCATCTCAGAACAGCCCCAACCTGAGTGCTCATTAGCAAGGACCTGCTCGTTTTCTGAGCAGCACAGCAGCTACCAGGCACCAGGGACGTGAGCACAGTGTTCATTAGGCACAGGACCCACAAGGGGTCTGGAGCTGCCTCAGCTGTCACAGCACAATCTCAGCCAGAGCTGCTCCCAGCCTGCTCCCCTGGACAGACATTCCCTCTGCCCAGCTCCTCTCAGCACTGCAAGCACAGGGAGTTTCTGATTTGGAGAGTCCAGAAATCCTCCTGAGATATGAGGATCCCCCCCCCAACCTGATGGCCTCCCCAGGTAGGGCTCACACCCCCGAAGCAAAGCTGAGGGGTTCATGGTGGGGAAGGTGGGAGCAGGGATGAGCCAGCCCCTCACCAGGCCCCTCGGATGAGCAGGGCTGATGTTCCCACAAATGGGCTTCTGTGGCTAGGCAGCCCATTTAATAAACAGTTTTTGTCATTTCCAGGTACTGACAGGATCTGGAGCCTCAAAAAACAGCAACTAAAACATGTTCCTGGGTGACCTCACTTCCATAGGAACACCAGAACTTCCCAGGCAGCAGTGCAGGCCACAGGGGCTCAAGTATGATACAAACATACTATTTAGTGCAAATTTCCAATCACCCAGTGCAAAACAACAACTAAATAAACTATTTAGTGCAACACTACACAGCAGTAACTCCACCAAGGGCCAGCCTGGCTGCAGAAAGCAGCAAATCCCAGCCTGGGAGTTGTTCATCCCCAAAGGTGAGGAGGGGAAAGGGTGGGTGCACCCACAGCTATCACAGAATGGGTTGGGTGGAACCTGACAGATGATCTTGTTCCACCCCCTTCCACTGTCCCAGGCTGCTCCAAGCCCCATCCAGCCTGGCCTTGGACACTTCCAGGGATCCAGGGGCAGCCACAGCTGCTCTGGGCACCCTGTGCCAGGGCCTCACTATCTTCACACCCAGAAATTCCATCCCAATATCCCATCTAAAGCCACTCTCAATTTAATGCCACCTGCCTTGTCCTGTCACTCCATGTCCTTGTCCCAAGTCCCCTCTCCAGCTCTCCTGGAGCTCCTGCAAGGTCACAGTTCAGTCACCCCAAAGCTTCTCCTCTCCAGGTGAACATTCCCAGCTCTCCCAGCCTTTTCTCCAGCAGAGCTGCTCCATCCCTCTGCTCATCCTGGAGCCTCCTCTGGGCTCCTCCAGCAGCTCCAGCTCCTGCCTGTGCTGGGCCCAGGGCAGCTCTGCAGGTCTCAAGGCCCAGCAGGACCCACCAGGTCTCACTTTGCCAACTGCTCTGCCCCCCATTTCCCACCTGCAGATTTCCAAACCTGGGCTCTGGTGAAGGGAGGTGGCTGTGGCTGGCTGGGTTTGCCAGGCCCTGCTCACAGCCCTGGGCAGACACTCCACAAGCACCAGGAGAGCATCCCAAGGTGGAACCTCAGCAGGATTTAGCTCAGACTCTCCTGGAGAAAGCAGCAGGTCTGGACTCTGGGCAGGGAGGGAGCGGGAGTCCATAAATCCTGCCGTGCTCCAAGGCAGGGCCAGCTGGGAGCTCCCAGGGCACCCAGCACTGATTGCTGCAGCCCGTGAGGATGAGAGCAGGGATCCATTTTTCCTTTAATTCAATCTAGGCCTATTTATGCACCACTGACTGCAAAGGACAGTGAATTAAAGCACACATGAAAGGAAACCATCGCCCTCAGCACGGGCTCTCAAACACTCTTTAAAGTCTGTTTGATGAAGGGCTGCTCTGCTGTGTCACCCTGCTCGATTATCACTTCTTTGTTTTCAGTCCCCACCCCCACAGTCATTAAATACTTGCTTTCTAATGAAAATTGATTGGTTTTGGCCAATAAATCACTTAAAAGCCATCTGCCAATGAAAAAAAAAATTCCAAGAACCAAATTCCCCCAACTCCTCCTCGCGAATTTTTCCCCTCAGCTTTGGATTTAGAGGGAAAATATGTTTGGATAATCCATCAACGGCAGCTTTCTCCTGGGAAGTGTGAACAGACCACAGAAAAGGCTCAGCTTGGCTTTGACTTTCAAAATCGCTTCATGGACCACTCGGAAACAATTCAGCAGCAGGGTATGAGCTCAGAATATTGGTGCTGCCCCAGATTGTTTTGTTTTCATTAATAAGATTATTGCAGTGAAAACAGGCTCTCTGAAGCTTAATTTTCCTAGCAATTGTTAAATAATTCAATACCCATCTTTTCTGTCTCTTTAATGCCTCTGAAAAATCAAAACCCTTCACAAATTAAAGGCCAAATCCTGTTTACTCTTTCCATTTCTAAAGCAACTCTGACATCAATAAAGGCTTTTTTTGTGACTTGGGCTCAGATTAAAGTTCTGTCAGTGTGAGTATTTTTTCAACCAGGAGCATAATTTTTTTTTTCTTTTTTAATCAAAATAATTCTCTTGTGCAAAGCTCTAAAAAGACAAAAGCTAATGCTTCCAGTATGGCCAGCGTGGTTTTCTTCATAAAAATGGATTACATGAACATTTGCTACCAATAAACTACAGCTCCCTTCAGGAAGGAGAATTTGCTCCTGTGACTCTGTTCTCCTGAAGGGACAAGCCAGAGGCTCAATGTCCCTGCCCAGCTTTCAAGGCCCTCCAGGGAGAAGCTGAGCTTGACTGGTGCTTGAAGGAGGGCTTTAAGTTTTAACTTTAAGCCATAACACTTGATTTGACCAAGAATAATGGTTTTGTAGGATCAGAGGATATGCTGAGGTGGAAGGGACCCACAGGATCATGGATCCAGCTCCTGGCCCTGCAAAGACACCCCAAAAACCCCACCACTCCAGGCCCTTCCCCATCTCCCTGTCCCTCCTTTGGATGGCCTCCAGTGACTTTGGACCTGTCTTACACTGCCCCAATCTGTCCCCAGTGCAGAGCAGAGCAGGACAATCACACCCATAAAACCTTTAAAAAGTGTGCCCCGATTCCCAGAGCAATGATGCCATTTGCACCATCCTCAAAAAGCAAAGAAAGACTGCCTGCATTTATTTTCATCCAGGAATTACTGGAACAGCCAAGGAACCCCCAAGTGACTTTCTTGACTCCAGACAGCCCCCTTCTCAGGCAAAGCAGGGAAATGTTTTGGTGACAAGTCGCACCCAAGGCTGGGCAGGGCTCCAGGGGGTTCCATCAGCACCAAGCTGGCCTGAAGGCTCAGCACCCAAGGGCAGATGTCCCCTGCTCCAGGAAAGGCACAGCCTTCCCTGGGGCAGGTATTTAATACTGAACCCAAATCTCACTCCATGCCCCAAATGTCCCATCCAAAGAGGCCTCAAACACTGCTTTTTCAAGGTCACTTGGCCAAAGCAGCCAGGCACAAGCCCAGACAGGTCCCTCTGCTGTGTCCCTGTGACAACAGCATGGTGGCTCCGATGACAGCTCTGCCCATGACACTGGGAAGCTACACAAACACAGATCCTCCACTCCAAAAGCTTTTCGCTAACTCACAGAGAATCACACAGCTTTGGGCCCTTTCCCAAACCCGGGGGCTAGGTGGGGACCTTGCCAGGTTTCAGCAAGGTTTGCATCTTCTGCTCTGGATGCAGCCAATCCCAAGGAGAATCCTCCAAGAATACAGAGACCTGAAAGAGATCCAGCACTGACATCCATGGGGAGCTTGCTCATCCCTGGGCTGCTGCCAGCCAGCTCCAGGGGCATGAACCTCAGGTGCACCCTCAGCAGAGGCTCCCCAGGCAGTGACATTAATCTGCCCATCTTGTAAAACCTGACACCATCACAAATTATTACAGAGCCTTCTTTTACACGTGGCGCTAAATTAGGTGACATTAAAAACCAGCAGATGAAGAATTCCCCATAAAGAGGCCCAACAGCAGCAACCTGAGCTCCAACATGTCCATGGCAGCTTTCTCACACCACAGGGAAACTCTAGGAAGTTTAAGAGCTTCAAATTAGCACACCAGGGAGTGAAAGGCACTTTGTACAGCCAGTTGAGGATCACTCCTCCCCAGTACCATTAACATAAAAATTGAGAAAGTCAATTAAAATTTTTACTATGTGGCCTCAAATCATCCCCAAAAAACCCTCAGCACTAAAAGGAAAACCCAGACTGAGAACACTGAAGAGGTCCTTGCTGGAGTACTTTAGAAGCTGATAAAGCACTTGATGGTTTTAATTTAATCTGGAGCTGGATGACAAAGTTATTGAGGTCGTGATTCTGACCTAAATCTTCCCTCTCCTACATTCTGAGCCCAAACAAGACCGACACTAATTAAACAAAAAAAAAAGAAAAAAAAAAAAAAACCAACAACAAAAAACAGCAACTTTTCATTTCTTCTCTACAAGGCCAGGTTGGACAGGGCTTAGAAAAGCCTGGGATAGTGGAAGGTGTCCTTGCCCATGGGGGTGGCATGAGATGAGCTTTAAGGTCCCTTCCAACTCAAATTACTCTGTGATTCTGCAATTTTTCCATTATTTGTTTTCAAGTCTTCAGAAAACTTCATTATCCATGCCAGCCAGGAATGATCAAACCTTAAGTTTCAGCTTCACATCCCTGGAAGTCCAAGTCTCCACGAGCTAGGGATGGATGGGTCTGATTTGTTGAGGTGTTTGCAGCAGCAAATTCCTACTGGGGCTGCCACAGTCCCCGTGCACCAAGAGTAAACCCAAAAAAAGGGACTAAACTGCTTTACTTCACTCCTACCCCTATTATCCTAAAATATCTCTTAAAAACTAATGTACCTCTGTATGCTGTAATTTCCAAATTTCCTCTAATCCCATGCATAATTACGTGGAGCACTGCCCTGGCATCCCTTCCATGCAAACATTGCTACAAAGTGCAGGATTTCCAGAGCATGATGTGACAAAGAAATAACTGCAGTCATTATTTCTGCTCTGTGTGTGGGTACACAACAGGACAGCACGTGTCATTAGCTTCCTGTTGGGGACACTGCCCATTTATCTTCCTCCTGATCCTCCCCCACTGCCTGCTAGCAATGTTAGTTCAGTGGTTTAACATAAAAATGTTATTTCAGTGGTTTTACGTGTTTTTTATTTAACATGGCTGGGAGGTTCCTCAGGGCTGTGTCCTTCCCCCCGATTCCCTCAAACCCCCAGGGCCTCAGCAGCAGAATCCACATTTCAGATGCCTTTAACAAAGGTGTCTCCAGAACCCTGCTCTGATCTCTTTTTCATGTTTCTTCCACTCAGCAGTGCTCAGAGCTGAGGGGCAGATCCCTGGGATGCCATGGGGATAATGGGGCATCCCCTGCTCCAGGGCTGTCTCCAAAAGGGATGTAAGGGATGCACCAAGGTTGTAGGAACCCCAGATAAAAACCTCTCCCATCTCCTCCTGCCAGTGTTTGCAACCAGCTGAAATGCAGAGATGTGATGCTCAATGCCCTGCCTGGATTTTAGCACCATCCCTACATTTTTTTAAGATAAAACAAGCACCAGAAGAACCTAACAGGCCCTGCTGGCCAGCAGGAGCCAACGCCCAGAGCAAATCCCTCCCTTCTACAGCTGCAGGGCAGCAGCAGGTCCCCTCCCAGGCAGCACCTCTGGCTCTCAGCACCAAATCAAGGAAAAAGAAATGTGCTGTGAGATGTGGAGCTCTGAGAAGTGTCCAACATCCCTGTGACCCCATTTACTCCTGACTCATTGGTAACCCCTAAACTGGTTCATACTGGGGAACCTGGGGTAAGACACCCTAAAGAACCAAAATCCTCCTAGTGTAGGTCCTGACCTCCCCACTCCATCTCTTCATGACCATCCAACCCTTCATCTCCCCACAGGAATTTCCTCAGCTCAGAAACTCCTCAGCTCACCACTCTCTGCCATCAAACACCTTCCAAAAACCAACCAAACCTCACTTCCCTTGCTATCAAACACCTTCCCCAAACCAAAGCTGTCCCTCCCCATGTGGCTCTGTCCCAGCTTGTCCTTGACCACCCCCTAAGGGCATGACACAGACTCAAACCCCGTTCTGTGAGCACAACACAGCAGAAGGTGTTACCAGATATTAAAATGCCATATGGGGGGGTCCAGTTTCCTCAATCACCTCCAGTGAGAGGTTTTAAAGTCCAGCCAGCTCCCAGGGTGGTGTCACAATCACAGGAGACACTCCTTGTGCCAAAGCTTTCCTGTATCTCCCAACTGCACCACTTTAATAAAAGAGTTTGTTCTTTCCTTTTATATTTACTGGCTGAGAAAAGTTTATCCCAGCAGTGTTGATCCACTTTTATCACCCTCCAGAGGCTCCAGCAGGAGCTGCCAGCACCACACTGCTCACACCTCACCTGCAGAGGCTCTTGGATTCCTCAGCTTTGCCTTCTGCATGGCCCAGCCCTCCCTTAACAAGTCCAGCAGCCTGAATTTGGTTAAAATAACTGTTTATTTGTCAAAGCCCCGACTCCTGTCCAGAATAAACTGATTCCAAACTAAACTAATTCCTCCACTGAGGGCTGAATGTGCTGTCTGGGACAAGAGAGCCAAAGGAGTAACAAGAAGTCTCTGTGTGAATGGGAACAGACCTAACTTCGGCTTCCAGGGATTATGTCAATGACCAAAACAGAGTTGTTTGGGTTCAGGATTCCCACCAGGCAGGGATCTGCACTTATGCAGCTGCTCTGTGCCTGAGGACAAGGCTTCTCCAGACAAACCATGCCAGGATCCAGGTGGATCCCACCCACCTGGCCAGACACCACTCCTGATCAGAGCATCACTGTGATATCTGGGGGCTCTGAAGGGAAAAGCTCTGAGCTGTGGACACAGAGCAGCCCCAGCTCCCACCCACAACCATCTCTTCCCTCTCCTCCTGCTCTTGTTTTGGGATCATCCCAGCCCTGAAACCTGGCAGGGCTGGAGCACATTTCAGAGCTGCCAACCCTTCAGCTGGAGTGTTACAACAGCCTGAGACACATTTTTCCAAAGCTTGCCCTGGGAGGAGAGGGACTCTCCATTAAGGAGAACACAGTGCTGTGTTCCATGGATCCACATTCAATCCATGGGAACAATCTCCTCATTCCTCAGGGTTTACACAACCTGGACACTGGAACTGAAGAAAAGCCACTTTGTCACCTCCACTTCCACACAGGCCTGGACAAATCTGCACAGCTCCTGCAGCTCCCCAGTGGCTTTGTTGCCAACACCCTTTTCCAAATCCCTGCACCCTTGCAAATCCTCCCTGGCCCATGTCCCAGAGCTGGTGGGGGTTATGACATTGTCCCTACCTCTCCAAGGTGGCTTCCTCACTTCATCTTCCTGCATTTTCATAGAACCATGGAATGGTTTGGGTGGGAAGGGACCTCAAAGCCCATCCAGTGCCACCCCTGCCATGGCAGGGACACCTTCCACTGTCCCAGGCTGCTCCAAGCCCCAGTGTCCAACCTGGCCTTGGGCACTGCCAGGGATCCAGGGGCAGCCACAGCTGCTCTGGGCACCCTGTGCCGGGGCCTGCCCACCCTCACAGGGAACAATTCCTTCCAGTATCCCACCTAACCCTGCTCTGTCTGAAGCCATTCCCCTTTCCCCTGCCACTCCAGGGTGCTGTGTGTCCCTCTCCAGCTCTCCCACAGGCTCCCTCAGCAGCTGGATGCCCCAGTGCTGCTCAGTGAGTGCCCCAGCCCTGGGCAGCGAGTGCCCCCAGCCCGGCCGTACCTGATGGGCAGGGAGGGGTCCCCGGCGTCCCACCAGTCCTTGGGGGGGCTGATGTACATGCACCACAGCTCCCAGCTGTAGCCGTGTGCCGAGTTCTCGTAGCGCTGCACCTCGAAGTTGTCCTGCTTGATGTTGTCGATGGAGGGCAGGATCACCCTCTTCCTGTTCTCCTGGATCCGGGACAGCACCGGCTCTGCCCTGGGGGAAGGGGCAGGGCACAGAGAGAGGTCAGTTCACTGCAGCTCCACGCAATTCCATCCCAATATCCCATCCAGCCCTGCTCTCTGGCATTGGAAGCCATTCCCTGTGTCCTGTCCCTCCATCCCCTGTCCCTCTCCAGCTTTCTTGCGGTCTCCCTTTGGTACTGGAATCCAATCAGAGCCTTCTCCTCTCCAGCTGAACAACTCCAACTCTCTCAGCTTATCCTCACAGCACAAGTGCTCCAGCCCTTTGTGTTCCACCTCTGGACCCACTCCAATAGGTCCATGTCCTCCTTGTGTTGGATACAAACCTAGTCCACAGGCTGGAAACCTTCCCTTCTGTAAAGCAAGGCCAGGAAGGGTGTGCTCGGTTCAAACCATGCTTGAACTACTTCAGACTTCCCCCAGATCCCAAAACCCTGGCCAGAACAGGGTACATTCTTGAAAGCAGGACTGTTTGAAGGGTCTTTTTTTCCTTGGGATGCAGCTTGATGACTCTGTAGCTAAAAAATTAATCTCTGGGATATGTTCAGAGCAGGGCATGTGCTCAGCCTCACCTCTGCAGCTCCAGAGTCAGAGAGTGCCCTGGGGTCACTGCCCACAGCTGGGGGAATTTGGGGGAACTGGTACTGCCAGTGCCTCCAGTAACAGCAGCAGGTGGGAAACACAGGGAGAGTCAAGCCCACACTGGAGAAATGCCCCCTCTCTGTCCCTAGGAAAGAGCTTCAAGAGCTCAGTCAATGGGAGATCCTCAGTGAATCAGGTGTGAGAATTTAGTGACCAGAGAGAGCAATGTTCATCTGGGAATACAGATCTAAACATAACAAACAGCTCCTAAAATACTTCCTTCAGCTGCATTGTCATTAAAAAGGATTCAATAGCTGTGCAGAACTCTGCCTTTAACAGCTGAAAATAGAGGGTTTTTTTGTGGCTGTTACTGTGTTCAAATTCAACACAAGTTTAACTTCTTCCACCTCCACTTTTCTAAACATGGACCATTTACTTTTTACACTTGGTTAAAGGAAAAAATTCCCTTTCAGGCTCCTGTCATGATATAGATTCAAACTTAAGCCACTTGAGCTGAAATGTTCTAAACCTCTCTGAAAAAAATCCTTATGGAACACTTTTGCTGCTTCTGCACCTCTGCTCTTATTCCCAGCAGCAGAGGAAACAAATCAATCCAGAGCATCTGAGCCTTCCCCTCTGGGATCCAGCAACAGAAGTGGGAAACACTTTCTCCTTCATTCACTTGCTGCCTGAGCTTTTTTAAACTTACAGGAATTACTTAAGGCTAATGGGAAATCATCCTGAAAAACAAAAACAGGGAGCAGGGAAAGTGCACGTACAAAGGGAAGGAACAGAGAAAGATTACAAGGAACAAGGGCAAGGAAAAGTTCTCCTCGTACATTCTCACCATGCCATTCAATGCAGAAGGAATACAGAAGGAATCCTGGAGAAAGATTAACAAGCCAGAGGACCCACGTGTCATTCTGCAGGGACACCAGGCTGTTCCCCTGGTTAATGCCCACCCTCTGAGCAAGCCCCTGAGCACCTACCAGCCAGCAGTGAACTCCACGTGGGCATCAAAGAAGCCGGTGACCTGGCCCGTGGCAACCTTCCAGCCCTCAATGCGGGCCCGGATCAGCCCTTCCCTCTTCTGGTTCCTCACCACCTTGACCAGCCCCGGGTAGCGTTTGTTGACGTACTCCTCCAGCGGCGCCTTCAGCTCCTCTGGGGACAAGGACACACAGCCCGTGAGACAGGGACACAGCTCCCACTGGAACAAACCCACCCTGGGGAGGGACTGGGGCAGGATCATTGGGGCAACTCTGCTGCACCCACTGGGAGGGACACAATCACCTGGGCTCGAGCAACGCTGATCTGCACAAGATGGACCGAGCACAACCCACACAGAGGATTCAAGGTAGCCCAGAATGCTGCTGTGGGGCCACTGAGGACCCCACGGGCCACCTCAAGGGGCCAAGGGCAGGGAGGGGACACTTACAGTCCTTGGCACTAAAAGAAATTGAACTGAAACACAAAGATATAAAGACATCACCTGTGGACAGCAAACAGTAGCACTCCTGAGGGAGGTTTGAACTGAAAGCACTGCTAGAAATGCTGCAAAACCCACCCAAAGTGTTGTTATGGTATTGTAAAGCTTCCATACCTTCTCAGAGATTTCTCATTTCTCCTCACAACACAGCCAACAAACTCTAACTTCTTGACCAGCCAACCCACTCGTGTATAATATCCATCCTAATTGGACCTAGCTGTGGCCTATTAAGGCAGGCCTGTTCTTAATTCTTGGTAATTAGTACATCTGCAACTCCTTAGGGGTGAGATTACCTTCGTCACTATTCTTCTACATTCTATCCCACCACTCCAAAGTGACTCAAACTACATCAAAACCCTGTCTGAGCTTCAGCTTCACTGCCCTCTTCACTCAGCCTCACCACTATGGCCTTGGCACTTGCTATTTGTTTTGCCACCAGAAAAGTTGAAATTCCCCTTGCTTTTATGAGGAGATGAAAGGGATTCTGGCTTTGTTCAGAAGATCCTCCCACCACGTGTCCCATGTTCACTGCAGCTCATTTAGCTGTCCAGGCCTGTGTGTGCAGTACCTGAGACCCTCAGGGACCTGCAGCCCTCAGCTACCACCAGCACAGAAACACTCCAGAGTACAAGATCTGAGCATAAAAGACCCAGAGGGCTTTGAAGGTGGAAGCAGATGGAAGGTTACAATAAAGGATAAACACCAGTGTGCTCTTCCAACCCTTTGGAAAGTGCCAGTTCTCTGCCAGGGGAGCCTCTGTCCTTTCAGTGCCTGTTGCACCAGCTCAATGCACAAAGGGCTGCTGGAGAGAGGAGCTCTGAAAGCTCAGCAAAGTCACTGGGCACCAACACAAACTCTCAGCACCATGAAAGCAGTTCCTGAGAGTATCTTTCATCCCTACGAGGCTTCAGGACAGCAGAAATGAAGATATGATCTGTGACCTCAAATTATAGTCTACTACTCTTCACTGCACACTTTCTCTGTTTCTTCAGGAATAAAAATAAAGAGGGGGGAAAAAAAGTCACCATTAATCATCCACATGGTAAAATCCTTGAGACACACGAGCACACGTGGGGTCCCACATGAAGGAAACACACAATGGAGAGCAAAGGAGTAAACAGCAAGTCTCATCTGCTTCTAAATCTTCAAAGGAAAAGGATTATCTGTTCCCTTCCCTGCCACGCCTCCATCCAGGCACAGCAAATGTGCTTTCTCCACGCTGCCTTTCTGGGATGCTTCCCCTCACATCTCCATTTCCCCGAAGTCTCCTTTCTCTTTTATGCTGAAGTGGGAATAAAAAGAATAAAGCAAATGAGCCCCTTCCTCAATTCAAAGCATCTGCATCACACACATCCATAACTCAGCAACTTCCATTTCATGCTGAGCCACTCAGAGCAAAGCCAGGATTTTATGGAGACAACAACTCTCCCAAATGGTTTTAAGGAGACAAAGACACCGATTTTTTTTGACAGATGAAGCCCCACGAGCACAGCACTTGGCATCTCACGTGGCTTTGGCAGCAGGTAAGTCATTAATGCAGCAGACCACTGCACCACAGAGTGATTAAAACAACTTTCACATTGGAGGTGGAATCTCAGCAGAAGGAAAACGTGAAAACTCCCCATGGCAATTGTGTGAGCAGCTCAAAGCAGAGCGAAGCTCCAGTGAAACTGAGGAGTTGGAATGTCACAGCTCACAGGCAGCACGGGGTCAGCCCTGAGAGCCCCCTGTGCCCTCCCCAGAGTGTGACAGCAGCTCCTCAGAATGTCCCCAGGCAGCCACAGCCACTCCTCTGCTGTGTCCTGGGTGCCAGCAGGGGCAGAGTGACCTGGGGGGAGCATGGGGCCAGAGCAGGCCCTGTGAATGGCACCAGGGATGTGGGAGGTGCCCGTTGCTGGCACCACTCTGACCCTGCAGGGCCTGTCCCACAGCGTGGGACACAGGTGTCCCCAAGGGGCCCTGTCCTGCCCACAGCATGGGACACAGGTGTCCCCAGGGGCTGCTGCCCACCTGGAGCAGCACTCAGAGACACAAGCAGTGCCCAGCAGTGGGAAATGCAGTTCCAGGCCCTCTCCCCACCACGGCTTTCCTGCACAGGCTCACAAAGATTTCCAGGTTTGCTCCCTGCCTCTGCTGTGGCTCAGCACACAGCTTTTGGGGAGAACTGACATTTCCTCCATGCCTGAGCCACCCCAGCACTGAGCTGGGCCAGCCTCACCCTTCTGAGCTGTCCTGTAGCTCTGGGGGGAGAGGGCACAGAGCACAGCACTGTTCTGGTATTATGAGACACATCCCTGGCACTCAGAGGGGTGGACTCTGTATTTCATTTCCCAGAGCATCCAAAAGTGCAGGAGTGGAAAATGTTAGGTAACAAAAGTGAAATGCCAGTCTCCAGGAATCCCAGAATGATTTGGCATAAAGTTCATCTCATTCCACGCCCTGCCATGGGCAAGAACACCCTCCATAGCCCAGGGTGCTCCTGGCCCTGTCCAACCTGGCCTTGGACAATTAAATTCTCTGAGAAATTCCTGTTCAAGCATCTTGTGAGCCCTGGCCTGGGTTAGTGAGCAGGGCTGATGTGGCTGTGGGGAAAAGCACCACTGGGAACCCCTGTGTCTGCACACCTGCACTGGCACAGCTCCTCTGCTCCTGGGGATGCTGATCCTGATGTGGGACCAGATGTGCTCAAACCTCTAGGAACCATCACTGACTCACAAATCTCATCCCAATCCAAGTCAGGTGAAGTTATCCCTGATTTTACCCCACGTTTCCCTCAGTCAGCAGTCACTGAGTGCCCTGCACTGTCAGAACACCCAGCTCCAGCCTCAGGACCTGCAGAGCTGCTGCTGACCTTGGAGCTGTTCACCTGTCAGCTCAGGAAATGCTTCCTGCCCAGCTGATGCACCTTCACAGCAGGTCCCAGCTACACCAGGAAGGCTAGAAGGCCTGGAACAGAACACCAGGGATTTGTGACTTACACTAAGCTGTCACACAGAGGGGCAGCCTGGCCCTTGGATCTGCCCATCCCGGGACTCCACACAAACAACCGCAGGGACAAAGCACCTCCAGCTCGGGAGCTCGCTGCCATTGCCACCTCTGCCTGGCACAGGGCCACGGGGCTGCTTTCACTGGGCTGACAGTGAGAACATCATGAGAGCCTGAGCCAGGATAAGCAGGCTGGTGCTCAGAAACTGGGACTCTGATGTAAAGAGGTCAGGAGGCAGGATGGGAACAGAGCCATGGCTCCCAGCTCCCCTCATGCTCCCTGACTAGAGGAGCACTCCTGAGGATCCCAGTGGTGGAGCCACAGGGGCTGCACAACCAGGAATTCACTCCAATCCAACACTGCCCTGGAACCCGGAGACTCCTTTCTCTCCTCACCCCATGGCTCTCCTCCCTCACACACCCAGGCATCCTCTGAGGAACTGGAGCCTCCTTCAGAGCACTGCACCCCTGTTATTCAAGATGCAGTCTGGAGGGTTTGATCTCTGCTATTGCATGAGCTGCTTCCCAGCAAGATTTGCAGAGAGAAACGCTCCTGAAAATGCCAAAAGGTTCAATTTCAATCCTGCCTTTTGTTCTCCATCTGTCCCTATTGATCTTCCCTGAAGGGCAAGTCCAAGGAACTCAAATCCAATGGACCTGTGGCTCCATTAAAAAGCCCAGCTGCCAGCTGCAATAACTTATGTTGTCTGTTACAAACTGTTTTGTCCCCTGCACGAGCAGGGAAATGGGGCTGCAGGGAAATGGAACCACTTGGTGCCAAGGAAAGTAACCCCACCGTGGATATCAGCCCAAATGCAAGCACAGAAACATCCACTGCTCCATCCCCACCCCAAATCCTGCCCAAACCTCTCCACATCCTGTGGTAGTCCCCAGAAGTAAAGGTGGGAACTGCCTGTAGCCACACAGAGAAAGGAGCAAAGATCAGCAGCACCAGAGAAGCTCAAGGAATTACCAAGAGCAGGGAATTCCTTGTGCAGCACTGGCCAGGTGTCCTTGGGAGAGGACCACACCTCCTCCACACCCCAAAGGAAAACACCCTTGTGTTTGCCAGGCTCAGCTGGGTGGGAAAAGCCTACAGAGGCCAAGGTGCTATCAGAAACACTGGAGGGGTCAGGGCTGGGAGTGCTCCAGGGCCATGGGAGACCCCAGCCACCCCTGTCCCACATTCTCACCTGCCTGAAACTCCAAAACCACCAGGGATGGGTTTCTGTAGGAAATCATTAAAGCAGTTCCTTCAACAGGCAAAAAATAAATGTGAACATTTTTCAGGGAGACTCCGAGCCAGGGGAGTCTCTGAAGCTTTTTACCTGCAGCTGGACAAGAGGAAACTGTGACAGGGGGAGCAGGGGGATGAATCAGTTCTCACAGAGAAAGCTGGTCCCAGTCAGGGCAAGCAGCTCCAGCCTTTGCTCATTTGGTTCAGCAAAACCCAAAGAGAATCACAGAATACCCTGAGCTGGAAGGGACCCACAGGGACCATGGATCCCAGCTCCTGTCCTGCACACACACCCCAACAAGCCCACCCTGTGCTGCTCTTCTCACAAAGCCTCGGAGCTGAGCACCAGTGGGATAGCCCAGGTGAGCTCCAACTCAACACCCCATCCTCAGGCTACACTATTCAGCCTTGGGAAAGGCTGGGAAGTGACTCAGCTCCTTGCAGCTCCCCTCTGAGCACCAACACCCAGACAGCTCCCGGGAGATCAAGGCACAGGAAAAGCTGCTGCTGGAATGAGCAGAACAAGGAGGGGATCCCTCGAGTGCCACGACTGAGGCAAATTACAACCCTGAGCATGTCTCCCCCGGTGTAGCCAGCTCCTTTAAGCAGCCTTTTATCCAGAGGGTTTCCTTTATTCCGAGAGGTTTGCTTTTCAAAAAGATGTTATCCCAGATTAAAAACGCTTAAAAGACACAAAAAAAAAAAAAAANAAAAAAAAAAAAAAAAAAGAGCAGGTGATGATTACAGAGTCAGACAAAGTGTGCAGCTGTGAGATAACACAGCATCTCAGGGGGCACATGGTTGCATCCTCCCCCAGCCCGGGAACCTCGTTATCACTCCCAAACACAGCCTGCACACTGCCTTTGGAATTACAGCCCTGCAACAAGCACAAACAAAAGCAGCCTCCAAAAGAGTCTTTATGAAGTGTAATGTGCAGCTCAAGGGAGAATGGGGTTCAAACTACAACTCCCCAAGCTTGCTCCTTCAAGGAGGGATTTATTTTTCCCCGTTACAATACATTGGCATCTTTTATCTATTTACAGCTCTGACATAAAACATCAGAATGCCGTCGTTCATTAACTTTAATCTCTCACTGCACACTTTTGTGTTGTGCCGTGCTGTTGTACAACAAAGCTGAGAGCAGGGAGTGTCTAATGAGGCTTCAGAAGCTCTTTGTTCCAGCCTGAAAACCTCACACCAGCACCAGGCTTTGCTCCTGGCTGTGTCACAGCTCTACCTGGAGGGCACAGAGCCAGGTGGGCAGGGCAGGTAGCTCTTGCCTCTACCCCTGGGGCTAATCTTAAAACTTGATTTGGAAATCTCTGTTAATATTTGGTGCTTTGTTCTTTAGTTACCCAGATTTGCTGTGGTACATCTTCCCTCCTGACAAAACGCACACAAACCCCAGCCAGGGACTGTCCTGAGCCTTCAGCAACTTCCCCAAAGCTGCTTCTGGTAACCCAGGGGACAGCACAGCTCTGGGCTTGGGCACTGCTCCCTGGAGTCATCCTTCTCTCAGGTCACACAGCTGAGCCTCCAAAGGCTTTTCCTGAGCTACAGCCACACCCCCACAGAAATTTTCCCTCACTCCCACACAGCTGCTCCTACAGAGTCTGAAGAAATTCCTTCTTGTTCAATCACAGCCTCCAAAGTCACACCCACACAGCCCCATCCTCTGCTTGATCCTCCAGGATTCATCTCTAAATCTGAGAGCTCATGAGGAACTATTTTCCTGTAATTATTTTCCTGTAGAAGCCAAATCTATTTATTATGATGACTTTGTTTGCAATATCCAAAGCATCAACTCTGCAATGCTGCTACTGCTGCTCACAATGATTGCCGACCATTAGTGGGAACTCTGTGACAATGTTATTGCCATTAATAATTCCTGACTGTCACTGCAGCTCCTTGAGGATGCTGAGAGGGAGCACATGGTCCCAGAGATACCTTCTGGTTTGTATCATTTCTTTTACATGAGAAAAGTAGATTATTACACGCTTGGGAGGAGCTCTTCATAAACATCTGCCAAGTTACCTCATTATCTTCCTTCAAATCCCTCCTTAAAAATCTCATTTGTTTTGAGGCCTGCAAAGCCTCAGCAGCAGAACACTGACATTATTTACTCACCCTCTCAGCTGATGGCACCACCTCAGTGCACACCCCACTCTCCTTGTGCACCTCCATCCCAATGTTCCTGAGGACAGAACTCCTCAGGGATGTCCAACCCTCAGCACAGCCCTGGGCCACCATTTTACAACAGGGAAACTGAGGCACACACAGAGGAAACATCTCAGTTAACACCCCTGAGAGGTGCCAGAGCAGAAATCCCTCTGGGTTCCAGGCTCTTGTCCTGGCAAATATTTAGAGGTGCATATGTGCAACAACCAAAGTTATTATCAGAGACAAGGATATCCTGAAACCAGAGCTCCTGGATGGTACTGAAGGGAAGGGTCAGATGGCTCTCCGGTTTCCTTCACCTTCCAGCTCTCAGCTACATTTTCAAACAACAGCCCGCTCAGATTTAATCGTGGTTTGATCCTGTTCCACACCAGAGAAGCTGCAGAGAACTCTGTGCAAGCGGCACACCCACCCCCTTACCCCATGTGCCCTTCCCCAAGAACCCTCCAGGAGATTCCAGATTAAATCCAGCCCCTCCCAGTGGAGCTGGAGCTGCCAGTGCTGCTCACCCTCGTCGCTGTTGTCGTCCACGAGGATGATCTCCTTGAGCAGGGGGGCAGGGGTGTGGTTGACGGCGCTGTGCACCGAGCGCAGGATCACCGACAGCGCCTCGTTCACAAAGATGAAGATGATGGAGATCTGGGGCAGGTCCTTCCCGTATTTCAGCTCTTTGCACCTGCAGCACAAAGGGCAGAGAGAGACACGTGGTCAGCAGAGCTCACAGGGCAGCGCTTCCAGACAGGTAGGTGGGAAATCCCAGGGCTGTCACCTCCCCACTGCCTGCAAATCCAGTCTCGAATCACTGCTGCTGGAAAGAGAAAACAGCAAAGCAGAGCATCCCCAGGCTCAGAGAGAACATCCAGAGCTCACCTCACCTGTGTGTGGGGGCAGATAAGCAAGAGTGGCCTCCAGAAATGCCTCCAGCAGTTCAAGGGAAACTCCCCAGTCCCACTCTGCCCCAAGACTTACAGGTGCTCAGAAATGAGCCTTGTTCTTAAACAGCACTTGGGAATTTTCTTCCCATTTGCTTTGGAAAGAAATAAACATAAAATGAGCCTTGGTTAAGTAGTCTCAATAAATGTATTTGCTCTCTCAACAGACACTCCTGGGCATACTCCTGTCTCTGAAGCAGTGTTGAGACCTGGTGTCTTGGCATTTCACAGCCAGGATGGTCAAACCCAAACCCTTGTGATCACCTCCCTGGTTTCAGGAATAATTCCTTAACTCAGGCAGAGTTTGTGGCTGGGTCTCTGCTCACACAGACTTCAGAGCAGGACAAAAGCAGGAGCTCCCAGGTTTCCACCAGCACCAACCCTGGCAAGCGCAGGTCCATGTTCCATGGACACACCAGAGCTGGAGAGAGGAACATCCATGGAGCAGGGCTGGGGCAGCTCCGAGGGAAGGGGTGTTCCAGGTGACCTCCAGCTCTCCAGGAAGCACAGGGACACAGATGTTGTTTTCCTGCCACTTTTCATCTCAACTAGACACCTCTTCTTAACAGGGCAACTGTTGAAAACAAACAGGAGATCTTAAACCACTTCCAACAATTTAATTCAACTCTCTAGCTGCCCCTACAATAAATCCAGGTGGGGCAAGGACAGAAGGAGCCTCCCTGCCCCCTTGCCACATCCATCACAGATTAGACACGAACAGTTCCCATAATGACAATGAGTGTGCACAGAGCAAACCCTGCCCAGATAAGCAGAGAAAGACCAAAGGCAGAGTGACATCCCAGCAGCTCCTCAACTCCCCAGCAATGCCTCTGCATTTAATTGTCCTGGGTGTTTCTTAGGCAACAGCAGGCACTCTTCAGACTCCAGAACGAGACTTGGGAGATAAAGATTTCCACAGAAACACAGTTTTCTGTATGAATCTTCTTTAGTTAAAGAAGTTTGCTGGGTGACAACACGGTTGTGTTTCTTGATTTAATTATTGTCTATCCTACTGCAAGACAAGAGCTTGACAGAAGGGAACCAAACACTGAAAAGGATATTCCAAAGAGAAAATCTTTCTTTAAAATGAATGAAAGAACGGTCATGATGGGGCAAAGTGACAAGTGACCCTGAAATCCTGCCAAGAAAGTCAAACTAAACTGACTCAGACATTAAAAACAGCTTTTGGTAGATGCTGATACCTGCTCTGGTGAAGTCAAGGTTGTCACAGGAGCAGGAGCATTTCCTTTTAATCATTGCTCACCTCTGGGCAGCCTTCCCCCAAGGAATGCTGCAGGGGATAAAGAGCTCAGCCTGTGATCAAAGAGCTTTGGAGGCAAATCCAAACTCAGCTCTTTGAGGTTCATCTTCTGCTCATTGGCATTCTCCCTGCACCACTCCTACCAGGGTTCTCCCTCTCCAGTGCCCAGGACAGGCACACAAAGATCCAGGGAGGGAAGATGAGCCTCGAGCCTTGTCCCTCCCTGGGACAAGATGGGCTTTAAGGTCCCTACAACCTAAAGCATTTGGGATTCTGTGAATCTCAGGTTTTATTTCTAACATCCAGCTCATGCTGTATCTGGCCAGCCCAAAGCAAGTCTCGTTCCAGGAAGCTGAATGTTCAGGGGAACACTTGAAAACTTCTCCATTTAAATTAAATACAAGGGTCAGCCCACCACAACACATTACAGTGTCAGTGATTAGGTACCCAGCTAAAGCCCAGCCCATCATCTGATGTTTAATTTAGCCCATATTCATCATTCCATCAGTCCCAAAAGGCTGCCTCAGAAAGTTCTTCCTACCTGTGGAGCAGGTGCTCCCCATCCACAGGTGGCCCCACAGCAAGAATCCAGGGGAAACCCCTCAAGCCATAACCACCCTTGGAGGGTGAGGAAAAAGGCTTCTCCCAGCATGCCTTGCAGTGACATGCAGATTTAATGTATCCCATTGGCCCTTCCCTTGCTCCACCCCTGTGCCCTCATCCCATTGGCCCTGGTGTTCTGCCCCACTCCTCAAGATCCCCATATAAATCCCTGCTCTCAGTGCTGAGTGGCTCTTTGGCCCTGGATCCCTTTGGGGAAGAAGCTCAGTAAAGCTCTCCTTTGAACCCCACATGCAGAGCCTGTCTCTCCTTCTGCATGACCCAGATCCCAGAAGAGCTGAAATCCCCCAGTGTGAGCACAGACAGGCCTGTGCCCCTGAGGGGTCTTTTTCAGAAAACTTCTTTGGGCAAGTTGTGGCACCCTGAACATCACCCACTCGCCACAGAGGCACTGGGCTGGTTTGCAACAGGGCCTGACTGGAGAAAACTGAGGGAGGCTGCAGGTGATCCCTCCCCATCCCTGCTTTGCTAAGTGTGAAACATCCCCTGCAGCACAAAGCACCTGCCAACATCTGGAAGTGAGTTAGTGCAGGTGACACAATTACATTTTGTCCCACTAAATGCTGCTCTCCCCAATTAAACCTAGGCTGGCACCTGCTTGTAGGATTTATATTGAAATATCGTGAATCAGTAGTGGAAAGAAAGAGCCACCTCACAGTCTTGTCTCTCCTTTAGATCAATGGGGTATCAAAGAGGCATTTTATGTCCCATTAAATCATGCTTGAATATGTTTCATTAAATCATGCTCACAAAACTCTCCAAGCCTGAGGAGGCTGGGGAAAAGCTCCCCATGTTCAGCATGGGTTTTAATTTAAGGACCTTGCTGAGGTCTCATTGAGAAATATTCTTGGCCCTTAACAGGGGGGAAAGGGGTTTTCTCTGTCCTTGGTCCAAGGCTTAGGTGTGAAGCGAGAGGTGTAGGTGGAGATCAGGGAAAGGTTCTTCCCCCAGAGGGTGCTGGCACTGCCCAGGCTCCCCAGGGAATGGGCACAGCCCCGAGGCTGCCAGAGCTCCAGGAGCTCCAGGGGTGCACAGGCTGGGATTGTTGGGGTGTCTGTGCAGGGCCAGGGGCTGGACTGGATGATTTCTGGGGGTCCTTTCCAGCTCAGGAAATTCCAGGACATCTTTTCTCACTTCAGAACTGAGGAGCTGATGACTGATAGCAGTCCCTGCATAAAACAACTCTCAACATCCTCCCCAGCCCCTCCCACAGGGACACAGGATCTGGATGGCTGCAGAGTGATACAACTCCTGCACTGTGACCACCACCACCTTTATTGGGTCCCAGATCTTTATTCTACATAAAGCCCAAGTCTGCAAACATGAGAACCTGCAAGGAAACCCACAAAACAAATGTATTTACAGAGAACATCTTCATCGTCTTACATCACCTGGTTTATGTAAGAAACCATCCCAAAACAAAGGAAGGCTGAGAAGGGGAGCTGGGGAAAGAGGAAGCAGGGCTGAGTTTCTGCTGAACAGCTTGGCACACATCAGGCTGGATTAATCAAGTCAGCCAAATTCAAAAGACAAAAAGCACAAAACCCCAGCTCTGCTCTAAAGCATGTTTGCCTGCTGCAGAGCCTGCTTTGAATCCTCTGATCGTTTGTTTTCTGCTCAGCACACAGCTGTAAATCCACTCTTCAGAGCAGCCAGTGAGATTAGGATGTTTATTGTCTGTCTCAGTAACAGAAAAGGGATATCCCAGCATTTACTGCCTCATGATCCCTCAGCAGAAAAATCACCTGGAATCACAAAAAACGCTACTTGAGGACAGAGAGGCCACAAAGTGGCAGCTAACATTAACAAACCACCTCTTCCTGCACAGTGATTTAACAGGATCTACTCTATCACTCAATTAACACCTCACACTTGGGGCACAAAGCCATTTCCATCGACCACCTGGAATTGCCCTGTCTGGCATCAGCCAAACTCCAATGGTTTCTACACCTTCCCTTCCCAATAGAACCCATTGATCAACACCAATAAATGCAGCTTATGGACAGCCTGGAGTGTGGACTGTTCCAAGACAGCAGAGGCACTGCTTGGCTTCAAGGACTCTTCACTCCTTGGCCTTCAGATCAGTCCCCACAGAGGGATGGGGACTCCCCCACTCCCCTGGGCAGCCCCTTGCAATGTCTGACCACACTTTCAGTAAGAAATTTCCTGTAATATCCAATCTAAACCTCCTCTGGCCCAGCCTGAGGCCGTTCCCTCTCCCCCTGGCCCTGTTCCCTGGGAGCAGAGCCCAACCCTCCCTGGCTGCCCCTCCTGTGACGTTCAAGCCACAACAATTGTCCATCCCTCAAACCCAGGACACAAAGGACACTCTGTGCAGTGCCCACCTTCCACACAGGCTGCAACAGGAGCCACTCAGGATGGGCAAGCCCTGCTCCGCTTTGGAAAATACACCCAGGAGAAAAGGTCAATAAAATAACAGCAGGAAAACAGCAGCCTGCTCTGTGCAGCCCCTGGAATGCAGTCCCTTGGCCTGACTGGTGCCTGGCACAGGTAGGGATGGCAGCACCCTGGGAGATCACTTTGGAGCACACAGGACTGTGCTGTGCTCTTGGGAGCACGCTCATGGCTGGTGCAGGAGTGGGACCTGCTCTGTGCTGCTCCCAGGGAGGGTCTGAGGAGCTGAGTCTGTGCTCAGACTCACTGATGACCTGAGTACCACAGCACCATCAGCTCTGATGCTGCACCATCCCTCATCTTCCCAGGGATGCCCCCCAGGGCTGTTCAGGACACCAATGTTCCCCCCAGCATGAAGGGGACATCTCTACCTGTCCTTCTGAAATGCCACCAGCAGCAACCACCATGGAGACGGCTGAACACCCCGGGTCTGCAGAACACCCATGGCTTTAGAGCTCTGTGCTGCTCCCTCACCCTCTGGAGTTATTCCTACAGCTCCTAATAGGGTCCTACTGCACCCTCTCCAACTCTGTGGGATCAGCCATCACAGACAGCACACAGGGAGAGTCAGACACAGAAATCTGTGCCAGCTGGCACAAAATGAACCCAGATCACAGAATCACTGAGTGGGGTTTGGTTGGAAGGGACCTTAAAGATCATCTCAGCCCATCCAGATCCTGTGTACCTGTGGAAGAATACAGGGCAGACAAAGAATGTGGTGGCTCTGCTTATGGACAGCATGCCTCTTTATAAAAGTAGATCCTGATGATGGGTTCTTCAAGATTTCCTCCTCTCCTCCATATCAGAGTGCAAGATCTCCCTCCCTCCTGCCCCCTCCCATACCCCCACCTTTATTTTTAATTCTAAGCACTCAGGAGCTCCCCAGTCTGGATCCTGACTTATTAATGATTTCTCTTTTGACCAACACATTAAATAAATCCAGCTAACGTGCTTATCAGGAGCTTATCCCTTCCTGACATTTCAGTCTTGTAGCAGGCTCAAGGGTGTGAATATTTAAACAGGCAAATATTCTTTTGATCAGCAGAATAAATGAATTGTTACTTCCTGTCCTTAAAAACACTGTGAACATTATAGAAGTGCTCAGCTATGTTGGCACATCTTCCACAGGGCTGTGGAGCTGTTCCTATAAAACATGGCTCAGGAGAGAGAGTTCCACTCACACATATTTCAATGCCTTTTGTACAATGAGCTGCGGAAGTGGCACGTTAAAGCCAAGGGTGTGTGAGACACAGCTCAGTCAGAATTAGTGCATAGAAAGTAGAATTTTCCCCCAGATTCCTATCCCAGAGATTGCTGCTTCAGGAAAACATCAGCTTGCAACTGAAAGAGTCACCACTGCATCCCTCAGTGCTGAGGTTCCCAAAACTGAGAGCACTCCTCAGATAGGAAGTACCAGCAATGTTACCCCATTACAGAGACAGAGATCAGGACTCCTCCCATGGAGTGGTGCAGGAGCCCACAGTGTGTCCCTGTCACCTGGCACTTCTCAGGATAACACAAGGAATGGCATCCACTGTACCCAGTTCCTGCACAGAGCCCCTGGCTCCTCATCAGTCCCAGCAGGACAAGGCAGGGCTGGCCACAGCCTCTGCCTGCATGACCAAGCTCCAGGGTCTCCTCATGGCCACATCTGGCCATCCACAGCACAGCTGGGGGCTCCCAGTTTGACAGATCCTCAGGAGAAGGAGGCTGCTCTCCCCTCAACCAAGGCAGGAGGGATTTAAACACAAGGTGTGGAAGTTATGATGCTTGGGGATGGAGTGGCCAGCCCCGAGGGGACAGGAGGTCAGGAGCAAAGCCTGCAGGTCCTGCTGCCTGGCTGGTGGCCTTTCTCTCCTCCCAGGCAAGGTAGGAAATTTAGGAGCCTTTTTTTCTCTGTTTGTTTAAAAACAGTGCCCTGCAAACACAGCTGAACTCTGAATGATGTCCAAACAGGCATGGACTGAAGGAGCAGGCTTTGAAAAGGCTGTCTGCAGCATTTAACATGATCACAGCAGAGGCAGCAGCACCCTGAGCTCCCCTGCCATGAGGATCCCAAGCTGTGAGACAAGGTCAGCTCTGAGTCCATCACCACGTGCTGAGCAGCCCCTGTGTTTCCAGCATGGCAGGGCAGGCAGGGACCCTGACTCTGCTCCACAGGGACAACGCCAGATCCTGGCCACGGGTAAGGGCTGTGCTCACAGATGAAAGGCAGCAATGTAAAACTGTTCATTAACAGGAAAGGGTAAATTAACAGTAAGTTGTAAATTAATAGTGCATGTTCTGACAGCCTCTGTTGGAGGCAGCTGCTGCTCTGTAGCTGCTCACGTAGGCACACTCCTGGACAAGGTAACTCACAGACATCTCATCTAAGGCAGAAGCCAGAGCTCCCTTCAAGATCGATGCTGTGACCCTGCCACTGCCATAGGACAGTTTATTCCAGCCCTCCATCCCAGGTATATTTCTGTCTGGTAAAACACACTGAAGCTGTTTTTTGGGAAGGTGAAAATACCTTCTTCCTCCCCTGATCAGAGGCAGCCCCAGGCTGAAGGTTCAGACAAACATCAGTGAGGGGAGGGAGCCCTTCATGTCCCAGTCAGGGACTCCAGGGTGACCGTCCCACCAGCAAACATCACAGCTGTGCTCAGGCAGGTTGGGATGAAACTGGCACTGCTGGAAACCTTCTCTCTCAAATTGAAAATGAAATCCTTGGTGCAGAGCCTGTGGTAGGAGTGCTTTACTTGAACAGATCTCACGGGAACCCAGGATTTTGACATCCCCAGGACAGACTTGGGGCAATGAAGAAGAAAAGTGGCCACCACTTGTGCTGCCTGGAACAAGGTGGAATGATGCCACTACTGGAAGAGCTGGCATAAAAATGATGAACTTAAAAGGCACAATGGACTTTTAGAGACAGCTCTTCTTCTTTGTGATCACAGAGCCACGCTGCTGACAGCTTTATGGACTGGAAGATGAAGAGGTTTTTAAACCTTTCCCATTACGTACAGACATCACTGGATAAGTTTGTTTAACCTCTGCCAGGATTGGATCAGCCTCAGCAGAGGGGTGTCAATGAGCCCTGTCTGCCAAATTCCTGCATGGGGAATGTCACACAGGGAGAGCTCTGCCATCCCAGAATCCTGGAGCTGGCACCAGGGAGAGCTCTGCCATCCCCAAATCCCAGAGCTGTCACTGTCACTGCCACAGCCCAGCCCAGCCCAGCCTGCTCACCAGGGCACACTGACACACTGGTGAGACACTTGTACTGCTGTGGGTGGAAGAGAATAAAAACGAGTCCCAAGCACTGTCAAAAGGGTCAAAACCAGCAGATGGGGCTGATTTAGATCTGCTTTTCCCCTCATATTCCAGTGTCAGGTACCAGTTAACTGAATGCAATGAACTGCCCATAAACAGTGGTGCCCCTTCATGCAGGGGACATCGAGGATGGAGAATTAACAAGCCAAAGACCACACACAAGCCTTCATTCCAAAGTGCCAGAAGTTTCCCTTTATTCCACAGAGGAAGCTCCACACCAGCCCTGCTCTTCTGTGGAGAGATATGCTCCTGTGTGGCTTTTCTACTGTCACAGGTGACATCATCCACCTCTGTCAAAACAAAATACACAACAGACAGAACTGGGGGACAAAGGTGACCATCTCAGAGCCCAAACACACAAAGACACCCAGTTCAACCCAGTGCAAAACTGCAACACCATGAAACACCTCACAGCAGGTAGGGAGGGATCCAACCCAACACAGCCAGCCAAACAAAAGCTGAATTACCACAAGGTTAAGAAAAAAAAACCACAAATAAAAATACTCCAACTTCTCCCTGTCCCCTCATAAAGCCCCAAACCAAAACACAGTCAGTTTTTAGGGACAGGCTGGAGATGCTCCTCAAGTGGGGCTTCACATCCCTTTTGTTGTGCCTGCCTTCTCCTGCAGAGATCCAAAGGACAGCTCCCTCCCACAGACACTTCAGGAACCTTTCAGTGCTACTCCAGCCCAGAGATCAGGATTTGGGGCTGGAGATTTGTTTGCTGCCACACCAGAGATGCTGACAGGAGCATCTAAAGCCTGACACAGTGACACAGCTCCTCTGTCACCCTGCCAGCAGCCCAGCCCATAAAAAAAAGGAGCCAGACGTGGCAGTGAGCACACCCTGCCTGCCTGGCTGTGTCTGGAGGAGCACTGGCCATGGATGTAGCACTTGGGGACATGGTGGTGGCACCTGGGGGACACGGTGGTGGCCTTGGCCATGCTGGGCTGGACTCAATGGTGCTGGACAGCTTCTCCAACTGAAATAATTCCATAACACACTTGACAAAGCACAGCAAATCAAAATATGTGCAGAGATACACAATGAACTTTAAAGGCTTAAACGTGATTTCTGATGAGCTTAACTCCACACCTTCCCAAGACATCCTTGTCACCTACACACACCAGAGCTTTGGATGCACACCTGAAAAGTGGGGAATTCTGGGCTCTTCTTCTCTCTCGTCCTCACCTTACCAAGGCCACTGGACTTTTACCTGCTTTTCACCAGTCCAAACACCAAAGCTCCCCCTACGTGCACAGCCAAACACATCCAGACACACCCAAGGCTTGGCTTTGCTGCTGCAGCTTCTCAGGCTCCCTCTGGCCCACAGAAAACCTACAGGAGCTTAGCAGCTGAAGGCCTGGAGGTAAATCCTGATGCACCTGATGGGCCCTGATGGGATTGAATGATTTCCCCATGGCTGGGCTGCAAAGCACCGTGGCTGAAGGACAGGATGTTGAAAATCCCACTGCAAGGTTCTGCTGTGCTGGCACAGGCAGGTTCAAGCTCCCTGGGTGCCTTAATCCACAGGCACTGCTTCCCAGCTCTTCCCTACACATCTCTTCTGCTTCCTGCCTGAACACCTCAATGGCAGAGGAAAAACCTGCTGGCTTGGTCCTTCTGGTGACAAACAGCTCCACAAATGAAACCCACTGGTACCAAACAAGCTTCATTTGTGCTGTCCTCTGAAATAAAGCTTCACCAGGAAATGAATTGATTTCCATTTGGCCTTTGTAAAGATTATAAGCAGGATTAAAAGAAAGCAAATGCTCAGCCTGCTATTCATCCTGCCACATCCTCATCATGCTCCATTCATTAATTGCTTTTTCTAGTTTGGATTTTGCTGATTCAGTGCACATGTCTGCTCACAAAAGGGACTGCCAACATTAAATCTATTGTGTCTATCCTACGATGTACATTTTTTGTGACCCAAGCATCTAAATACACCTAATGTTGTCTGGTACAGTTCACTGTTTACAGATCCAGGTTCTCAAATTATTTCTGACCACAAAGCCCTGAAACTTCCTTACATTTCTCCAGGAAACTCAATTTTAAAGAACCTACTTTATTCCTAGTAATTCTTCTTCAGAAGTGTTCAGCTCTATTTTAGAATTAGGGTCTCAAAAATAGGCATTACAATTTAGGCACATACAGACATTTCTAAAGGCACATTACTTGGCAAGTCCTAAGAAGAAATCATCTGCAAAGTTGTAAAAACAGAATGCAGAGAATGGGATTTACTCTGGTGAGAGGCTCTTGTAATAAAGTTATTAGGCTCAGACAGATCTAAGGGAGATAAAAGCCAGAGCAATTCTGAGCGTCACATCCACTTACCCAGCTCTGCCCATGCCCAGCTCTTCCACACACACAGACAATAAGTCATTGAGACCTCCTTGCTCTTGGATTTTCCTGCTGGAAAATGGCACAAATGGCTGCAAGACCAAGGCTGTCAAAGCAGGAGAGCTTGACTCCCCCTCTGACTGATCTGGCTGGTTTGGAACAGAAAAGCTCTGGGCAGTCCAGGGGAGCAGGCTGATGGCACAAACAAACACACAAGCCCTGATTTCCTTGGAAGCCAAGTAGGGAGGAGTATATCCAAAGCTTAAATTGCTTCATTTATTCTCATAAGCACAGTTTAGGCAGAAGTATTTATGATAATACAGGTATTTTTCAGCAGAGGAGTTCAGAGGAGCACAAAACCAAGTTGTTAAATTACACTAATCCCATCCTCTGCCAAAGTGATCATTTAATACTTCTGTTTACATTAGGAACTGTTTTATAGCACACTCCTAGCACAGAAGTCTTCCCTGAAGCACCATGTTCCCAACTTACAAGAACAGGTAATATCTTTGCAGTCAGGAAAGGAAAATTGACAATTAGTGGAATGTATGGCATAAAGAACCCCGAGGTGCTGTACTATAAATCCATGGTCACAGTGTTTGCAGGTGACACTGAGCAGCACAGTAGAAATAAGAGACTCTAACAGACACTAAACAACTCCAGTTGCTTTCCCCAAAGCACTTTCTTCCCAGCTGGGTTTAAGGAAGATATTGGGACTTCAAGCACCAAAGGCTTCTGACATACTCCTGACCTGACACAAGCTGCCAAAGTGTGCTCCAGTGACCTCTGCTTCAAAAGGAAAAAAAAAGAAAAAGCTGTCCTGTGTCCCCATCTAAATCCATGCACAAATCCCTAAACTTTTCCACAGGGAGTCTGACAGCTCCAGCTCTAGAGGGAGCCAGCCCCAGCTGCCTGTGTGTCCAAGGAACCAGGCTGCTCCTGCAGGTCACAGGAACAGGCTTAAATAATAGCCAACAAATGTACAGCACAGCTGGAAAAGCGTGCTTTTAGAGTCTTTACTTGCCCAGTTTTCAAGAAAAAGCATTGCTGGAAGTCAGGAGCAGCATGTCCAAACGCACTGAGGAATAAAGATCAATACTGGTATTTATTCAACAGCCTGCTGGTTTGTATTAGTGCTGGGAAAGCAGCAGAGCAGCAAAGAGGCTTTTTCCTCTCTGCAAATCCTCCTAAAGGCAGCAGAAGTTGCATCCCCATCCCTGGAGGGCAGGAGGGGCACAGGGCACCAGCAGCCCCTGCACACACAGAGCAGCAGCTCCTCACAGCTCAGGGCCCTGAGGATGCAGGAGAAATAAAAACCTGAGTTTGTATGGAGCTGGGTTTGGAACGATCTTCTACCCCCATGACCTTCAGAGCAGGGAGGGGACAGCCTGGTGCCTTGGGTTGAAAGATTTGTCTGGGTGTGCATTCTATTGCCATCTGTAGAGGTGGGGCAGTTATCCTCTGTTCATTGGGCAGTTTTTTCTTTATCTCTCCCACAACCAATCCTCCCTCCAGGAGATCTCTTCTGTCCATGGCCACTGAGTGTCCCTGCATGGCTGATAAAATTCCATCATCCCATGGGGAGATGCTCTGCCCAGGGGGAGGAGCCAAGCATTCCTACCTGGATCCAATCTAAGATTTAGAAGAGAAACAGCCTTTTCCCACTAGATTCCTAGAAAAACAGCTTTCTTCTCCACTGGATTCCCAGAAAAAAAAAAAAAAAAACCAGACCCATCTCCAGCACCCCTGGAGCTTCAGAGGAAAATTCCACCCTTCTCCAGGATCCCTGCTCCAACAGAACCACAGCTGGCGCTGCAAAAAAACTACAATCACCATTTAATTAGACTACCAACATCCTGACCAACAGGGTGTCAAGTCGTATTCTGACTCTGTCAGTAGGTGTTTTTTTGTTTGTACTATTACATTATTTGTATTTTTAGTTTTTCTAGTAGAGAACTGTTATTCCAATTCCCATATCTTTGCCTGAGAGACTTTTAATTTCAAAATTATAACGGAGGGAGGGGGTTTTACATATTCTGTTTCAAGAGAGGCTCCTGCCTTCCTTAGCAGACACCTGGCTTTTCAAACCAAGACACCTGGGCACAGCCTCGAGTGACACCACCAGGACCTCACTGGGCTGCAGCTTCTCCTGAGGGACAGCTCCGATCTCTGCTCTGTGTGACAGGAACAGGACCCAGGGCATGGCTGGAGCTGGGCCAGGGCAAGGCCAGGCCGGGGNTTCTTCCCCCAGAGGGTGCTGGCACTGCCCAGGCTCCCCAGGGAATGGGCACAGCCCCGAGGCTGCCAGAGCTCCAGGAGCTCCAGGGATGCCCAGGCTGGGATTGTTGGGGTGTCTGTGCAGGGCCAGGGGCTGGACTGGAGGATTTTGCTCCTCACTTCAAAACACACCACGAAGGGCTGGAGTGTGTCCAGGGAAGGGAACAGAGCTGGGAAGAGTCTGGAGCCCCAGGAGCAGCTGAGGGAGCTGGGAAGGGGCTCAGCCTGGAGAAAAGGAGGCTCAGGGGGGACCTTGTGGCTCTGCACAGCTCCCTGCCAGGAGGGGACAGCCGGGGGGGTCGGGCTCTGCTGCCAGGGAACAGGGACAGGAGGAGAGGGAACGGCCTCAGGCTGGGCCAGGGCAGGACCCGGGGGGATTTTCAGGAGGAATTTCCCCATGGAAAGGGTGGTCAGGCCCTGGCAGGGGCTGCCCAGGGAGGTTTGGAGTTCCCATCCCTGGAGGTATCCAAGGAAGGGCTGGAGGTGGCACTCAGTGCTCTGGGCTGGGGACAAGGTGGGGATGGGGCACAGCTTGGACTGGATGGCCTTGGAGAAATTTTCCAACCCCAGTGATTCTCAGATTCTCCTGAGCTGGGTCCCTTCCAGCTCAGGAGGTTTCCATGACTTTTAGCAGCCTGGCAGAATAAAACTGCCTGGAGCCACACAGAGATGGGACAGATTGGGCAGGACAGAACAACACATGGACCAAAAATATCCAACAATCCATCCCTGAGCTGCAAATCTGCTCTGGCATTGGTGAGCCCTGTTCTGAGGCACAGCTCCTGCATGCCAGAGCTGTGACACTGATACTCACTGCTTGATTTCTCTACTTGCTCTCCCAGAAAATTTTCAGGTGGCACCTTTCCAAGTACTGGAAAATATTACTTTTCCTTTTTTTATGGCTGAAACTATAAAAAGCCAAGGGCAGGAGTGTTTTTCATACAATGCTGGATCAAACCCACAACCATCTATTAGGAGAGAAGGTGCACAACCAGTCCTGGCTTTGTCCTAGAGCTGTAAGGATCTTTTAATACACTCCCACATGCAATTCAAAGGGAATTTCACATCTGAAAAAGTAATTTTTTTTGTTCTTCCACTGTCTTGATTCCTCTCTAGTCATCCCTTCAGTTATTTGACAAAGAAAAAGCCCTGCATCCTGCCTCTCTTCCTGGCTGTTGTTTGGATGTAGGACTGAAACCCATCAAAGCACTCTTTGCAGACTGTAGTAGCACATTGTGCATGCAAGAGAGAAGGAGCTCTTCTGACCCCCTTTGTTTGCAATAAGCAGCAATCACAACAAATAAACAGGCATGAAACTCTATTTCCCAGCAAATATCACCCTCATAATTCAAGTAGTTTGTTTTGTGTCGTTAAATGTTGTCCTTCTCTGCAGACTCATTTCATCAAGCCTGGCTGAACAGCCCAGGGCAGGACACGAGTCACTGGCACATCACCACAAATGTGTGCTCAGGAATGGCCCAGATCCTTGAGAAACCATCAGTGAGCTCTCCCACTGGCTGCAGTAACATTTGCACATCTCAGACACTTCTACCACAGCCAACACGGTCCTGTGGGCAGGGGGAAAGGCAAAAAGCATTTTTTTTTTATTAAAGGAGGTTGTGCAACCTCAGTTTTTGGGAGGAAATGAGATGAGATGTATGGAGCAGTGACATCTCCTGCCCAAGCTGTGGCAGGTGTTGAGAAAATACCTAATTCCAGTGCCTTGGTCCCAGAGAAATCTGAGACAAGGCCCCTGCAAAGCCAGGGAGTTCAGTTACTCCCAAAGTGGAAGAGATTTCTGTATTTTCACAGGAAAATAAGTATGATGGCACATGAAACTTTCCCATGAAAGCCAAGCAGAGGGCACAGGCTGAGCCCCCTGGCACAAACCATGGCCACTGTGGGCTCTGCAGGAACATTTGGGATCCAGCACAAGAGATGGGAAGGCAGGAGTGATCTCATGGGCATGAGACTCAATTACAGCCTCCAGGTGCATCTTCCTGGGCAGTCCTGATGTGCCTCAGTCACATCCACGTCCATCACCTTCCAAATATGCATTCTGCTGTGGTTAAAAAGCCAAAATGGAATTCTTGGCCCTGCAACATCCTGTAAGTCTGAGGGAGGCTGAGGCAGCCCCACGGCAGAGGGCAGGAGGCTCTCCAGGGATGGGGAGGGACCCCAAGGGGAATAGGGCCTCTCTCCACCCCACAGTGTGCTCAAGCACCCAGCAGGTACTCACTGAGAGCCCACAGAGGCCACACACAAACCACCTGAAATAAAAATTAATCAGAACTTGATTTAGTTTCTTTAAGTTAAGTTGTCAAACAACAACCCAAACTCTACCCAGAAGCCAAAACTCTCCATCTTCTGCAGTGTATCCCAAAGAAAGACTCTCAGCTTGCTGCTGCATGAGGTCCCTGGTAATAAAGCAGCTAAAGCCAGCTGGTGCTGAAATCCCAAGGCAGCAGCTCTGGAAATAAATGGGTGATTCAGGCACTGAGACTGCAGGAGGATGGCTCTGACTCAGCCCAAACACCACGGGAACAGTTACACCAGGCAGGGATGTGGGACTGTTCCCTCTTCAGCAGCAGGTGATGGGAGGGCTCTGCCCAGGGCACCCCTGCACAGGCTCCCATGGCAAACACAGACCAGGTGCTGTGAGAACACAGCAGCACATCAGGCTCCCAACACCTCCAAACCTTTTGCATCAGAGAATCCCAGACTGGTTTGGGTTGGAAGGGACCTTAAAGCCATGGCAGGGACATCTTCCACTGTCCCAGGCTGCTCCAAACCCTGTCCAGCCTGGCCTTGGACAGTCAGGGATCCAGGGGCAGCCACAGCTGCTCTGGGTGACATGTTCCTGTATTTCCCCCCAATATCCAATCTAACAATTCCTTCCCAATATCCAATCTAACCCTGCCCTCTGGCATTTTTGAGCCATTCTCCCTCATCCTATCACTACATTCCCTTGCCCAAAGTCCCTTTCCATGCACCTCCTGACCCAAGTGCAGGACCCCAAGGCAGACAGGAGAAGGGGTTGTGTCTCCAAGCTGGGAAGCCCTCAAATCATGTAAAAAATCAAACTGTGGGAGTTGTTATCTCTTACACCATCCTTGCTCTTCACTTCAATACCTCGGGGCTCCCCTCCCGAGAACAGCTGTCCAGAGATTTGCAGCAGCAGGAATGTGTCATCTGCACCCAATGATCCAATAGTCCTAACAATTGTGGGTATTATTTCTCTTAAATCTACCCCTTAATCCTATAATGCCATAAAATACCACTGAATCAGAGCTTAGCAGGATTCCAGAAAAGAACAGACTTTTAAAGAGATAATGAGAACTCCACATTTATGTTGGGCAGGATTGAAAGGAGAGAATGGGGGAGGCAGAACATACCAGATGGGCAGATTATTTCATAGTTTCCCTTAATATGATTTCTTCAACCTGAAGCATCTGGTAATTCCACTATCAGAGATTAGATACTGGATAAGATGGACAGGCAGGCTGATCTAACAACACAAATTTATTTTCTGGCTACACGTAGGAGAGGTTCCCATTAAATCCTGTATCACAGGATAAAACAGAGGTGCATAAAATGTTGTATCCAAGCAGGGAGTGTTTGCAGGCCCTGGCATCCCATGTAAATATGCTTCACTTTCAATATAGAAAACAACACATCTCCCAAACCCCCATCCTCCCCAGGCAGGCAGCGAGTGCTGGGAATGGATAAACAATAAAACTCACACAGCAGCCTTGTCCTTCAGAGGCTTTTGCAGAAAATTGAAGAAAATCTCCCCAGCTCATTTTGTGAAGATTTGTGTAGAAGTCCTGCAGGCTGTACCTTGGGTACTTCCAATCTGGAAGCAGAGATTGTTTTCCAGAACATGCAGGAATCTCATCTTAAAGCCAAAAAACCCAATCAAGCACAACAGACATGTGTTCCCAGTGCCCTTCTCATTATGGCACTGCTTGGCAGCAAGTTCTGGAATAACTCACCCCAAAACACCAGTCCTGCCTTATTTAGCCCAAGGAAGAGCTTTCCCAGCCATCCCAGCTGGAATCTGTTACTTGATTCCCTGGAAAATCTCGTGCACACCCAGCACAACCTTTCCTGCTCAGCAGAGGGTTGGGATCAGAGTAAGGTCCAGGTGTGACAGGCACAGCTCCTGTTTGGAATCAGCTCCACACAGGTATTCCCAGACCTCTGGCACCACTTCTCTGGGAATCAGCCCCAATCCCTCAGTGGGGCACAGCAGGGAAGAGTTTCCACCTCCAGCCCAGGTGAGCAGCCCCAGCAGGAATGGGGAAAGAAGAAAGCAGAAAAGGGGAAGGGGAAAGAGGATGAGGAAAGGGGAAGAAAAAAAGGAAAGGGGAAATAAGGAAGGGGGGACAGAAAAGGGAAAGGGGGAAGGGAAGGGGAAAAAGGAGAAAGGGGAAGGGATAAGGGAAGTAGATTAGGAAAGGGGAGAGGGGAAAAAGGAAAAGGGAAAGGGGAAGGGGGAAAGGGGAGAGGAGAAAGAAGAAGGGGAAAAGGGAAGGGAAGGGGAAGGAAATCGCTCAACTTAAGCAAAGATGATAATCCAAACTACCAGAAAGTGACACCACAGTTCCCCAAATCAGGGCAAACAAGGTATTCTGCCATAGCTCCTGGTGCTGGGAAAGACCTCACCTTCTCCTGAACATCATCTTCACACCTCTGGGACCATTTTCCCCAGGAAACTCCCTCCTTTCTCTGCCTCTGGCAGGACTGAGAGGCCCTGAGCTGTGAGCTGGACTGGCTCCTCCTCACCAACAGCTCCTGAAATCCCTTGGAGCAGGGATATCTGAGTCCCTGAACCCTCAGTGATGCTGACCACTAGGTGCAGGGAACCTGGAGACACAAAAATATACACAAAATGTGCCAAACTTCCCCATAACTCTCCTTGCTCCACTTCCCTTTGGCCACAGGCACAAAAAAGGAGCAGGAAAAGGCCTCAGAGCTCTGATGCAGCTTTGCTCAGCACTGAGAGCAGTGACACTTGACCACATGAATTTTTCCTTAAAAGCAGTGAAAACTGAGAGGAAAGGCTGGGGAGTGCCAGCCTGTGCCAGAACCAGTCCCAATCTATTGGCATTCCAGACACTCTGCAGCCTTTTGCTGAACCACACAGCTCCACTATTATATTTAAAACTACTACATGCTTTGTAATGCTTATCAGCTGGAGGGTTTTCAACAGTTTTTCCCCACTAATGCTGCAATTTCAAAGCCATTTAGGCTAATTTCCCTTGACTTGAATCTATTTTAATCAGAGACCACGATACTTGACTTAAATGGTTTGTGTTCAACCCTTCATAAAATCAGCCATAAAACTTTATGCACTAAATAGCGAGAGAACCTTGAGGCCAGAGGTAGGAAGAGGTAAAACTTTCCAAATTCTCCAGCAAACTCCAGCCTATTACACACCAGACCAACTGTTCTCTTATAATATCAAGCCAATTGATCCCCAAAACAAAAAGAAAACCAATAAACAAAACACACTCCTGAAGTTCTTACACAGATAAAAGGCACTAAGTTATGCAGCTGCATTCAGTACCCACAAATTCTCTCCCAAGTCTCAGCCCAGCTCTAAACTGAAGCATTTTGAATGCAGCACTGTGCCCTATCCTCTCCCCCACTCTTCCATGGAATGATGGATAGTGGAACTGAGGAAAAGTACAATGCAAGCCTGAAAATGTCAGAATTAATCCTTTTCTTCCCCCAAAATCTGAAAAGAAACATTACTTCTCAAATTAATTCTCGCCAAGTAGCGCTGGCTCTGCTGGAAGTCAGAGCTGTGGATGAGAAATGGAAATCAGCAGCTCAGCCTCAGGTAAGTGCTGGAGAAGGTCTCGCTCCAAGGATCCAGCATTGTGCTGGGATTTGCATATCACAGAGGCAAAGGTGCAATTTGTACCTGCAATTCAGCCTGCCTGGAGGAGCTGCAGCAGCACAATGCAGCCTGGGCCTCCATTCCTTTGGAAACTCATCCAGGGATTTCTGTTGTCAGCCCTGGATGCTCCAAGAGGCTGCTTGGAATTCAGGCAGTGCCCAGAGAGGTGAAGGAAGAGGAGCTGCCCCTGCTCCCCCAGCCTGGACAATCTGGAGCACCTGGGGACAAAAGAAACAGGAGCTGCCCCTGCTGCCCCAACCTGGACAATCTGGAGCACCCAGAGAGGTGAAGAAACAGGATCTGCCCCTGTTCCCCCAGCCTGGACAATCTGGAGCACCTGGGGACAGAAGGAACAGGAGCTGCCCTTGCTCCCCCAGCCTGGACAATCTGGAGCACCTGGGGACAAAAGGAACAGGAGCTGCCCCTGCTGCCACAGCCTGCACAATCTGCCACCACCTGACGCACGGAGCTGCATCCCTGGCTGCATGGTTTTCAATGCTCTGCAGATGCCAGGCATCAGCTTTGTCACTGCCCCAATGACACAGGCATTGGACACGGATCTTTCACAATCTAAACCTCTCTCAGCTCATTTTTTTATCAGGGATTTCACTCCAGGCCTGGACAAACTGACACTTTCCTATTTTGAGGAACACTCTGGCAGTCATATCTAAAATTAACCTTCACAAAGATAAACTTGCAGTGTGTCTTTCCTCATCCTCTTAACAAAATGATGTGTCACCTCTTTTAAAGCCTGTTCTCCTGTGCTGCTTGGCAGGTAAACATCACCAGCACCTTAAAAGCTCAATCAAAAAAGGAGAGGAAGGATATTGCCACTGTAGAAACTCCCTTTAAAGGCCCAGATCTCCAATAGGAGATCCCAGGATGTCTCCAGAGGATCTCTGTGCTGGGAGGAGCCTGAGGGCAGCCCAAGGGCCCTGGAGATCCTGCAGGGACGTGAAGGAGCTGACAGGGAGGGAGGGAGGGAGAATCTCTACACACTTTTACAGGGTATTAAACACCAAAAGCTCAGTGAAAGCAGAGTTGAGCTTCTGATGGCATCACTTTCACCCAAAATCATGGACTGCTTCAGGAAAACGGAGGCAGGCTGGGAAGAAATTAACTTTTTTTTTTCCCTGATAAATCATCTTGATGAACTCTCTCACTCTCTCCAACTACCTGGAGCAAGGGTGGGGCCAGGTGGGGATCAGTTTCTTCTCCCAGGTACCAACTGACAGCACAAGCAGAAACAGCCTCAAGTTGTGCCAGGGGAGGTTTAGGTTGGATGTTAGGAATGATGTCCTGACCAAAAGGGTGGTCAGGCCCTGGCAGAGCTGCCCAGGGCAGTGCATCCCCATCCCTGTAGAGGTTTAACAGCTCTGCTGATGTGGCACTGAGGACATGGGTCAATGGTGGCCTTGGCAGTGCTGGGGAATGGTTGGACTCAATAACTTCTGAGAGCTTTTCCAACATCACTGATTCTGTGACTCCATGAGCTCATTCCAGCCCAGCCCCCCCAGTTTCCCATCACTGAGCAGGGCCCTGTGAACGACCAGGGAAGAGCCAGCAGCACCCCAACTGACTGGGAAAGCAGCAGCACTCCTGGCTCTGGGATGACACCTGAACACAAACATTCCCTCCTGGAGCACCTGGCACTTACTTGGTGGGGCGATAATCCGGGATGGAACGATCCAAGGAAATCTTCTCACTGAGGTAGGAGTTGTAGCCATACTTCTCATGGGGTCCCTTGGCTTTCTCCTCCTCCTCAGGGGACAGGGTGGCTGGGAGGCCACCCTTGCCACGGCCACCATAGCCCTCAATGAGACCAAGGGACTTGGACAGACCTGGGGGGAAAACAAAAACAATATCGCTGGTAAAACCCAGCCCTGGTAAAAGACATCCCTGGTAAAACCCATCATTGGTAAAACCTATCCAAAACCCATCCCTGGTATTTCCAACTCCCAAAGAAAAAAATACTAAAAAAAATCCCGAGTGTTTTGGGTTCCTGGCTGTTTTGGGTTGGTTTTCTGCAGACATTCCATGTCCTCCTTCTTTGGCCCAATGCTGGAATTAAAATGGCTCAAGTCTTGCAATTCCTCACTGCTCAGGCACACTGCTCCTGCCAGCCCTGCCCCTGGTGTGCAGCTGATAACCTGTCCCAGGATCTGTGCATTTATTTAGTTGGTGGGGAGGTTATTCAGGCCTCCTTCCCACTCTCAGAGAGGTAATTACATGGAAGGTTAGATGTCCCCAGGAGAAGGATAGGTTGAACACAGAGCAGGAATAAAACAGGGCTGGTTAAGTGCCAGCTGAATGAATTTTTGCTCAGTGTGAACAGTGAACAGCATACAAATGGTAGGGATTTAAAAACAATTTCCCCTCAAACCTTTCTTATCTTTTAAAATACAGCATTCCCAGACCCTTATCAAGGGGAATTATTTATTTATATCTGCATAGCTGAAGGAAATAGGCAAAGTTCAAAATGACCTGCACATAAAGAGCTCCATGGATGATTTGGGGGTGGCTGTGAGAAGCCAAGTCCATCCTCATATTATTATTCATTATTCAGGACACCTGGAATTTTAATATTTTTCATTAGCAGAGATTCACTCTCCTTTTGTCTGAAACACAAAAATAATAATGATGGATTTTGGATTGCTTTTGTGTCTGTTTGGTTTTCTTTTCTAATGAAAGATACCAGGGTATATTCCCATTGTTTCAATGGCAGAGCCCTGACTGAGAACAGGACAGATTTTGTCACCTCTGAAGCTTTTGAAGGGACAATAACCTTGAGGTTGGTCCAGCTCCCAAACCTACCACTGACTTCCATTGTCCTGGACAAAACATTCTTGCCTGCCCACAGATTTAAGTATATTTTTTCTTCAAAAAGTAGCACTGAGAGACGGGAAAAAATGAGCGGGGAATGTAAATCACAGTTGGGAGCACAGTTTGAATTATTATTATTATTATTACTATTATTATTATTATCATCATCATTATTGTTGTTATTATTATTATTCCTCCTGACAAGGAAGCTCTCAACATCTTTCCCTGCTCTATGAGAGCCCCTCTGACCACACTGGGCTTGATTGGGCTTTATCTGAGGACAATAACAACAAATCAGCTGCCAGGAGCCCCAGGCTCTGATCACACATCCAGGCTGCCTTTTCCCAGCTCCAGGCTGAGCAGGAGCCAGGGGATCACTCAGGAAGGCTGAGGGAGGTGGCACTTTGTGGCCTGCAGAAGCTCAGGAGGTCACTCTGTGAACTTCCCAACTCCAAGTGGATCCACTCTGGGAACCCTCATCATCTCCTAGTTTGCTTTTAAAGCTTAATTTTGCTTTTCTTGATTCATTTGAACACATTTCTCCCTGCCCCAGTGCTTTTTCTTTTTATGCTTTGAAGTCACACTCCTGTGAGGAGGGAAGTGGGGACTTTCTGAGGGGGGCAGAGGCTCCATGGATGGAGGACACTCAGTGGGATGTGGGAACCATGGACATCCCAGCACCTGGCTCTGTTAGAAGCAGGCTTTAAAATCACAAGCTCAGGTTATCACCAACAGCTAATAACAGCTCATTAACTCAGACACCAAGGCAGTGCTTGTTCCAGAGCTCCACACTCTAACCAGCAGGGAAGGATGTTCCCTCCAAGGCGAATCCATCCCCCACAAGATCCCAGCCAGTCTCCAGAGGTTCTTATCTCTGGCTCAGGTCAGGGAATCCTGTTCCCAAGCTCAGTGAAGGACCTGGAATTCAAGGTGAGGAACCTCCCACAGTGCTCAGAACACCACCCACCACCGAGGCCACGCCAGCCTGGGGGACAGATCCCAGCAGACATTTCTCTCTGCTCACTCAGTTAATTTCTGCACATTCTGTCTTTCTACTACTTTAAGTTGGAAAATGCTGATAAACCAACACCATCTAACCAAAGAAATCAATCAAATGGATCCATTTGTGTTGGACAGGGCACCAACATGAGCCCACCATCCTCCCTTGCAGGAGAGCACCTGCAAGGAGAGTCATGGAGATGAACATTGCCAGGTGGGATGTGCCAGGCAGGATTCTCTGTCTGTTTCTGTGCTGGTTCAACATTTCCTCTCCAGCCCAGGCTGTTGGGAGGGCTCAGGAATGGCACTCTGGTGTTTGGCACTCCAAGCAAGAGTCAAGAATGTTTGGCAAGGAAGACAATTCATGTCCAAACAGAAAAGGAAGGAATTTGTTTCCAGCTGTCTGAAAAGGTGCCTCAGGAGGGGCAGAACTGAACACAAAGGGTGACAGCACATCCTCATCCAGTCAATCCATTCATTGGCTTTTATTCACCACGTTTTTGGGCACCTTTCTGTGGACTTGGGGTGCCTTTGCTGTGACTTCAGGAATTACCCTGAGCCCAGCCCATGTGACTGCTCAGGATATTCTGGGATTCGATGGAATCCGCTTGCAATTGGCCTGGAAGGACCAGGTGTGACACACACAGACAGCATGAGCAAAAAAGGGAAAGAGCATGGTGCCATCAGCTCATTTTCCCAAAGAACAGGTTGAAAGCAAAGAGTCAGGACTGTTCCCAAGTCACAGAGCAAATCCTTTATCATTCTGGGCAGGCACAAAGCAGAAGTGCTTGAACCTCTGCCAGAAAGTCTCTCCTGATGCCTGCTCCAGCCTACCTGTAGTGATAAACAGCACTAATACCCACAAAAAATCTTCATCTTTGGAGTGGATTCAGCCCCTAGGGAATTCTGCAAGCCCAGGAGATGGGAATGGGCTGCATGGAGATGAGGTGCTGGTGCAGATCAGAGCTCTGAGAAGCCACAAGCTTCACTCATCCCAAAGCCACACTCACCCAAAGCTAAAACTGGATTTTTTTTCAGAATCTCAAAAAAATTCTGAACATTGGAACAAATGGAATATATTGCTATTGTATTGCAGGAATAGAAGGGAAAAGAAAAAGCAAGACACCATGTGGAGCTGCCAAGATCTGAGCCCCTCCTGCTGGAACAGCCAGACAGGGGGTCCCTGGGGACTGGCAGGAGTTGGTTTTCTTCAAGATGATATAAAAATTTAATCTCTACAGCAAAATTATTCCTAGACTGAGCACAGTTAGAGTAAATATATTAGTCTCTTCTTAAGCTGAGTGTATTTCAGGAGGAGGCAGGAGTTTTCTAGGACAGAGAAAACCTTTACTGAAATACAATCTAATGTGATTTGCAGCCTTCATTTCCAAAGTCTCCCAGGGAGCTGGAGGGGGGAAAAGCTTTTTGCTCCATGTCAGCCTGGATGAAGGAAAACATTAACCCTCCCATACAACCCTCAGCTGAGGAAACATGTGATGGGGGGCTGGGGAATAAGGAAGAGCCCTGAAATGAAAAGACATTACTGAGAAATGGGTGCTGAGGGAAAACAACACCAACCTTGCAGTGCCTGAAGGGGTCCCAGGGGGCTGGAGAGGGACTGGGGACAAGACATGGAGGGACAGGACACAGGGAATGGACTCACACTCACACAGAGGGCAGGGATGGATGGGATATTGGGAAATAGGAATTCCTCCCTGGGAGGGTGGGCAGGCCCTGGCACAGGGTGCCCAGAGCAGCTGTGGCTGCCCCTGGATCCCTGGCAGTGCCCAAGGCCAGGCTGGATGGGGCTTGGAGCAGCCTGGGATAGTGGAAGGTGTCCCTGCCATGGCAGGGGTGGGATGAGATGACTTTGGTCCCTTTCAACCTAAACCAGTCTGGGATTCTAATACAGAAAAGATTTCTGGAAAAGCAAATTTTTAGCTGCATCTTTCCACATCTGTATCTCCTGCAGCATGAGGTACAGAACACATGCAGCTCAGGGTGGAAGCCACATTCCCACAGGGAAGAGGAACTTGAAGCCCCCTTCTCCAGAAGGAATAAGTAATACTGAAATGGTACTGGAAAACACAGGAACCATAAAGCAAAATTAAAGTAGATGTCTCTGCAAAGCACAGCTCTTACTCAGTGAAGCAAGGTGGATTTTTCAGCCCCAAGAGCTCTCACAGGGATGTTTGTTCCTGGCCTACATGAGCCAGAGAGCTGAAGGCCAACAGGGAATCTGTGATCTGGGGAAGAAGCCAGACCGAGGAGGTGAATGGCCAATGTGGGGGTGTGTGACCTGCAGGGGAGCCAGAGAGAGGGGACAGCCAGAGAGGCTCTCAGGGCAGTGTGTGAGAAACCAGAACTGCTACAAAGGGCAGAATGTCCCAGGGAATGCTGGAAATTATGGGAACTGCTGAAGCCTTTAGTGCTGTCCTGCTGATCACTGCAAACTCCGGCTATCAAAGGGAGGGCTCATTAACAATAAGGGGTAGAAGAACAGGCACCAATTTTCTTTTGCAGCCTTGGTGGAACCTTGGGCATGAGATTTTCTTTCCTAGCAGCAGTTTTTACACAATTTTAGCCAGATTTGCTCAGACCTGTTGTTATTAGGGTAAATAACTCCTGTTCCTCTGGCTGTAGGTTACACCTGTGTAACGTTGAATCCTGTGCTGCCACAGGGCTCTGGGAACTGTGCAGGGAATACAAACACAGCTGTGCAAGGAATACAAGTCAGCTTCCTTTGCTGTCACTGCCTCCCCAAAGCATCCTCATACTCCTGCAGGGGAAACTAAAAGTAGCTGTAAAGGGATCAGAAAATGAGAGTTTACTTTTTCCTGGAGGAAAAAAAAAATATATAAAGCTTAAAATGAGCTTAAATACTAGAGCCCAGTATTCCCCTGAACCCTATACAATTCTGTTCACTGTACATGCTAAATTTATTTTTCCCAGGGCTGACCACTTATGAAAAGTTTATCTCCCAAATCAGATGCTGCAGCTAAAGGGTCAGTGCTTCCCCTTCCACTGGACAAGCCTTTTCCAGGAGCTGGGTTTGATCATATCAGGACATCTCCCCCAGTGCAGGAATGCACAGAGCTGCCTGGTGTCCTTCACCATGCAAATGAAGTGTTGATTTACTGCAGAGATTACCATGAGCATGGTGACTTTCAGAAATGGGGGGTCACAAAAACTCCCACCCTCTGCTTTCACGCTGAATGACAAATGGGAACTCAGAAAAAGCAGCAGATGAATGGGCCCAGGCTTGGCAAACAGGGATTTTAGCAGATACAAACTGAAAATAGAGCATATTTCACCTGTACTTCAACATATTGCATCTCTGAAAAAGCTCCTGCCTATGAAAAATTATGTGAATAATTCTGGCTGAAATGAATTTGTCCAACAGAGCATTAAGATTTCACTTAAACAATTGTGACAGGTAGGGAGGAGGGAATTGAACACATTTTCTTGCAGCCCAGCCAGGCAAAGACCAAAACCAGGATGGGCACAGCTCATTTTAAAATATATTTTATAATATAACCATTTTAATGCCAGGCTGGATGGGGCTTGGAGCAGCCTGGGACAGTGGAAGGTGTCCCTGGCCATGGCAGGGGTGAATGAGATGAGCTTTAAGGTCCCTTCCAACACAAGGACTCTGGGATTCTCTGATTTAGGCTTAGATTAGCTGATGACCTGTAGAAGAATGTTTTAGGCTCGGCTGTGCTTATATCATCATAGG
This sequence comes from Peucedramus taeniatus, assembly GCA_013400575.1. Lineage (NCBI taxonomy): Eukaryota > Metazoa > Chordata > Aves > Passeriformes > Fringillidae > Peucedramus > Peucedramus taeniatus. The sequence continues at coordinate 659,179 of WBNO01027183.1, read as the reverse complement.
AACAGTCAGACAATGTCCAGGTTTCTTCCCACCTTGCACTCCTTGGAAATGATGGAGAAGAGAGCACAGTCACTGCACAGGTCTGCAGTCTCATTTGAAATGTTTAAACACAAATCTACATTTACAGGTCCATACACACAGGGATTCAAAAACGAAGTTTTCTTATCAATATAGAAATGGAAACAGAGGGAAATTACTTTCAGAGCCAGAGGGAGGATCAGCACCCAGAGCAAGGACAACACAGTCATCAGGACAATGTCAAAGCCTATTCAGCCTATTACACTACCAAGTTCTGCTTCCAAATGATAATTCCCCAATCAAGATTTGCCCCTGGCACAAAACAACAGAAATCCTTCCCCAGGCCAAGGCTGTTTAGTTCTGAGGAGTGATTTATTTGGTTCCAACACCTGGGACTGGTGAAAGAGCTTGGACATCACTCTGTCCTCCCTGAAAGTCCAAAAATAGTGGCATTTACCACTCTGCTCACATTGATAAAATAACTTGTTGAGAAAGGCAGAACTTGGCAGCAGAGCTGGTGCAGAGCAGAAACCCATGGGCTAAAGAAAGCTCTTTGCAGTTCAGCAAGGAGAGCAGGAACTGCTGCCATGGGAGTCTCAGGCACAGAGACCTTGTTCAGACACAAAAGACAAGCCTGAAGGTGATTCCTATCCCAAGGAAAACCTGGACACATGTGAAGCATTCCTGGCAATGTAACAGTGAGAGGAATGCCCTTCCCAGTGGGTACAGCCCCCCTTCCCCAGGAAGCAGTTCTGCTGCTGGACTGCCCCTCTCAAAGGGGAAACTCCACTCAAGGAGCCAATCCCTTAAAGCTGTCATAGGTTTATCCCAAAATGACCAGTTACACCCCACTGCCCATCCTGTTTTTCACATCCACAGCACCAGCAGCTGCCTGGGAATTCTGGATAATAGCCTGGGATCCAGGAGCAGGAAGGGATGAATGGCATTTGCAGAAAAGGTAAAGAAAAGAGTTTGTTGCAGCAATCTCACCTGCACGTTATGACACAAAGACAGATTCATACCTCTGACTAACATAGGGGACTGTCACCTTCTGGACATACTGGAGAAAAGGGAGGAAAAAGAGGCAAAAAGGAGTAGATCATAGTGTGTGACAAAAAGGAAAATCAAAGCCATCACTAAGATCATTTAGTAAAAGAGCTGACTCCATTTACACCCCACCTGCGTTTTAGATGTCAGAGAACTCCAGAGAACCAGCTTTAGTAAGCCCTGCCTTAGGGCTGCTTTCAAGGGTTCAATATTCCTGGGATTCAGGCACAAACATTTCCCCAGCAACACACAAGCAAGGTATTTGCATGAGCTGGTCAGAGCAGTCCAGAGCAACCTTCCCAGCAGCTGCTCCCTGATCTGTTCCAGTGGCACAGATCTCCACAAAGCACCAGCATGCCCAGGCAGCAGTGAGAAAGCACAGGAGACCCTCAGAGAGAGGAGGGGACTCTGTGGAGAGCACCCAGCATACTGGTTTAGGTTGGAAGGGACTTTAAAGTTCATCTCATCCCCACCCCTGCCATGGCAGGGACACCTTCCACTGTCCCAGGCTGCTCCAAGCCCTGTCCAGCCCGGCCGTGGGCACTGCCAGGGATCCAGGGGCAGCCACAGCTGCTCTGTGCCAGAGCCTGCCCAGCACAGCCAGATACCAGTGAAGAAACCCAAGCAGGGAGACAACAGATTACCAGCAGAGCAGGTCCCCAGCACAGCACAGCAGGACAGCAACTTCATCCAAGGCACCACAACCAGATCTGCATGGCTGAAACACACCCTGGTGAGGCACCGCCATCAGCAGCCTGGGCTCAGTTCAATTTCAGGACCTCCATCCCCACCACCATCTCTCTGCAGACAAAATGCTCACAGGCTCCTCCCTCCAGGCCTGTTGGGCCATCTCCCCCTCCTGTTTTAGGCTGGGGATGTGTATTCTCTTTGCCATCTGTTAGAGGTGGGGCAGTTCTCTTCAGTTCATTGGGCAGTTTTTTTTTATCTCTCCCACAGCCAATCCTCCCTCCAGGAGATCTCTTCTGTCCATGGCCACTGAGTGTCCCTGCATGGCTGATAAAATTCCATCATCCCATGGGGAGATGCTCTGCCCAGGGGCAGGAGCCAAGCATTCCTACCTGGATCCAATCTGAGGATTGGGACACCACAGCAGCCTTTGCCCACTGCATTCCCAGAGGAGCAGCTTTCTTCTGCACTGCATTCCCAGAGGAAGCCCAGGCCCATCTCCAGCACCCCTGGAGCTGCAGAGGAAAACTCCAGCCTTCAGCAGGATCCCTGCTCCACCAGAGCCACCCCTGGCACTGCAGGAGGAGCAGCCACCATGGAATGGGACTGTGCAACACCCTGACCCACAGGGGGTCAAGTTGGATTCTAACTCTGGCAGTGTTTTTTTTTGGTTTTTTTTTTTTTTTGGGGGGGTTGTTTTTTGTTTGTTTGTTTGTTTGCACTATTGCATTTGTATTTTTAATTTCTCTAATAAAGAACTGTTATTCCTATTCCCATATCTTTGCCTGAGAGCCCCTTCATTTCAAATTTACAATAATTCAAAGGGAGGAGGTTTATATTCTCAATTTCAGAGGAGGCTCCTGCCTTCCTTAGCAGACACCTGTCCTTTCAAACCCACACACCAGGCCCATGCCAGGGGAGCAGGGCTGGCTGCTCAGCCCAGCCACGAGCCCAGAGTCCCCTGCAGAGGCTGCAGGATAAGAGGGGCTCTGGGCACTTGGCTGCTGCTCTGTGAGAGGAGGATGGATGAGCTCTCCTCACCCTGACAGCAGCCTGGGGAAAGAGCCACAATGAGAGCTTTGCCCAGCCATCCATCTGCTGGGAGGGAACGCACAGTGAGCTAAAGCCTGATGGAGTGTCCTAAGAAGAGTCTGTGTTAGCAGCTACCAAGGCCACACAGCATAACCCACAGCAGGAGCTGATGTTACAGGTCTGACACAGTTCCAGTAACTTCAAAGATCAATGTAGGACCTGTCACTGTTCCAAAGACAGACAAGGTCCCTGCTCCATGCAGCTAATGGGGTATTGATTCTCCACACACCTGAGTGCAAGCTCTGCACTTGGTGGACTTTGCTGAAACCCCCAAACTGCTCCCAAAGACGTGCCTGGCCCAGTGCCTGTGGGACAGTTTGGGACACAGGAGCTCCAGGGAGCAAGGCCAAGGGCAAAAGCAACCTTGCATATTTACACTGCTCAGCCAAGGGCCCATTTGGGTGATGAATTAAGCAATTACCTCCAGCTTATTTTTAGGAGGCAGGCTGCAATTCAAGCAAGAGAGAACTTATCTTGCTCTCCTGTCTGAGCTGCCAGGACATCGCTCTGGCAGAACACACTCCTACGTGCCAGGCTGCTCAGGGACCATGGCAGGAGCAGCTCCTTGCCCAGGAAAATCACAGATATCCCATTACTGGGAGTCTTCAAGGGCAGGCTGGATGGGGCTTTGAGTGACCACTGGAACAAGAAGATCTTCACCTGACCTTTTCAATCCATACCATTTTGCTGCTGAGGATGGAAGAGTCTGGAAATGTCTTTAGTAAGGCATTTTAAGGAATTCCCAAACTCTTCCATCCTCAGCAAAACATCAGCCCTCATTTTTGTGCTCAGGCAGTGATTTCTGAGGCCAGACTGCAAACTGCTCATCCCCAGTCAGTCCCATCACCACTCCAGGCTCAGGCAAACCTTTTGTTGAGCTTTCATTGCTGCTTTTATCCTCCAGTGCAAAATTTCAGTTCTTTGGGTAACACCTCCATTCCCACCTCCATCACAACCTGTTTGCTTCCAGGCAGAGCTGCTGCTTGGGCACAGAGATGTCAAACTTCACTGTCAGCCCAAAACCACACAGCCAAAGGTGGGAAAACAAGGATTTCTTAAATCCATCTTGTCCCAGAGAAACTGTGACTGGAGTAGCACCTGCAACGTGATGGGAGTACCCCAGGGAGAGGAGCAGAACCACAGGAACTAGTATGGAAGCAGGAAAAGAACAGAACCCACAAAACACAAGCAGACAGTTTTTGAACCCCATTCAAAGGTTATAAATAATATTTAGCATTTCTATTTTCACAAGGAATCTGTTATTTCCAGACCATGTCTCTATAGCAAGCTGTTAGTGTTTGTGGTTTCCTCTAGTGCACGCTCCTGTTTTCCTTCTGAAAACATTTCCTCTCTGTATAGATTAGCCTGTTGGAAAGGGAAAAATTTCTGCCATTTGGCAAGATAAGAAATTAAGAAATACCACAGTGTAAGTGCAGACATCATCAACACAGAAGTGGCTGCTCAGGTTTTGGGCTGAGTTTTGTGGGTATGTGGGAAGTGACACAATTGTGTGAGCCCCATGCACAGGGCACCTCCTCACAGAGCCCTGGTGGAGGCACAAACTGCACATGGCCACCAGAACACCTTCCAGGCTATAAAACCTTACAGAGGCCTCCCTGTTTGCCCCTCCTGAAGTCTGGGGAAGGGAGAAACTCATAGGTGGTTGTAACCCACAGCCCAAGCAGAGTTCCAGGTCATTGAGACAGGCTGGGCACCTGTGCACAAAAGGGGTCCATGGGACTGTACCCTGAGCAGCACCACACTGCACAGGGGCCCTCAGAACACTTCCAGCTTTCTCCAAAGGGGCCCTTTGATCCAAATAATCCCTCCCTGGGTTACCTTGAATGTGCTCAATCTGTAAAGACTAGAAGATTAGAGAAGGGATGACATTGCCCAAAATTGGTTTTCCCAAAAAAAGGATGTCATCATGATGTGAACATGGCTGCAGAAACTCTGGGTTTACAAGTGCATCTTTAGCAAGTATATAAAAGCCACATCCCAAATAACTGCATTTTACTGAGCTGTGAACTCACTAATTACTTTTTAAGGTCAAGAAAGTCCATTTGGCAGGGGTTTTCTTGGTGCATTTAACTTCTGTGCTCAGACACTGTCTTCCCTCAGTGCCCAAGCCCATTTACTGCTGGTTTTGGGGTGTGCTCTCAGGCACTCAGGGCACCCCAGAGAGTGCTTGTGCTCTTCAAACTCCTTCCATCTGTTTGTGCTCTGCCAATGGGCCGTAGGGGTGACACAGCCAAAGCCAGAAATAAAGGAGCTAATTTGGTCATCAGAGAGAAATATTCTCCACTGCAATGCCTTTATTCCTGCACACAGCTGCATCCTCCTGATGCACAAACACAGCAGCCATGGATCGGGCCTGCTTTATGTAATGTTGGAATGAGCACAGGAGCACAACAGACAGCTCCTGGACAAAAACCTGGGATTGTCCCAGTGTGACTCAGTCACTGTGTGGGGGAGGAAGAGCTCTGTGTGCATTCAAGGACTCTGCTACCAACCCCAGCTCACTGAAACCACTCAAGTGCTCAAGGAGAGCATGAGCTGAACTGCTTTGCCTCAAGGAGTGAGCCTGGAGCTCACTCTGCACCATCCATGCACATCTGTGACTGGTTACACTGCTCAGTGTGTGGAACAGCTCCGAAGAGGCCCCAGATCTGTGACTGTTTAACTCCCTGTTTCTACAGAGAGCTTCTGATGATAGGCACTAAGTGCTTTACAACATAATTAACGCTCAGAGCGCTCCTGAGAGGCAGCTAAATATAGGACTGGGAGTTTCAGCTACCTGGAGTAGGACTGTCCTTGATCCTTTTGTAGAACACTTGGTACAACAGGGTACACAGTACAATAGGGTCTCGGCCCCATTGTGCTTGGGCCTCCCAGAGAACTCAGGAGAAAGCACACCTCACTCCTTATCTAGATGTCAAACACAGAAAATAACTGATCCAAGGTGACTTAGCTGAGGATTAGTGTTTACAGACAAAACCTGATTTCTTAGAAAATTAGAGAAAGGAAATTAGAGAACCTGCCATGCCAGGGGGGTTTCCTCCAGAGGTCCCTCCCTCTGGAGTGGCCACACCAAGTGACAGGTGACACCTGAGCACTGACCACTGTGCTTTGGCCACCTTGCTCCAAGAGCCAAGCCCTGGCTCCGTGGCTGATCTGGAAGGACCAGGTAAACCCAGAGAGCCTCAGCCACTACAGCATTTCACAGGATCCCATTTTTAGCCAAAGAGGAGTGTCTGGAGCCATTTTTTGAGAGCAATGAGGTTCAAGGTTCAATGAGAAGAAGCCCCAGAGGCAGATCACTCACACCCAGGTGTGTGGTGTCCCCATGGGCCTCCCTCAGCCTCCTGTCCTGGGGAAGAGATCCCCAGACATCCTGGGTAGTGCCACCAGTGTCAGGACAGTCACACTTGCCACTGCATTTTTCCCTTGGGGACCAGAAAGCAAAGAGGACTCACAAAACATGGCCTTTGACAAACCTCTGGTCTGGAGGAGCTGCCCTGTGCCCTGTACCCACGACTTCCCAGGCCAGTACAATCCTCATCTCCATTCTCCTTCCCACCCTCCCAGCCCTCCAACACAATTCCTTCTTCTGTCCTTCTATCCTGCCTCCATCTCACTTCCATCCCTCTGAGTTCCAGTCTCCTGTCACACCACATCACCTGAACACTCAGTCCTTGCTGCCCCCAGCACTGCCCATCCTCTGACCTGCCCTGGGGCAGCCAAGATCAGGCCCAAGACTCCCCGCAGATTCCCATGAAAACTAATTAATTCCCCCCTAAAAACTGTGCTAATGAGTAAACCTGCAGCTCCCCAGCTCACAGGCAGTGACTGCTCTTTTTGTGTTGATACTTACAGTTAAAAAAACCCTGAATGCCTTCCCATTATTTGCCCTAGACAGTGGGAAAAATGATACTCACTTTCAAAAAATTTAAAAGGTTTATTAAAATCTTATAAAGAATACAACAGAAGACTGAATAGAGAAAATATTACAGTGCTGGGAGCAGAGGATTTTCCCCACCATGTGCTCATCCACACAATGGATGTTTCACCTTTTAACCTTTAGCCCCTCCCAAAGTTCTGTCCATCGACTCCTCCTTCCCTGTCCAGTGGTGGAGATCACTGCCTGACACCTTGATTGGAGCTCAGGGGCTGCCACAGCAACGAGTGACCCTCCCAAATGTCCCAAACCTGGGCACCCCTGATAACAACACAAGGGGATAAAACATAACTATAGATCTATAAAACTTCTCCTAACATATATACATGATATTTGCCTTTTAATTGTGAGCGTCAACCATCACATTACTTGTCTGTCACAACAGGAAGGTAGAAACCCAAATTGTTAAGGCTATATTTTAATTAATTCCCAAGCTGATAATCTTAAACAATTTGGGAAGTATCTTGCAGCAGCTCTGAGTGAGTTATATCCTCCCCTCCCTCTTCCACTTCCCTGAGGAGCACAATTAACACCCACCTGCCAAAGCTGGCCCTCCTCACCCTTCAGCAAATTGAAGAAGTTAAGGGGGGAACAAAAAGTGTTGTTGTACAATACCCAGGGTCAGCAACCTCATTTAGTAGCTCTCTGCCTTTGCAGGTCAGGTTTAGCAGGAATCTGCTGCTCTCTGGAAAATGCAGCCTCGGTGGACATGGAGCTGCCAAACCCTGAGCTCCATCCCCTCCCTGCACAAGCAGCCCCTGGAAAAGCAGCTGCTGTGGAAAAGATGCCCTAAGAAAAAGAGGGTCATACTCTCCCCTGACTCACTTGAGGCCTTAAGGGGATCATTTTTTTTCTCCCACTCTTTCCCAAGGACATCCTTCCAGAATCTGCCACTTTTTTCTTCCCTCTTGCCATGCCCAAGCCTTCCACACCCCCCAGTCTGCAGAGACTGCATTGTCCTTGGGGAAATTGTTTACTTCTAAGCAAAACAGCTCCTGCTTCAAATGGTGGTCAAGAGAGAAACCACAAGCATTACATCCACTCCTCCATGTTTAGGGATAAGGATATCCCATCTTTGGACAACACCTGAGAGCACCTTGGATCTGTAATTCAAAGAGAATTACAAATGCTGAGCAGGAAGTGAGGAAAGGCCACTTTTGCGTTTCAATCTTGAGTTCTGGTACACACTTTCACAGTGGAATGTGACTGCAGGATTGCGCTTGCACTTCAGTGCTGCTTTTCCAGTGTCAAGCTTCCTATCACACCAGAAATTCACATCCTGCTTCCTCTTTCCCACAGTCACTGCTATGATAACCCTGTGGCCACAGCCCTCCTGCATCTCCACACATAAGTGGCTTCCAGCCCATCCCCATCCCCAAATCCTGCCCTGTGCACCAGCCAGCCCTTCCTTTTCCTTCCTTCTCCTTCCCTCCCCTTCTCTTACACTTTCTGTACCACTGTTATAGATGAGTAATGTGATGGTTGACTCTGACAATTAAAAGGCAAATATCATGTATATATGCTAAGAGAAGTTTTATAGATCTATAGTTATGTTTTACCCCCCTTGTGTTGTTATCAGTGCTTGGGTTTGGGACATTTGGGAGGGTCACTCGTTGCTGTGGCAGCCCCTGAGCTCCAATCAAGGTGTCAGGCAGTGATCTCCACCACTGGACAGGGAAGGAGGAGTCGATGGACAGAACTTTGGGAGGGGCTAAAGGTTAAAAGGTGAAACATCCATTGTGTGGATGAGCACATGATGATGGAATCCTTTGCTCTCAGTGCTGTAATATTTTCTCTATTCAGTCTTCTGTTGTATTCTTTATAAGGTTTAATAAACCTTTTAAATTTTTTGAAAGTGAGTATCGTTTCTCACACCACGATCCACCCCTCCTGCCTCAGCCATCTCACCCCTACACGTGCTCGAGGTCATCAGGAACATCCTCCAGTGCTCCCCCCCTGCTCGAGTGCCTTCTTTCTCTCAGAGAGGGAATATTGGTGTTTCTGGCTATTACAGCATCTAATGGCAGCATTCACCCCATTCTTCCCCAAAACTGACCCTTCTCACTTCAGCCTACCTGGGTACCAAAACCCTTTAATTCTACATATCCATGGTTAAGTGGAATGCCAGGATGCTCTGGATTTATTCCTCTGGATACACTTGCCCTCAGTTTTCAAATGACTGATGGAAACATCACCATCATTACCCAGAATCCAAACTACCAAGCTGAACATGCTCAGGGCCTAGTGCTGATTAGACATCAACCACAATTCAGGCTTGAAACAAAGACTGCAGGACTTTGAAATCTGAAATTTGGAGTTTCTAAGTCTGTGTGAGAGGCTTCCCTGAAGGAAAGGCAGGAAGAACTGTGACCCTGATGCACTGCTGTGCTCTGCAGGAACTTCAAAGTGAGCCGTTAGTTTAGTTCAATTTAGTTAATTTGCATGAGTAAAAAAGGGAGTTCTGAGCCTCAGAACCCACACTGGGGGCCCTGGGTGCACGGAGACAGCACCTGAAGGCACTGCAGCCTTGGCAATTACTCTCCACACCTTCTTTTAGGGATTAAAACAAGAACTGAACTCCTGAACCCAAGGTGCTAAGATGGCTTTGGAGCAGTCTGACCTGGGAGTCCTTCCCCTCACTTCAGTGAGCCCTAAGACAGATCCCATTTATCTAAAAGCAACCAGTTTGCTGCAGGTCAGGGCTTTTGGTGGGGAGCATTTACTGAATCTCATTTCTGACCCAGGAAAAGTTTTCTCTGTGGCACATCACCCCCATTACCCACCTGTGTTCATCATCACTTTCCTAATTTTGGTACCAGGCAGATAAGGAGCAGTTGGAACCAGGTTTTTTCCTCTGTTTTGCAGGGGGAAGGGCAGGGCAAACAGAACACACAAAAATACAGCACAAAAGTAATAAATGTATTAATGCTGCTCAAGGTTTCAGCTCCAAACTAGGGCTGGCAGGAGTTTGTGGTACTAGAAATTATCTTGCTAAAAAACAACAACAAAACATCCTTTCTAAAGGTCAGGGTCTCAGGAGGATACATTTAGTAGGACAGTATCACATCCTCTAGGCCAAATAATTTGTCATATTTTCGATACATGCTTGGAAGGGATGTGCTACTCATTTCAACTAGACCAGCCTCAAAGATCAATTGTTTTCAGACCAAGACTTGTGAAATAGCCCATGTGCTACACCCCAAACCCCCCCAAACCCCCACCCCATTTGCCAGCACAGGCAGAGATCCTCCCAGCCCAAAGAGAGGCCTGGAGGGGAATGGACAGTGGAAAATAGTCTGCATAAATTAAGGCTAAATTGACATTTTTGGCTGTGCTTTGATGTCCCAGCACGGCTGTTCTTCTGTAACCCAGAGCAGAGATAAAAGCCTCAGGATGAGAATATCTGACAGAAAAAAGAACAATATATGTTTACTAATTTTTCAAAAGGTCCCAGGGCAAATTCCCCAATTTTGCACAGATTAATTAGAGTAATTAGTTAAGTCATTAACTGTAAGGTCTGTGAAGCACCGTGCTATTTTACTGTTCATATGTACTCAATGAGATCTTGATACATGATTGGGTTTCCTAAACACCACCTAGGAACAAATAACTAATGACAACAGCAATAAATGAATATATTTAAGGTGACTGCAAGACTGTGGGACAAGACTCAGTTAATCAACACAACTTTATCACCCTCAGGAGGGAGGTGAACCTGGCCTGAGGACTCTGTGTGCTCATGCCAAAGCAAAGGAGCCCCACAAACTCCCCTGTGTTTGACACTGGGATTATTGCACGGCTGAGACTGCAGAGACTGAACAGAATTTTTCCAAATCTGCTTTTATCTTTTGCTATGTCAAAACTCTGATCTGCAGCCAAAGCTGGCTGCTGCTCCGCTGACTTATTTTTAAACACTTGCCAGCGTGTTATAAAATGAACATCCCTCCCTCCCCAGGCTGGGGAGAAGAGCTGCTCCTCCTCCAGGAGCGAATCCCATCTGCTGCCTGCTCCTGGGACACAGCACGTGGGGAGAAGGCAGGAGCCTGGTGGATCCAACTGCACGAGGCACTCAGGGCTGCTGGGGATCAGCCAAAGGCTGGACTTGATCTTGGAGCCTTTTCCAACTTGGATAATTCTGTGAATCACCAGCAGGACACTTTCCGGAGCACCTGAGGAGCAGCACGAGTCCATTTCTTGGTATTACTGTCTGAGAGCTCATGTAACGTCCTTGTGTGAGTTGTCTGGACTTTGTGCTGTAATAAAACTTCTTCTTATTCTCCACCTTATGTTCTGGGTTGTAAGATGTGGTTTGGGGATGTGTATTCTATTTGCCATCTGTCAGAGATGGGGCAGTTATCCTCTGTTAATTGGCAGTTTTCTTTATCTCTTCCACAACCAGTCCTCCCTCCAGGAGACACCTGCTTTTAATGGGCCAGTGAGTGTCCCTGCATGGCTGATAAAATTCCATGATCCCATTGGGAGATGCTCTTCTTCCCAGAAGGAAGCAAGCATTCCTACCTATATCTAATCTAAGATTTAGAACAACAGAAGCAATCCCATCAGATTCCTTGAAAAACAGCTTTCTTCTCCACTGCAATCCCAGAGGAAGCCCAGGCCCATCTCCAGCACCCCTGGAGCTTCAGAGGAAAACTCCACCCTTCTCCAGGATCCCTGCTCCACCAGAGCCACCCCTGGCACTGCAGGAGGAGCAGCCACCATGGAATGGGACTGTGCAACACCCTGACCCACAGGGGGTCAGCTCCTCTTCTCACTCTGGCACTGGTTTGTTTTGTATTACTGCTTTTTTTTTTTCCTTCTTTTTTTTTTTTTTTTTAATAATGTCTTCCCTAATAAAGAACTGTTATTCCTATTCCCATATCTTTGCCTGAGAGCATTTTAATTTCAAAATTATAACAATTCAGAGGGAGGGGCATTTCATTTTCCATTTCCTTCCTTAGCAGACACCTGGCTTTTCAAACCAAGACACCTTAATGCCTACAACTCCCATCTCTTCCATCAACCTCTTACCTTAGAGAGGCAAGGAAACCTCAACACTGGGGCTATGTGTGGGCTGTGCCAGCCCCTCAGCACCACAGTGTTCATGCTGCACAGGAATGTCTGTCCACAGAGCAGCAGGAGAATTGCTTCCCATATGGACCCTGAAATAAATATAGGGCCACTGTGGCCCTCATCCCATAATTCCCCATATGTTACATGCCTGTAATTGTTTGCTGAAAGTAACTTGCTCTTTATGTTAAAGAAAAAAAATTAAAAAAAAACAAAAAACAAAAAACAAAAAAAAAAAAAAACCACAAAAAAAAACAAACAAACAAAAAAAAAACCGCACCACCAAAAACCTGCTGTGCATATTTCTGGCATTTCTTCTGCTTGGCTTTGAATTCTGGGTTAGGCCATGCATTAGTCACATGAAACAATAAACAGCTGAAAGTCATTACATGAGGCCTAACCCTATCTTAAGGCTAACTCTACATCCTAGACTTAGTAATCAGATACTAAGTCCTATTTCCTGCTATTATTAACAGAAAAAAAAAATGTGATTCTGGTAAAAGTTTTCAGGGAATCACAATTAATGGCCAGGAAAAAAATATCAGTAACTTTTCTTCTCAGGTTTGATCCCCTACTCAGAGTAACGTGGCCACTGCTGCCCTGCCTAAAATAAGCACATCATGTTTTCATTCACATGATTCCCTATTCTGTGAAATTTAAACAAAATCCATGTGTTGGCAGCAGCTACCAAATACCTCATGGCCCAAACCATCAACAGCAGCTCCATAAAGCCACTTTTTCCCTCCTTCCAGCACGCCACTCTTCCAGGCCATCTGCTCTGCAAAGTCCCACTGGAGTAACAACTCATGGCTGCAACGTCTTGTCACCAGAGGAAGGAGGGAAATCAATCCCTAAGGAGGCTGTGCCCAGGGTTAGGTGCAAAACTGACGTTTGGGTGCAGCCAGCTGAGCTGGAAGAGCCCAAAGCTCTTTGGGATCACATGGATTAAAACTCTCAAAGTTCTGAGCTCAGCATTACCCAGAACATGGGGCTGGCTGAGGAGAAGTCTGGTGGACCTTTCCTTTCTACCAGGGCTGGATGATACCTCTGGGTGGATAACTCTGAATCCCAACACCTGAATCCCACCCTGGATCCTTAATTTCCTTGGGCTGAGGTTATTTTTAATCCACAATTGTTTAAGCTAAAGGTAGAGGAGGAATTCCCGCCCTGCACCACCACCAAAATTAGAGGTGAGTGATCCATGACCCTTTACGAGTCCTTTGTGAGTGTCACACATGCTACAGAAATATGGAGAAATTGCCTAAATCACTTTTAGATTGGAGACTCGCTAAGACTGCTTGGGCCTGAAAAACCAGAGAGAATTTCCCCCTCAGAAGCCACAGCTTTGGGAAGCTGTGCATGTGGGACTGCAGCCTCTGATGGAAACACTCGGGTCACACAAGTGTCACTCCCCAGTGTCCCCAAGCAGAGCAGTAGAACAGAAACCCAAACATGACATCAGTCACACCCCAAAAGTGCCCCCTAAGGAACACATATTCAGCCCCCTCACTGCTGGGAAAGAGCACTTCCAGGAAGCAGGAGTACACCCAGGAACAGAACAGGCTCAGAGGAATGGTCAGGTTGGACTGGATGGTCCTTGTGGGTCCCTTTCCAGCTCAGGATATTCCAGGATTCTGTGAGTACTGAAGGCAGCCAGGTAGAACAGCAACAAAGACAAGTGGAGGAACCACAAATTTCTTACTTCTTTCTGAGCACCTGATCTGGGCTTGGGGATAAAACATTCACAGGTGCAAAGGCACTGCACAGCAAAGGCAAGAACAGTGCTGCTAATTCCTCTCTGTATTAAGTTTGGATTCTGCACCTTTTGCTGGAAAAGCAGCAGGCAGGCACACAGAACAGCCAGGGTGGAGGCTGAGGAGACTCTCCAAGCAGAGGGAGAACATATGCCTTCCACAGCTCACTGGCAATTTTCCCACTTTAAGGTTATCCAGCAATAAATTTGTGGCACATCTCTGGGCTTTGTCTTTTGAAGCACGAACACTTCAGGCCTTACAATGCAAGTATAAATAAAATGTAAGTAAATGGCAAAGGAGGAACAGTCCTGCTATAAAACACACACAGCTAAATGATACTTTGAGGGAATCTGGAGGAAAATTAGTGATTTCATAGGATGAGTTTTCCCCTGGAAGTCCTGGTTGTTTTCTAACATCTCAATACATCTGTGCAAACCCTTTAAAAAACCCAGCCATACAACAGATCCAGCCAGGGCAATGCTATCACAAGCACTAAATAAAAGCCCAATAATATTAGAGCAGTGCCTTTCACAGGCAGCAAGACATGATTAAGATAAGAAAGGTGAAGAATGCCCAGAGATTTGGGGAAGGAGCAGCCACAGGGATGTTTGCTGGAACAGATCCAGCAGCATCACACAGCCCAGCTATCTCCCATGTCATCGCCCCATCAGATTGCTGGAGCACATCACAGCCTGTCACACACTCCCAGCACAGCCCCCACGTCTCTCCAGCAGCACATTTGTCATCCTAGGAGCTCTTCACTCATCTCTGCTCCGTCTTATGCCTGTGCATGATGCTCACACGTGCCACAGCAACCTGCAGACGCTTAAGTCCTCCAAGCAACAGATTTTCCTTCCCACTGAGGCAGCACAAATGAGTGTTACGTCAACTGGAGCTCAATGCAAACAGCAAAGAGCCTGGCTGCATATAAAACACAGAGCCAGAGTCAGCTGGGGCTGAGGGCCTCTCTCTTACTGACCTTCTCTGCATGTTTCCAGCTCTGATAAAGAAAGACATTAGAGGTTTTCCATCCTTGGGCCAAATAAGTGCTCTGGTTTAGGTATATTACACACTATTTACATACAGAGTGAGAATTTCCAGGCAAGCACATGCAGTCAGGTGTTTATGGGTATTTAGACTCCAATTTCCACCAATTTCACTGTAAGTTAAATCATATTTAACTTAAATCACAAGTACTCCAGAGTTCAATAAGTGTTTGGACAACGCTCTCAGGCACAGCGTGGGATTTTTGGGGTGCCTGTGCAGGGCCAGGAGTTGGACTTGGATGATCCTTGTGGGTCTCTTCCAGCTCAGGAGATTCTTTGATTGTATAATGGAAAAGAGAAGTGATCTATGAGGATCTCTTGCCTGAGGTCACAGGAGACAAGTGGAAAGAGGCAGAACACCAATTTGTCCCACAGCAAACTTAACTGGTGACAGTCTTTCCTCCTGGTACATCTGGGACCTTGGGGGCCCAAAAGGAGATGTTTAAGACACCATCTGTATCCCATTGCCAGGGGATTCCAGCTGCACCTGACCCCCAAAGCTCTGGATGGCTTTCCCATCCTGGTTTGGGTTGGGAGGGACTGCAAAGCCCATCCCATTCCACCCCCTGCCATGGCAGGGACACCTTCCACTATCACAGGGTGCTCCAAGCCCATCCAACCTGACATTAAACACTAAAATATATATGTGCCCATCCTGCCCAGCCCCTCTTGGTCCTTGCCTGGCTGGGCCATTTTCCTTTACCAAGTCACAGAATGCCAGGCTGGGCCGGGCTGGAAGGGAGCACAGAGGGTCCCTGGTGCCACCTCCCTGCTCAGGCAGGGCCATCCCAGAGCACAGGGCACAGGATTGTGTCCAGAGGGCTCTGGAGTATCCCCGCTGAGGGAGACTCCAGCCCCTCCCTGGGCAGCCTGTTCAGGGCCGGGCACTGCCCAGGGCAGAAGTTCTGCCTCCTGTGCAGGGGCAGTTCCTGGGCTCAGTCCCTGCCCGTGGCTCTGGTGCCACTGCTGGGCCTGGAGCAGAGCCTGGGCCCTGCTCTGCCCCTCCCTGCACACAGGGACACCCAGGGCTGAGGGCCCCTCTCAGCTGGGGCTCCTCTCCAGGCTGAGCAGCCCCAGCTCCCTCAGCCTTTCCTCATTAGAGAGATGCCCTAATTACTGAACTTAACACTGAAGATGTGCTTAAATGGGTCTGAGTCTTAAACCACTTCTATGGGCCAATGAAACGACTGGACAGGCAAGAAAGGAAACCAAATGCCTGGCTAAAAGACAAGACTTGTGGATTGCTACCTGTTGCCAGCTGTACCTGGAAAGGACACCCCCTCCTTTCCTTTCAGTAAGGGCTGACAGTTTTTCCATGGGAGAACACAATCCATTCCAGCCCTGCTTCCTCCTCACACCAAATGTACCTGCACACAGAACATTGCCTGGCACTGGGGGAAACTTCCTGTGCTCAGCATCCTCACAAATCAAGGCCAGGATCTGAGTACTGGCAGGTAAATACCTGCAGCTCTGTGATCCATGGTGTCAGGCTGGAAATAGCTCATCCACTCCATTCATGTATTGAAGAGATGGATGCTGGAGGGGTTTAACTGTGCCCTTGATATTCTAGCCTGTAATGGGTTTTTGAAGTGACTGTAAGTCTGAGGGAAGGCACAGCAATGACACTCTCAGAAACCTGATTTCTGACAAGCACAGTCCCAGGAACCCCTGCCAGGGTTGTAACCTGCACTTTGGAGAAGGCAGTTGGATAATTCAGGAATAGGGGAGCAGAGTGATGGACAGGAGGGCTGGGATGTGCTTACCCCAAATGACAAAATGCTCTCGTGTGTGGAAGGGCTTCACTGCATCTGCACTTTGTCCTGCTCTGGTAAAAGGGTGGGAAAGGGAAAAGCAGGGGAAAATACAAAACAAGAGGAAAAGGGAAAAGCAGGGGGGGAAAGGGAAAAGCAGAGGGGAAAAGGAGATGGTGAAAAAGGGAGAGGTGAGGATATAAAACCCAGGATCAGTGGTAAATTCTTTGAGGTTTTCAGTCTAAAAGGAGGCCAAGATTTCATGTGAGCTTCAGGGCCAAGGCCACACTGAGCTCCCTCATGACCCAAAGTGTCACCACTAATTCTCTCTCCCTTCTTTTTCTCTCTAACTTAACTACCCTTGCCCACACCCTGAACTCCAGCCCTGCCAGTCATGGTGGATGGATCCCACAAGTCCCCCAGACTTTTGTGTTGACACCAAAGTCAGTGTCTAGAGATCCTCTGCAGGACCAGAACCAGAAGCACTGGTCCAGCAGCTGCTTGCGGCTACCTATTTTTGTTTCCTTTCAAAAACATGAGTATTCCCATGGCATTCAACACAGCATCTGCTCCTGGACTTCAACTCCAAACAAAGAATCAAAGTCCCTAAAAGGCCACCTGCCTGTTCAAGAGGACAGATACCTAGTACAAAAGGCATTAAGCACTTGTTTAACCTCAAACCCATCCCTGGGAGCAGGATTAACACCAAACAAAGAAACACGAAGAAAACCTCAAACTGTAACGGTGTCAAATGGAACAGCAAGTGCTGCTTTAATGGGAAGGGCAGCAAATGAAAAAACGTGGCCTTTAACAAGGTACCATGGCTAAGACAGAAGGACAAAATAAAGGCACCAGCATCACTGACTGCTGCTGGAAAATTGCCTTTTTGCTTCAGTGCTCTGTACAAACCACAGTATCTGTCCCAGGGCGGCAGATGTAATTTGGTACGAAAGCAGACATGAATATGCTTAAATAATTCAGGGTGAAATTCTAAAGAATATGGGCTGCCTTGGGTACTTCCTGACATTCATCTTCAAGACACGAAAGAGGCCAAACAGCTCGTGTGACTGGTGTACTTGGCCTTATCAAATCTCTCTCTCCCCTCACACGGATTAACATCACAGCAGATCCAGCCCGCCGTGCATTACCCCGCTCCTGCCAGCCAGGGAAGGCTGTCAGATCCCTGCTAAAATCCATATCTGCCAGCTGAATATATGAACTTGCTCTGGGGGGAAGCCTGACACACCAGCTTCTGCCTTGGAGCAACTCTATTAAAGATCCTTCTTAGGTAGGGAAGAGGAATAGGAAAGAAATTTCTGATACTATTTTTATTACTAATTATGATTACTATAACCTTTAGATGGGATGGAGAGAAGGGCAGAGAAGAACTGTCTGAAGTTCAACAAAGGCAAATGCAGGTCGTGTACCTAGGGAGGAACAACCCCAGGCACAGGCAGGGCGGCCCTTGCTGGAGCAGCTCGAAGGAGAAGGAGCTGGGAGTTCATGGTGGACTGTGAGCTGTCCCTGAGGCAGCAGAGTGTCCTGGGGACACGAGGCCAATGGGATCCTGGGGTGCATCACAAAGAGCATTGCCAGCAGGTCAGGGAGGGATCCTGCCCCTCTGCCCAGCCCTGGGGGCACCTCTGGGTTGCTGTGTCCAGCTCTGGATCCTCAGCACAGCAGGGACAGGAGCTCCTGCAGCGGGGCCAGCTCAGGCTGTGAGGATGAGGAGGGCCTGAAGCATCTCGGTGCCCAGGAAAGGCTGAGGGAGCTGGGGCTGCTCAGCCTGGAGAGGAGCCCCAGCTGAGAGGGGCCCTCAGCCCTGGGTGTCCCTGTGTGCAGGGAGGGGCAGAGCAGGGCCCAGGCTCTGCTCCAGGCCCAGCAGTGGCACCAGAGCCACGGGCAGGGACTGAGCCCAGGAAATGGTGAGGTTCCAGATGTCTGGAAGCTGGCCAATGTGACACCCATTCATAAAAAGGGTGGGAAGGAGGATCTTGGTAATTATCAGCTGATTAGCCTGACATCTGTACCAGGTAAGGTTATGGAACAGTTTATATTGAGTGCCATCACACAGCACTTACAGGATGGCCAGGATATCAGAGCCAGCCAGCAGGGGTTTAGGAGGGGTAGGTCGTGTTTGCCTCCAGCACCATCAGTTTGCCCTTATGGAGATGTTCCCACCCAGTGTCACAAAATGAGGTTTATTGACTCATTCTGCAGAACTCAGCAGAGCCACGTCCCCTCCTCGGTTCAAATCCACACAGAGAGGCTTCCCAGCCCCAGGCAGCTCTGCAGGCTCCCAGACATGGTGGTTCCAACCACAACATTATTGCATTTCTCTGTGAACACTGCTGGATTACCACAGTTAAGTTCTGTGGTTGGATTTTAAAAGGAGATGATTAATTTTTCTATAAAACATGCATCTAAAACCTTTAGACTGTGATGAAAAGTTTCAACCAAAGGCCCAGCTTAACCATTTTCATAAACATAAGCATGTAAGTGCTGGGCCCTGCACTGGTCACAACAACCCCATGAACACTCCAGGTTGGGGCAGAGGGGCTGGAAAATGCCCAGTGGGAAAGGACCTGGGGATGCTGGTGACAGAGGCCGAATATAAGCCCAGGTGTGACCAGGTAGCCAAAAAGGCCAATGGCACCAGGGCTGTGCCAGCCCAACTGTGGCCACAGGACAAGGGCAGTGACCACCCCCCTGTGCTGGCACTGCTGAAGCATTTTGAAAAAAAAAAAACACTCAACATTGAGGGGCTGGAGTGTGTCCAGGGAAGGGAACGGAGCTGGGAAGGGTCTGGAGCCCCAGGAGCAGCTGAGGGAGCTGGGAAGGGGCTCAGCCTGGAGAAAAGGAGGCTCAGGGGGCCCTTGTGGCTCTGCACAGCTCCCTGCCAGGAGGGGACAGCCGGGGGGGTCGGGCTCTGCTCCCAGGGAACAGGGACAGGAGGAGAGGGAACGGCCTCAGGCTGGGCCAGGGCAGGCTCAGGGGGGATTTTCAGGAGGAATTTCCCCATGGAAAGGGTGGTCAGGCACTGGCAGGGGCTGCTCAGGGAGGTTTGGAGTCCCCATCCCTTGAGGCATCCAAGGAAGGGCTGGAGGTGGCACTCAGTGCTCTGGGCTGGAGACAAGGTGGGGATGGGGCACAACTTTGACTTGATCTTGAGCTTTCCTAGCCTTAATGATTCCATGAACTGCTGCTGGGTGCCCTGGGGACAACCACAGCACTCCTGAAGATGCACTTCCTAGAGGCAGGTGCTGCTGTGCTGGTGAAAGCTCTGCAGAGGCAACTGATGAAGGTTTGAAGTCGGTTTCACTCAAGAGGAGCAAAACAGGCATTGAAGCACAGAAAAAGCAGCTGGAAGAGAAGCAAGTTTTTAACATGCAAAAGCAGAGAAATCATCACAGAACCACAGAATGGGTTAGAAAGGACCTTAAAGACCATCTCATTCTACACCCTGCTATGGGCAGGGACACCTTCCACTATAATGTCAAGGCTGAAATGACAGCACAAAAATCTGAAGAGCAGCACTTGCCCCACAGAGAGCAAACCTCCAGATGAACTTGCATGGGCAGACACTCCCCATCTTTTTAAGACATAAGAGCCACTCTTGAAGTTCTCAAGCAGTCCCTGTTCAAGGTCAGATGCCAGGAGGATCCAAGTTAAACAATTTTCGGAGCCTGCAGGAAGCCCCCAAAAGGAATGCATGGTACAGCAATTTTCTCATCAGAAGGATCCTTTAGAACTGTGATTCAAAATGTAAAAGAACTCCCCACAAGGACTCCAGGTACCCCTGCTGCCCTTGTCTCACATGACCAGTCACATTCTGCCATCACTGACAGAGCTCTTCCAGCTGACCAAACGTGCTGAAATCACAGCAAAGACAAAGGGCCACATCAGTGCTGCAAAAAAAGAATCACCTTTTCTCCATCTGTCCTCACTCCCTACCTTAGATTTCTTTGTCCCTGGCAGAGACATAGTGAGGGTGACACTTCAGGAGCTGATGGCACAGAACATCTTATTTCCCCACACCTGAAAAATGCACCAAGTAACCAGGGCCAAAACCAGAGCTCAGGGTGTCTGCAGGACTGCAGGAGGTCATCCATGCTCATCTTATCCATATCTAAAGTTCTTTGGCAGAAAAGTGCTGTTTAGAGGGTTTCTGATACAGACTGATGCACTCCAAGGGTTAATGTCACCAGTCTGTCACACAGGAAGTCTGAACAGGGGAAAGGGCTCATCTCAAATACCATGAGGGGAAGAAGGGCCCACTGAGAGCAGCAGGGAGAGGCACAGTTAGTGCTGAACTGATAACTCATCCAGCCTGGACTAAATAGATGATGTGTTTTGTGAGTTCCAGGCACTCTCCCAGGAACACTGATGCAGCTTCTTGGTATGAATCCAAGGGAGTTATCTCTCAGTCATTCTGCCTCCTTGTTAAAGGTAGAAAGAAAAATGTCCTTTATTATAAATTCCCAATTGTTCTCCAACTGAATTACATCTGAGGAGGTGAGGTTATTTTAGAAAATAAAAAAAGGGGAGTCCTGTATTTTTAGCTCCATGAACCTGCCTTGTAAGAATCTGGACTGTTGCTGATGCTTTCGAGTGTCAGGAGTTCATGCCTTTTGCCTGATCCATCCACCTGAAGCACGGAAAAGACTCTCTAACTATTTAAAATTAGAAAGTGGGATGCTTATTGACAGTGTCAGACACACGGGGAGTAGCCTGCCAAAGATGTGTGCAAAATTCACAGAGCTCCTGCTCTCTATTTATTCTTAAAAATCTTCCATATTCATATAGTTACCCAATGCACCTATACATATGCGTTACCTGACCCCACCTACCCCCCTTTTTGTATTAAAATGAGTTTAAAGTCCTTTCACACCTGTGCAGTCCTTTGCTCAAAATGGGCTTTGAAATGGGTCGTTGTCTCCTCAGATGAAGTCAGGGACATTTACCATGAGTCTTCCTCATGGTAAACTTTTTACCTTTGTCTTGTTGGCAGGTTCTCTGGTCCCTTGGCCATAGCCCAAGCTCTCCAGCCTGGTTCTGGCTGGTTTGGGGACTCAGGTCCAGTTATGGTTTCTTTATCTTTACAATACCCTATCCTCCCATCCTGCTTCTACAAATACAACAAAGTCAAGTAAATTATATATTGTCTTAGCTTTACTTAGCTCCATCTGCTAATTATTAACCCTTTTACATTGCTTCTACTCTTCTTACTAAACTCTTAATAATTATATATTGTTTCTATCCTTCTAGCTAAACTCATAACTTTTTTAATTCTTACAGATCCTTGATTCATACCCAAAAATAAGGGAGGAGAGTGGGGGGCCCAAGGAAGAACAGAATGTCAGCGAGCAGACTGAACCTCAGTCTTGGGCTTTATCCACACACAGCAATAAAAACCAAGAAGCTGCATAACCTCCCAAGTTTCACTTGGTTGCAAGGAACACCTGCCAGCTCCAGTGTGTCCAGCTCAGCTGGCTGGGGAAGGAACAAGGTGGGATGTCTACAGAAGGAAGTTTTACGTAAGGTCTTTAATAAGGGACTCTAAAGGAACGAAAACTTCCTCCCAAGCTGAGGAAGATCCCTTTTTGGCTACAAATCTCCAGGGAAACAGCCTCCTCATGTGCACACAGAGTGCTCTCCACACTGGGCATGGACGTCGCTCCCTGTAATGATCACTTAAGACTTGTGAGTGCACCAGGAAAAACATTAAACCACATCTGCTGGAAGGGGTTTTACCAGAATAGTCATGTTGGACACTTCAGAGATTTTTTTTTGGCTGCCTCTGAGCTGAAGGTTTTAGAGCCCCAGCTGTGCCTGCACACACAGAGCAGAGATTTCTCATTTCATACATCATTTACTCCTGCAGCGATTCCACAAAGTCACAACACATCCCTAATACACAGAAGGGGAGAAATCCATTCTTCTCATGATAATGGCTCAGGCTGGAGATCCTGAGCAGAGATTTCTCAGCACAGCAATGCCTCTCTCTACAGGATAATCACCCCTGCTAAATAGAGAAATACAAGGCAAACCCAGGAAAACACCAACTCCTCACAGCCAGAGGATCCTGGTTACAACAGGAGCCTTCCCTCAGCTTTGAACAAGTTATTTAGTGCACAGTTCCAGCCCTAAGTGGAGCCTAATTCTCACTGGAATCTATCAGTGTTTCCAGAGAAAGAAAGATGCCTTGGCAGGGCCAGTAGATGGCCATGAAGCATCCAGACCTATTTCCATAACATGAGGTACCAGCAGCAGTTAAACCAATCAAAAGAGTTATGACATCTGCAAGCTCAGGTTTGGTTTAAGTGCCCTCCAGTGAGGACTGAGCTGGTTTTGACTTGAGCTCTGCCATCCCATTGCCCCCCTCCCCGTCCTGCAGACAGAGTGAAGCTCTGCAGGATGGGAACCCCTGGCCCTTTGCTGAAATTTCAGCCATACTGAGCTAAAGCACAACTCCAACAGGCACTGTAGTAATGGGGCCAAATATTATACATCTATATATATAAAATCAGGAAAAATAAGCGAGAGCAAGAGAACCAGGAAGGAAAAGAAGAGTGATGTGAAGATGTAAAGAGGAACATTGCAGCTCAAGGCTGCAGGGTGTGACCAGGAGAGCTGCCAGGCTGAGTGAGCCCTGTGCTGGGAATCCACTGGAGCTGGAGCTCCTGGGGAACAGCAGAGATAAGGGGCAAGCTCAGCTCGATGCCCCACCCACCCCAACAATGACTGCAGTGAGCCCCAGGGCCTTAGCAAGGTGTAAAAACTCAGCAAGGTGTAAAACCTCAGCAGGTAAAGCTGGCAGGGGAAATTCAACACAAAAATGGGCCCAGGACAGCCATCATGAATAAAACCAGAGGTTCCAGAGAATTTTACACCCTAGAAGGCAACACAAGCCACAGGAATGAGCTGGTTCCTCTGCTGCAAGTCTCTCTAGAGGTGCCCTGGTGAGAGCTGGCAGGAAGGTAGCAAAGCAAAATACTTCAATGCAGTGGTAAATGAAGTTCACTGACTTGTAAAAGAAATTTGTGTCCATCTTCTGAAGACAGACAGAATTTTCTTCCAAAGATGTGGGGGGGAAGAAAACAAACTTTAATCAGATGCCTAATGTTCCATCCCAAATCCATTTGGAAAAGTCTGGCAAAGGAAGTACACTTTAAAATGTTACCAAAGGAAAGGGTCTGGCAGTAGGACAGAGCATGTTAAAGTGAAAAATTACATTAAAGGCTAAAGGGAGAACTTACTAAAAACCTAATACTGTGAGATTTTTTTATGCCTGTTTGGTCTCCAAAATGCTGATTTATTAGAGATCAGCAAAGACAGGAGAGGACATAGGAAAGAATACACTGACTAATACATGTATTTTCTATAATTCATACAAAATCTCTCTGCCTGGTGTCCTGAGAGCCTGGGATCCTTCTGTGCTGCTTCAGCAAACAAACAAGACCCCAATTAACTCTGCCAGACACAGAGCACAACACAACTCCTGCGCCTTGGCTCGCACTCACCCTGGATAAACACAGACATGGAACAGCAATCTGCCTCTGCAGGCTTCTCTGACCCTCAAAAATGAGGAGAAAATCTCTGATGCCCAGCAACAGGTGAATTATCCCAAGGCTATGAGGGGCCCTCAGGAATCTC
Source organism: Peucedramus taeniatus (assembly GCA_013400575.1). Lineage (NCBI taxonomy): Eukaryota > Metazoa > Chordata > Aves > Passeriformes > Fringillidae > Peucedramus > Peucedramus taeniatus. The sequence goes on along the minus strand of WBNO01027183.1, from coordinate 635,103 downwards.
TGACTTCCTACCCTGAACCTGCTTCCATGAGCCAAGTAATTGGTCTGGAACCTTCCTGGTGGCCGTGTGGGACAGCACCAGCCCTGCCTGGGTGTTCCATCTGTGTGGCCTGAACATTCCCCATCCAATGCTCCAGGCTGGGGCAGAGTGGCTGGGAATGGATCTGGTGGGAGGTGCTGGTCAACAGCAGCTGAACATCAGCCCAGGTGGCCAAGAAAGGCCAATGGCACCAGGGCTGTGCCAGGAATAGAGTGGCAGCAGGACCAGGACAGGGCCTGTCCTCTGTGCTGGCCACTGGCTCACCCTGAATCCTGGGGTCAGTCCTGGGCCCCTCAGGACAAAGCAGACCCTGAGGGGCTGGAGTGTGTCCAGGGAAGGGAACAGAGCTGGGAAGGGTCTGGAGCCCCAGGAGCAGCTGAGGGAGCTGGGAAGGGGCTCAGCCTGGAGAAAAGGAGGCTCAGGGGGGCCCTTGTGGCTCTGCACAGCTCCCTGCCAGGAGGGGACAGCCGGGGGGGTCGGGCTCTGCTGCCAGGGAACAGGGACAGGAGGAGAGGGAACGGCCTCAGGCTGGGCCAGGGCAGGACCAGGGGGGATACTGGAAAATATTTCTTCACTGAAGGAGTTGTGAAGCATTGGAAGGGGCTGCCCAAGGAAATGGCAGAGTCTCCTTCCCTGGCAGCATTCAAAAAATCCCATGGATGTGACACCTGAGGATGCTGTTCAGTGGGAAGATGGTGGTGCAGCTGAAGGCTGGGCTGACAATCTTCAGGCTTTTTTCCAACCTGAACGATTCTAAGATTCCAAAACATTTGAGGGCAAAATCTCCCACGTGTGCTACAAAAGAGCATCCCTTAGTTAAGTTCCTAGAAACAGCTCCCTGTACTTTGTACAAGGATACACAACATCTTTCCACACGTATTTGCTGTCTCCAGCTGGGCCTGTCTGCATTTGAATCCAAACTGAGCCTCTGATCCACCTTTATTTTGGTCCTGCAACATTCCTGGGATTCCAGGGAAGGGCAGACATGGGGGCTCAGGCAGCACCAGCTGATCCAACTCAAGGAGCTCACACTGTGTGAACCCCTCTGCCACATCACCCTGCAGAGGCTCGGAACCAGCACCTCCAGGCTCTGCCCTTCCAAAAGGCTCCCAAGAAACTCATTACAAATTCACAGTTGCAGCTGACCCCCATTAGGAAGTGGTTTATTAAATTAAAACATCAATCCCAGAAAGAGATGTTTGCTTAACAGACGTAAACGATTTGGAGACCTCGTGCTGCAGGGCATGAAATAAAATCAAAGTGTGGCAAAGCCCAGGGAATTAAGCCATAAAGGGAAAGCAGTGGGAGGGATGCAGGGACCTCTTGCCAAAGGGAAGCTGCTTATCACAAGCTTGGTACTGAAAGATCCCAGAAATGCCACATGTAGACAACAAAAACTTCAGCAATTACCAAGGCATACTTGGACAACAGGTACTAATGACATTTGAAAAGCTAAAAATCCTAATTTTACAGCCCCTAAATGGAAATTTGCTGTCTGACAGCTTTCCCTGTTTGCATCTGTGCAAAACTGGGTATATTGCTTACCATTATAAATTACTGGGTTATTTAAACAAGGAGATTGCATTTTTTTAAACAAGGAGTTTCCAAGATGTTCAAGTGGAAGTCAAATCCTACCCCTGCTGATCACCACTGCTGACATCCTTTACCACTGCTGCACACCAGGCTGAATGGCAACAAAATCAGCCAAAAACCTGAAACCTAACAAAAAAAAAAATTTAACTCCACCCTGAATAATCAACATGCTCCTTATCACCTCACATCCAAACCCAGAGAGGATTTTGGACACTGCTGCATCCCAGATCTTTCACTTCAGTTCCTCTTGGAGGTCTGCATGTTCCAGTTCTCAGTTTTTGCCCTTCAGGAAGGCTCAGCTGCCTGTGCCCCTTTCCTTGCACAGGAGGCACTGAGCTGGTGTCAGTCCCCCCTGCTGGCTCTGGGATCTCTTGGAACACCAGTCCCACTGTCTCTTTGGAAGGTCACATCAGCAAGGTCCCATCCAGCTGCACCAAGTGCAATTCAGACCATTTAAAGGGCAGAAACACCACACAAGGATTTCTTCTCAAAATCCAAACCTCCTCCTCTTGCCCCCAAGAGAGATGTTCTCTCTGACTCCAGTTTCTTGCAGAGTGAAGCCTTTAAAACTGCCCTCCCTTCTTCCAGAGGTCCAGGTGAAACACCCTGCCCAGCAGCCCCAGCCTGCACAGCTCAGGGATATCCAAGTGGCTCTGACCCTTTGGAAGTGGCTGCACCCAACCTTCCTCCTCACCAAGATAGGGTGTCTGAGTCATTTTGTGTTTCTTTATCCATCCCATGGCTTCAGAACGTTGTGAAGTCTCATTAATATGTACCCAAGGAAAGGCTGAGAGCTCTGGCAGGCAGCAGGGGCTGCAGGCAGCAGTGGTCCCAGCCCAGGGGAACTGCAGGAGCTTTACAGGAGCTTCACTGGAGCAAGAGGAAGGGAATCAAAAGGTTCAGTGATGCAGAAGCTCCATATGCAACAGCACAAATTGTCAGTCCACATGTATTAGGAAAAACATCTAGTTAATTAATTTCCTCAAGAAAAGATGATTTCCAGGGCTTTTCAGGGCCTGGCACTCTCAGAGCTCCACTCCCACAACAGACGGGCGCGGAACACGCTCGGTTCGCACACAAGGGCCCATCTGTTCCACCTCCCACAGCTGCATCCAAGAGCTCCACTGGCTGGATTTGCACTGCCACCCCCACGGGAATGTCTTTATCCTGTGGCACAGATGAGCAGGTCTCAAAAAGGACACTGTCATCATCACTGCTCAACTGTTTGTGCATTTTCCCTCCCAGGGGCTGAGTCCTGCCAGCTCCCCAGCCCTGAGGACAGGAACTCTGGGCTTTCAGCAGCAGCTTCATTTGTCCAGTGCCATCCACATGGAGCAGCTGATAACAGGAATGCTTTAGGTTTCAAAGCCCAGGCTTAATCCTTGTATTTTATAATCTCACCACAGAGCAAAACAACTGAACGGAGTGATGGGAGAAGCGAAGGACCTGCTGACCCACAGCAAGGCTTCTGATGTGGGGGTTCTTCATCCAGATATGTGTCACACCCGAGGAGAGACCTCACCCGTGCCTCAGAGTCCAGCTGTGACATGGAAGCAGCTCCAGTGTCCCACAGTGCCTTGGGTACCTTTGATCCCAGATTGCTGTGCTGGCACTGCTGGCTGAGGGCCACAAACACTTGGAAAAGGGCTCCCACCCATCCAAAGCCACATCCACAGCAAACTGCCTTCAGCTCCAGGCAAGAGGCTACAATCCTAAAAATCTAAGCTCTCATTCACCACCTATTTGAAGACAGCTCTATAAAAACAAAGGATAAGCCAGCTTTCAGCTTTTGATTCTCTCTGTAGGTATTCCTCAGTCTGTAGCAATCCCCAAGTCCTGTTTTCAGGACAGCCTTTCCCAGAGTTAATCCTGACATGGGCCAGAGTCAGTTCCCTCTCTCTTCTCAAGGGGTTTTCTGCTGAGTAGAAAACATCCTGTTTTGGAAACTGGCAAGATTTGGATATTTAGGAATATCCTGCCTTTCCCAACCTCTCCTTGCCCTCCCTGCCAGTGAACCTGAGCAGATTTTGGACCCTTCTTTGCTCAAAGCAGATACTGCCAACATAACAATATTTTGCCTGCAGATGTTTTCACCCGGTGCAGGCTCATTGCATCCCACCAGGACACTCCTGAATACACAGAGCTACAGAGCTTCCCTGCAGGAATTACTGCTTCCCACTCCATCTTCCTGCAGGCTCTGACAGCCCTGGCAGGTTAACACCAGACTGATGAGCAGACAAAAGCTCCACCCTGGGAGCAGCAGGGGTTATCTCTGCATCCTGGAGCATCAATCCTCTGCAGCTTAGGCAGGGGCTGGCTCGTGCAGGGGCTCTGCTGCCCCAAGAGGGGCTCAGGGTGACAACCTGGCCCTGACCATCACCTGACAGCACAGGGACTGGGGCTAGCACTGAGGGCAGAGTCCCCAGTGCTGAATCCCACCCTGAAACTCCAGTCATGGACAGCAAACGCTCCCCTGCACTTTACAGCTCTCTAACAGACCACCCAGGGCTATGCCTGAACGACTTCATTGGTATTTCTTAATTATATAATTCTTTAAGTGCTCTGCAAAAATTAGATTTTTAATAGAACTTACTTGTTTTGCTGTTCAATCAAATGACAAAATGTCTAGGGAAGGCATTGTCTTGTTTGCTCTCCAACAGTTGAGCAGGTTAAAGTGAGCTTTTTAAAATATTATATCAAAATAAATCTTTCTGAAAGGAATCATTAAATTCCTCCCATAGACAGCATTTGTTTTAATGCCACAGGAGGAGGCTGTAAAAGGTTTTCCATTTCTGTTTGTGTTGTTTGCACTCTCCAGCGTCAGGACACGCAGATCTGAAGTGCATCCTATCGACACACACACTAAATACAACTGCTCCCAAAAATAAATCACAGCTTTGCTGCTGTCTGGCATCAGCAAGAGTCCAGCACGTGGGACTGGAAAAAGCTGCAAGGACCACTAAGCAAGAGGAAGAGCTGAGGATGGAGACTGGCATCAGGGCAGACCTGCACAGTTCTGCCCAGACAGAGCTTCCAAACTTCCACAAGGTGCACACTCAGAGAAAAGGGGGGAAATCTCTCTGCAACCCCACTGACCACAGGTAAGACACATCCTTGGGGCCACAGTGTCACATCAGCTCCTAAGAGCTCCAGAAATCCTGATGGTGACAACATTAACAGCCTAAAGTTCTACAAGTGGCTCAAGTCTGTGTCATTCTGGGCTTGGGTTTCAGAGTTTACTTTGATTTTCTGAGACACTGAGGCTCTACAGACCCTGTAAAGCAGCAGAAGGACTTGGAACATCTTCCAGCCTTTCCTTCTGGACAGGAATGATGGTGGGACAAGGAGAACGTGGAAGCACTGGAGCCATTCAGGTTCATTTCCACAAGACACTGTCCTGTCCATCTGAGCCCTGGACCACTTTAAGAGCAGGAATTAACAGCAATTCCTGCATCTCTAGCAGCAGTTACAGGTACAGGAATGTCTTTGCATGCCCAGCAATTACTGGTGCCATTTTGCCAATGTCTGGCCCAAACATCCACCCCTTATTTCAGGCACTTTTCCCACCAGACTGCTGGGTGCAGCTCTGGGCAGCTCCAGCTAAAACCAAACAGAGAGGGATGGGGAGGGAGGGGGAGGGAGAGAAGCAACACAGAGCAAGAGAACGGCAAAGATTTTAAATATATGTTTTAACAGATGAGAAAATAAACTGGGACTCTCCACCTGAGGAAAAAGGCAGGTGAGCTCAAAGACAGGTGAACTCTGCAATGCTGGAAAAAAAAAAAGAAAAAACTCACCAAGATACAGTTCCTCACTGCACCTCCCCAGAAATTCACACATTTTTACAGAATCCCAGAATAACTGGGGTTGGAAGGGACCTCTGTAGATCACCCAGAGCAGGTGACACATCCTGGTGGGTTTGGAATGTCTCCAAAGACTCCACAACCTCCCGGGGCAGCTGTTCCAGGGTTCTGCCACCCTCCATGGAAAGAAGTCCTTCATCCTATTGAGGCTTCCTCTCTACATTGAGTCAATAAACTTATTTTTTATAAATGTTACTTAGAGCAGGCCACAGATTTCCTCCAGACTTCACAGATTTGCTGTTCCTAGGGAAGGATGGAAGTTTAGAGGAGCAGAGTTTTGACTCAGAGAAACAGAAATGTTATTAAAAAGCAACAGGGGACAATAATTGCAGAGAACAAAGTTGTTACAGGAGCACTAATGCCCCGAGGTGGCTGTGAACAGGCTTTTTTCACCTACTTGTCAATGCTTAATTTTAAACTTAGTTCCCAGATCCTGCCGAATTCCTGGGGGGCTTTGTTAACTCAGCATATGGCTGCAGTGAAACCTAGCTATGCACAAGGCAGGTGTTTCCAGGCAAAGACAACCAGACACACGTGCTTACTAAATATTTGTCCCTCTGCAGGATATGGAAAGAAAACTTTTTAGTGCCTTCTCTGCCTAAATGAACAAATCTTCATCTTTACATAAACACCTTCAGCTCAGACCAGACTGTCCCAGCCCGCAGCTACAACCAGCAGCCCAGACACTCAGGACATCACCCTGGAAATGCAGGAGTGTCCATCAGTTCTGGGCCTAGGAAAGCTCAGATCATCACAGTTTCTTGCAATGCCTGAGCTGCACCAACTCCGGATTTAGAAATTATTTTGCAGGTAATGCAAGTGGAGCTAAGACACAAGCCCAGGAAGCAGCACTGGTAGGGCACAGCAGCCCTCAGCACCTGAGTGAGGGGTGGCCACAAACCCACAGGGACAGGAACATCAGCTCTTAGGGTACAAAGGATGCCTTTCCATGGCTGGTGTGACCATGGTCACTCTGACCCTGATGCACATCAGCCAACGTGGCCCAGTGGAAGATGTCTCTGCCCACAGCAGGAAGGCCCCAGGTCTGAGGGGCTTTGTTGTTATCATATTACAAAGCTTTCATACCTTGTTGGTGATCTCTCATGGGCAGCTCCTCATCATGCTGACTCCTTCTTTCTTTCTTCATGGCCAGCTGACTCATTCCTGTCCCTAGCAAGGCCACCTAACCCTTACTATTCCTCACAGTACATCCCAGCCCTTACTGCTCCTCTCATGACTGCCTAACCCTTCCTCCTCACATCCAACAAACTCCAACTCCCCTCTCAAGCAGCTAACCCACTCTTATAACCCCCACCCTTATTGGCTACAGCTGTGACCCATTAAGTGCAGACCTTAATTGGACAGAGCTGTGGCCTGTCTTGGTAATTGGAACAGCTGCAACTCCTTAGGGGTGAGACTGCCTTCAGCACTATCTCTATTCTCTTACACTCCATCCTCCCACAGAGCTTTAAGTCCCTTTGGCCCACCCCCCACCCCCCACCATGATGAATCTGTGACACAAGGACTTCTCCCCAAGGGCAATGGCCAGGGACAGCCCTGGCCTTGCAGACACTGTTCTGCAGAGTTAGGTCCCCCCTAGGGTGGCACCTGACCCCAGTCAGACACAGGTTATCACTAACAGAGCCCATTTTACAGAGAACAAGCCACAAAGCCCACACCCACGCAGGGCGTGTCCATTGGATGGCACACACATGACTCCGTGTGTCACCATGGCTGCCAAACCAGGAGTGTGCAAAACCAGGAGCAAATACACCTCCCCACCCACCTGCTGCTCCAACCCATCCCCTGGGGCATCCCCGGATGTCCAGAGCCCTTTGGCAATTCCCCACGGGGATGTTCCTGTGCTCTGAACATGACACTCAAGACCCTAAAGTGAGGTGCCTGCTCCCCCTCATTTAAGTGAGGCAAGCTGGCAGATTTCCTACAATGTGAAGCCAAGATGAACATTCCCAAAAGCCCCAAAAGTGTGAATGGTGTCACCTCCCCAGAGCCTCCAATGCCAGGCTGGTGAGACACAGGAGACCCTTGTAGGACAAACAGCGCTCGCTCAGCTGCACGTTCCCTGTCGCTGTCAGGTGAGTGTCAGGAGAGGGCTCAGCCAGGGGAGCTGACACAGACACTTGGAGATTATATAAATAAATAAAGAGCCCACTTCCAGCCCCACTCACTCCCCTCTCCCTTTAAGTAGGTCACTCTGCCTGCTATGGAAATCAGCTCATCTTCAAAGCAGGTTTGCTCGTCTCCTTATCTCCTTAATGTAAGGAAAGTGCAGAGCATTGTCAGAGCAAAGGGTGATTTCAGACTAATTTAATTTATTTCTGTCACGGGTATAAATATCAAAGTGTCCGTACTTGTGAGAAAAACCAACCTGAGCCACAGAAACTAAGGACAGCTGGAAGGTGTCTGCCTCCAGGTAGTTCTGAGTGTGGCCCACAGCTACTCTAAAGCCCATGTCCCTGACAGGTAACACAATGCAAATGGAATACAAAGGCTCTTCATGACCTAGCAAGGGGAAGAAAGAAGAAAAAAAAAATCTCTTGAATTAGACTGAAAAAGCTCAAGGGACTCACGTGAGAGAAGCCCAGCTTACATCAATTTCAGCCTGAAAATTAGGCCCTACCTTTTTATTATGTTAGCCTAGCACAGAGCATTTCAATTGGTACTGGTAGTTAACAAAGCTCAGGAGCAAAGCCTGATCCTAACCCTGCTGAAATTCCTGCAAAGAGCAGAGCTTATATCTGGAACCAAAGCTCCTTGGGTTTTCCCAGCCTGCCCCCATGAAGGGGTGCAGGCAGCAGCCACTCAGAAAAATGTACTGGTTGGGCTGTAGGGTTTTAAACCCCACCAGTGGTTTCACAGAATCCTGGAATGGTTTGGGTTGGAAGGGACCTTAAAGCTCATCCCATTCCTGCCCCCTGCCATGGACAGGGACACCTTCCACTGTCCCAGGCTGCTCCAAGCCCCAGTGTCCAGCCTGGCCTTGGGCACTGCCAGGGATCCAGGGGCAGCCACAGCTGCTCTGGGCACCCTGTGCCAGGGCCTGCCCACCCTCACAGGGAACAATTCCTAATTCCCAATATCCCATCCAGCCCTGCCCTCTGGCAGTGGGAGCCATTCCCTGTGTCCTGTCCCTCCATCCCTTGTCCCCAGTCCCTCTCCAGCTCTCCTGGAGCCCCTTCAGGCCCTGCAAGGGGCTCTGAGCTCTCCCTGGAGCCTTCTCCTCTCCAGGTGAGCACCCCCAGCTCTGCCAGCCTGGCTCCACAGAACAGGCAATATTCAAGGAACAAGGAAATCCTGAGCTGTGCCTGTGCACTCACAGAACATGTTTCTCCTGCTCCCAGTTCCAGCCCTGGTCACTGAACAGGTCACAAGGGACACCTGGGGAGCCAAGCTCTGCTCAAAGGCTGGGCACCCCAGGCTGCTCCTGCCCAGCTCCTTTTGGGAAGCTCTAGGGGCCTGGCAGGATTGAGGGTGCAGAGTGCAGGAAATGCAACCAAAGGCAGGAAAAGGAATCCCAGTGCTCACAGGAGGCAAATACTGGAAAGGTTTTATGTTGTAACATCTAAAAAACAAGTCAAAGAAAATGAACCACAAAAATTTCATTATTACTTGAATGCCCCTATCAGCAATTTTGTTATAAAAAATAAACGAAAAATCAGCATTTTAAAACTCAAGTAAAAAGGAAGTTCCTTAGACTGGAAAAGCTTTTGCCGTATGCACCTCTGAAGATAATCGCCTGTACAAGCTCCTGACACAGCACATGAGCAAACTTCTCCTGACTCCCAATTGTGCAACTTCAGCCTGTTCTTTTGCTCCATTGATCCAGGCAGAAGATTCCTGGATCAGCTTTTTTTTCCCCTGCCCAACTTCTTGAGTTTCAACTCATAAGACTTTAAGCCAAGGCTCAGCATGGAGGTGTGGGAAATGCCAAGGAAGGAGCAAGCAAGAAAGGGAAAATCTCTTTTCCTGTTTTAATACTTTTGGAAGAGGGAGTGGGGGGCTGCAGGTCAGATTCTGCCTCCAAGAGCAGCAGCATTTTGGCCTCTAGACTGCAGAAAGGGAGTCTGGAGCTAAAAGCAACAGGAAATTAGCTCAGTTCAAGGTTCCCACAGCAGGTGTGTGTGGGATCACACCCAACACTCAGCACATCCCACCCCTGGCACCACAGCCCCTTCTGCCAAGTCAAGGAATTATTTCACAGGTTGTCAGGTGGAGAGAGTGTATTCCAAGTTTTCACTCACACTCAAGCTTCCTTGAGGTTTTAGTTCAAGACTTGAGTCCACTCAACCCCAAAGCTCTGCCCTGGGCCAAGCTCATAAGCCCTGTTACTGCCTGGGCACACCTGCCAAAAACTAAATTTAAAAAAGCCCATAATTGCAATAGGCCTGGAGGCTTCTGAATTTGGAAAGAGCATGATTAATATTAATATGTATGATTTCATAGTAGGCAGAAATACAGAAAATAGACAGCACTGTGCCTTAAGCCCTAGAATCAACTGGGATTTTGGCAGCACATGCTGGAGAAGACAGTAGCAGCTGTCAAGTCACAGCTGGAGTTGCCTCTAGTGAAGGTGATTGAGAAATGGGATTAAGAAAAAAACCAACACAAGTAAAATACAAGGTAAAATAACACGCAAAGGGAACAGGCAGCTGAGCTAACAGGCTTGCCTGGCTTGCAGAACACCCCAATAGTTCTGAGTTGCTCATTTCCTTTTTCCTTCAAGTACAGCCTAAGCCTAACTCACATTTTACGAGTGGGTTTTTTTTACCACTTCTCTGGCATTCTCAGCTCTGCTGTGCAGGGAGGTCACTCACACAATAAGGCTGTGATGGGGTGACCCTGGCTGGGCACCCTGGGCCCACCAAGCCCCTCTGTCACTGCCCTGCTCAGCTGGACAGGGGACACAGGACACAGGGAAAGGCTCTGGGTGGGATAAGGGCAGGGTGGGATCCCTCACCAGGTGCTGCCATGGGCAAACAGACTCAGCTGGGAGAAATCACTTTAATTTATCACCCATCAAATCAGAGTAGGAAACTGAGAAATAAACCCAAATCTTAAAACACCTTCTCCAAACTCCTCCTTTCTTCCCAGGCTCATCTTCACTCCTGATTTGTTTTCCCTCTTCCCCAGGGGCTCAGGGGGATGGGAATGGGGCTGTGGTCAGTCCACCACACATTGTCCCTGCTGCTCCTTCCTCCAGAGGGCTTGGACTCCTCACCCTCTGCCCCTGCTCCAGCCTGGGGTCCCTCCCAGGGGAGAGTTCTCCAGAAACTGGCCCCGTGTGGATCCCTTTATCCATGGGCTCAGTCCTTCCATGGGCTCAGTCCCCCAGGAGCTGCCCCAGTGTGGATCCCATTTCCTATGGGCTCAGTCCTTCCATGGGCTCAGTCCTTCAGGAGCTGCCCCAGTGAGGTCCCTCCCATCGAGTCCTTCCAGCAAACCTGTTCCAGGTGGGCTCCTCTCTCCGCAGGGTCACAGGCCCTGCCAGGATCCTGCTCCAGGAGGGGCTTCCCACGGGGTCAGAGCCTCTTCAGACCCCCCTGCTCTGCCCTGGGCTCCTCCTGGGGCTGCAGGGGGATCTCTGCTCCCCCCTGGATCTCCCTGGGAGCTTCCAGCTGGGGTTGGCTCCCTTGGACATGGAGGAAACTTCCAGCAGCTCCCCACAGAAGCCACCCCTGCAGCCCCCCTGCTACCCAAACCTTGCCCTGCAAACCCCATACAAAGGTCAGTGTCCTCACAACATCTGTGGGGCCCTAAATGAGGTCACCTGTCCCATCCCACTGTCCCTTGGAGCAGCAAAATGGGCCATGAAGAAACCACTCTGATATTTTCATTCCCACAGTCTCCTTGAGAAGCTGCTGATCAGGCTGTGACCAGGCTGTGACCTCTCAAACAGACGTATTTCCCCTATTATAAAACAGCCAGAATTTCCCAAGGATTTAAAAACACAAACAAACACAGCAGTACACCCCAAATCACAAAGGGCCCCACAGCAGCCACCCCTGGGCACTCCCTCGCTGACTCACAGGAGTTTACACCACAAAACAATGCTCACAGAAAGCTTCTGTGTTCTCCAGCACTGCTCCTCTGCCTCTTCTAGTTCTGCTTCCACTGGAGGCCTGGACATCAAAAACCTCCTAATAAAGAACAGTCTGAGGTGAGCTCTTCCTGCCAGCCTCCAAAAATCACCAATAATATGCAATACTTCTTAAAAAAAAAAGTCACCAGCAGTTAGCTTGAAACTAAAACAGCTACAGCATTTAAAACATCTACAGTAAATGCAAACTACTTTGGAACACCATAATTAGTAAATGGCAAATATTAGGAGTTATGGGAAAAGGGATCGTTAAACCAGACTTTAATAGCCCAGCATCTCTTCCATTCCACGTGAAAACCCAGTCAGCACACACTTGCAGCATTAAACCCACATTAAGAAACAAACTGCTTCATTTTTGGAGTTGTAAAAACAAAGGTTAAATATCTGCTTCAGCATAAACCCTGTAATTTTTCCACAGCAACTGTATTGTTTTGCTTTGCACAGCTAATAATACCTGCCCTGCTTTGCACCCACTCATCTCCTGAGCGAGGCTCACACTGGAGTCACCAAACCAGAACAAACTTCCAGGGACTACATTTGCCATTAAGGCTTCTGGAAGTACCTCTCTTTTTAGTTATACTTCATATATAGAAAGTAGTGAGTTGAAAAGACACTTTTTTTGCAGCGAGCCCTTTTTCCACTACTTGTAACAAAATAAGCAGCTGCACACATTCAAATATTCCTGAAGCAAACCAGAGATGCCCCCAGGACTGCTGCTCCTTGCCTGTCCCATCCCATGCCCCATCCCTCAATTCCCAAGGTCCCCACCCATCTCAGCCTCCTCATCCACCCCCTTCTCTGCTCCCATGATTTCTCAGCCCCATTTTTTTTTTAACTGCCAGTTCAACCACTCCACTTATTTTCCCTTTATAGCCACTTTTGTCCCTCCATGAGGACAATGGTACCTGTTCTTGGTACATGGAACAGGGAATGGGCACAGCCCTGAGGCTGCCAGAGCTCCAGGAGCTCCCAGGGATGCCCAGGATGGGATTTTTTTGTTGGGGTGTGTGTGCAGGGTCAGGAGCTGGACTGGAGGATCCTTGAGGATCCCTTCCAGCTCAGGACATTCTGTGATTCTTCTCACACTTCTTTCCCAGAAACATGTAGACCACTTTGATGGCGTTAAAGACAAACATGAGCTTAACAATATCTGACCATCTCAGTCTAACTGGAAAAATTTATAAACAAATTAAAACAGTTTCTCATGCTGGAAAAGTGTGGGCAGCCTCAGAATAAAATGATACCAGAGATGTCTCCACCCAGGTCTGTACTCTTGGAGTAAGTATGGATATCCAAATCAAATTTGTTTGGAATTTCTGGAATTGGAGCTGGGTGTTTCTGGATATGCAGAGCTGGACATTCAAGGGAATTCCAGAATTTTACAAACAGCTGCACAAAGAGTATAAATTATGCTGAAGGCTTTCAATAGGGATGTGATGTCTAAGTTTTATTCCTTCCTGTTCTCTGTCCCCATTGCAGCCTGGCTGGCAGCCCTAATTTGCAAGGTCTGGTGCTGCTCTCAGATCAAACAGACAGCACCAGTAGGAAAGAAAATTCATGGAAGGGACACAGCATTAATTAGTACTTGGAAGTTGAGCAACTTACTAGGAAAAGACTGATAAAAGTGTAACGTCCCATTTGACTGCCTAGCCCCTTTTCATGTCTGTCAGAACAGCAATTAAACTCCCCCAGAAAGGCAGTATTGATTCAGTGCTCGATCCAAAGGTAACTCAAGTCAATATGACCTGACCCCATAACTCCTCCCGTGTCAGACACTGCAAGAGGCAGGAACTACCTCCAGACACTCCTGACAGGAGGTTTGAGGGGTGTCTGCCCCTCCATAAATCACCTGTGTGATGCACCTCACTCACTGTCCCCTCCTAACAGCACTGAGCAAACAGCCCCACATGTGAACCATTCCCCTTCGTGCCAGAGAGAGCAGCTCCCTCATCCCACGGGCTAAATCAATCATTTATTTCTCCAGAGACTGAAGGTTTATTCCTGACTTCCACTCGAGGGAAATGAAAAGCAGACTAGCAGGGTCTACCCTGTCACTTCATCCAAAGAGCCCCTAAGAGCCCCTGTCCCACCAGCAGCACCTGCTCCTCCAAACTGAAACTTCTGTTTCCCCCAGCTTCCCATAAAGGGCCCCTCTATGTGTCCCTTTAATAGTTGCTTTATTAATTGTTGGGGTGTCCTGTGCAGGGCCATGGGCTGGGCTGGATGATCCCTGTGGGACCCTTCCAGCTCAGGGTATTCTATGATTCTATTATTTCATTTTCTAACATATCTTCACCATAATCATCATGCAATTAATTAAGATTTAAACCAAGAGGAGTTTGAAATCCAAAAGTGACAGGAAATTAACACAACTTTATTCTCTCTCCACCCAATCTTCTGCCCCATTCTGCATGATTTATATTAAGTGGTTTGGGAACAGCCTGTTTGTCACTGGTTTACAGCACCAAATACCAGAGACAGGAACCAGTCAGGGCCACTGGGCAAGGTCACAGCCTAAGGGAGGGGGAATCACTTCATCCAGGTTCCAGCCCAGCCCTTGGAATGGATGCCCAGGAACTGCCCCTGCACAGGAGGCAGAACTTCTGCCCTGGGCAGTGCCCGGCCCTGAACAGGCTGCCCAGGGAGGGGCTGGAGTCTCCCTCAGCGGGGATACTCCAGAGCCCTCTGGACACAATCCTGTGCCCTGTGCTCTGGGATGGCCCTGCCTGAGCAGGGAGGTGGCACCAGGGACCCTCTGTGCTCCCTGCCAGCCTGACCTACTCTGTGGGATTCCCTAAGGAGGAAGAAGCACACCCAGCATCTCTTCTGCCTCACTTTTGCTGTTCTCACCTCTTTGATGCCAGTTCCAACTATCTTCAAATAACCAAAACTCGTCTGCACGGTTTTCTTTGTTCTCATATCATTCCCCACATAAAAACCTCATCTCTTCCTGTCCTTGAGACATCCCTTCAGTACTACGTTAGGAAATATAAATCCCTAACTAAATTTTTTTTTTTCTAATATTATTCTGTGTGACTGGTGGAGCATCACACAAAACATCAGAGTTAAAACTGAGCCCCAAGCCTTTCCTGCTGGATCCTGCTGCCCTCAGTGGTGACACCAGTCCCTCCTGATGATGAGAACAACTTCCAGCAAACTGAAATCCCACATTATGGTGTTTGGGCTACACTTAGTAAAGGGTAAGGTAGAACGTGGTTTACACCAAGATAATGGTTATTACTGTTATTGTCTTATCAGTGCAAAGAGGAAATACTGCAGTAAAATCCAGCAGAACAGGGGGTTTATGTTCCCTGCTATTTACAGCATTCAATGCTCCAGCCCACCTCTCTGAAGGCAGCAAATACTAAAAACACACAAAGGTCAACAAAAATTTAAAATCCAATAATGAAATATAAGTGAGCTTTAAAATTCATTAAATGGCTTTTCACTTTTTTATTCTCCTCCTCTGCTTTGTGTTTGTAAAATGTGATCAAGCAACTGCTTTGGAAGAATTAGAAGTAATTTGGTGCAAACGTGAGTGCCTTCATGATTTTATTGAAAGTGTAATATAGGCAAAGACCCAGAAAGATATTCTAATTGTTATTTTAAAATTAACCTTCTCACTTTACCTTTATGCTCTGAGAACAGGTACAACCACAGTGGGCCATTACCCTGCCCAAAATACTGCATAAACTAATGGAGATTAAAACTAAGGTTAAGTAAATTCTGACAACCAGCAGGTAAGAAACCTTGCTTGGCTCTCTTAGGCTCCGCAGCTCAAGGAAACACCCAGAATAACTCAGCTGGGGCTCTGCTGGTGTCTGTTATTCCACTGCTGATTTCTTCCTTGTAATGGCTTTCTGCTTTCTGTGTCAGCACCAAGGAACAGTCATCTGCATTTCCAGGGCCCACCAACACAGAATGGCCCTGCTGTTCCATAAAGGAGACAGGAGAAAGGGAAGCCCTGTATCCCTTCTGGGTGCTGGGGAATGTAATCAGAGGGATCAAGGATGCTCAGAGGCAGCACATGGCAGAGCCCAGCTCTTCCCAGCCTGAGCCTTCCCCTTCCAGAGCCAGGGAGGTGCTGGGGGCACTCACACCTCAAACTACGGGAAGTGACACAAGACCAAAGGGCTTTAAACTGACAAAGGGCAGGGTTACATGGGATATTGGGAAGGAATTCTTCACTCTCACCCAGAGTGAAGGGTACCCAGAGCAGCTGTGGCTGCCCCTGGATCCCTGGCAGTGCCCAAGGCCAGGCTGGATGGGGCTTGGAGCAGCCTGGGACAGTGGAAGGTGTCCCTGCCTATGGCAGGGGTGGCACTGGATGGGCTTTAAGGTTCTTTCCAACCCAACCCAGTCTGTGATTCTAAGTAATTTCCACTTGCAAATAATAAGGGTACTAAAAGGGAGACACACAAGGAGTCCCTTTCCCTCCTTCCTTCCTGATCATCCCATGCTGACACATCACACCAGTGGTTTTACTGCTCTGGAATTAAATCCCCCTGTGCACCATGGCACACCAGCTGTGAGGGAAGATGTGCTGACTGACTGTGTGTGACACGGCCCCAGAGCTCCAGAGATCTCTCATTTTCCCTGTCAGCAGTAAGAATGGTGCCCCTGCACACCAGCCTAGGTCGCAGAGCCCAGGGAGATCCCTTTTTTTAACAAATCCATTAAAGCAGAGTTCTCAGATTACTCCCACAGCAGAGACCCGGTGATGCTGTCAGAGTTTCCTGTTCCAAGGCAGAACAAGTGCTGGGACATGGCAGACAGCCCTTGGCATGGCTCTCTGGGGTATCAGGGATCAGAGTGACTCCCAGGGAGGAATCCCTGGGAGGGCAGGATCACAGAACTGGGATTCATTACACAGCGAGCGCTGTGCGAGCACCGAGTATCGGATTTTAAAAAGGAAAATGCACATTGTGATTTTTATCCAACTCGCCAGGAATTTTCTTCCTTTTTCAGGCAACTTTGCATCCCCCCAAGGATACAAGCAGCAGAGCCCTGAGCTGCACCCAGAGCAGGCTGTAATGGCTCAGCACAGCCCTCTCCTCACAGTTTTAGGTCTCATTGCATCATTCCTGCATTATTTTTAGATAAGCGTCAGGGGATGTCAGAATGTGGGTCGATAGCTATTAGATTTATAGGCAGAAATAGCAAGGCTTGTAGCTATAAGGTGTAAAGCATTCAACAATTTTTAGAACAAATCTGACCATGGGGATTGGGGGCTGGAAAATACAGTTGCTTGTAGTCCCAGAACCGTTTAGGAAAAATAATCTCCGTGCTGCTCCGATACATTTCTGGAGTTGAATCACTGCTGTTGACTCACAGGAGGGTCAATACTCCGACTACTCAGCTTGAACAGCCCTTTGCAGACTTTGATAAGGACATCTTACCAAAAATAAGCCTCTCTTTTAAATGTATTCTATCAGCATGCAGAATGCCCTCAGCTATACCCCATAGCTCAGGCATGTCTGAGGAGCTGAGAACTGGCAGCCTGCCAGCAACATCTGGAGCAGATGTTCCATTTTAGGCAAAGATTATTGGCGTGAATCACAAAATTAGTAAAACCTCCTTGGTTACCTGAGCAGGCTCATTTCCCTTTGCTGTCGTTAACACGTGGGTTTCTCACAGGCTGCATTTTCTGATCAGCAACACTTGTGCTCTCTGCCAGGAGAGGATAAGGAGGGAGGATGGCCTGGAATGGACCAGATTTCCCAAAATCCAAGCACATGGACAGCACATGCCTAAAGCCAACTACATCCATCAGTCCTGCCTGGTCAAGAGGGGAGATCTCCAAGACAGCAAGCACAGGACTGCTCCTCAGCAATTCCTGCTGCCATCCCAAAGGGCTTTGGGGTATCCAGGATGCTTTGGGAGCCCAGCAGGGGAGAACCCCATGGGCAGAGTCCTACCCTCTGGAGTGGCAGCTGGAAGCCTCCAGGCACTGAAGCATCTCTAGATGCCCATGCTTCTCTAAATAAATCCAACTCCAAGTGTCTCTCCCTGGAGACACAATAGGATACTCCTGATCCAGACTGAGGCTCACAAGCAGGACTATTATTCACATAATTACAGCACCTTTCTGGGTGTTTTTTATCCCTGGAGAGATATTTCTCATATCTGCACAACTAAATAGGCAGTGTAAATCTAACGTACCTTTGTGAATTCTACCAGCCAGGGAAGGTTGTTTTTCCATTCAGGGAGGCCTGAATTAATATGCAAAACTAAAACATCACTGTTGTCACTGTATTCTGGTCACTGCTGTTGCATCCCATGAATCCTGCATTGTCTCTGCACGACAAATGTGTTACTGGCTTATTACTCATTCATTGTCAATGTCAGGGAATATTTGGATCATGATGCCAAACAACCATCAAACCCCAAAATTATCTATCAGTTCCTTGTCAGATGGGTTGCAAACTAAATGTAACATTAATGTCTGAGCTTCCAGATGCTTCCAAATGTCTGTCTTAAGCTTCACCTTTTAACTCTATTATTTCTCTAAGAAGTACTTCCTTTATTCATTCCTTGATCAGTATCAAACCCAATTCTCAGGAACCTGCTAAGAATAATTTACAGGCAGCAGCTCTCAGGTGCCTTGAGCCTGTGCACACCTCTCTCCTGCTGTGAGGAAGTTTAGGCTGAGAACTTCTAAAAGCAGGTACTGAATACATAATTTTCATTATTCCTAATAAAGAATATGGAAATCAAATCTGTTTGGTATATCCTAAATGTTAAAGTGGCAATTTTCATCAAATTGATAGATAATATGTAAAGGCCATCCTACATAATACAGTTATTTTCTACTTCAGAAACATCCTGGCAGTGGGACAGACAGGGAAGCAGCATCCCAGTTGCTGTGTGACAACCATCAGTTAACACAGCAGCTACATCACCATCGTGTTATCCCTTATCTCCACATCATCATTTCTTGTATCAAAGGATTTCACCCACCAAGGCCCTGCTTGTATAAAGGACTATTTTAGCTCAATAACATCATTAAAGTTTGGGCCCTTCTGCCTACAGCTTTTTGCTCCTCTCAGTTATTTACACTTAGTTATTTATCTTAATCAGGGAATTTCTTAGCATTTAAATTAATATATTACCTACCTGTTAAAACCTTAATATTACCAGTCTGTGGGTGTAGTGCTATTACATTCTCCTAAATGCTGATAAAACCACTTTTAGTCTGCCTTATTTACATATATAATTTCTATACTCAGTGGTTAGCTAAGTTTCTAATGTGTTTGGAGGATGATAAGTGTTAGAGAAGATAAGCATTATCTTATCCTTATGGGAAGCAAATCCACGTATCTCCAAAGTGTTTTAAGTTAATTAAGTGCCACTTTACAAGGATAGCAACACCGTGCTGAGGGCTGTGGTTCAGTCTCGGCCTCCATGTCCATATGTAACCCTCCCAAAGTTAATTTCCTAATTGGATAAGCAGATGAGCGCACAGCCAGAACACAGGAGGCTGCTGGCATGCACTTGGCCATACCTCAGCATGTTCACATTATTCCATGTGCAAAAGCACAGATGCAGTCTGCTTAAAAAATGAACACAGGCTTATTTCACCCCCAAGGAATGTAAAGTTCCTTTTCAGCATTAACATTTGGTAAAAGCAGCAGTTTAATCTGTGCATTTCTTTAGCACAGGGGAAGAAGCCCTCTCTGTTCACCCCTTTTCTGGCCAGCTTCACTTCAGCACTCCTTCATCACTGCTCTCTCTTTTTCAACAATTTGCAAATAGCTTTAATTCTCCCTGATCTTATACATCAAGTTGGACAGGGCTTGGAGCACCCTAGGATAGTGGAAGGTGTCCCTGCCCATGGCAGAGGGCTGGAACTGGGTGCTCTTTGGGGTCCCTTCCAACCCAAACCCTTCTGTGATTCTATGATCTGTTGAGAGACCACAAAATAAAATTTAACAGAAGAGCTCTGGATGAGTCAGCAATGCCCTTCTGTTCTCTGTCTTACCAGTATTTAGCTTGAAGTTCAGACTTTCTGTACTATTTTTCCACAGTGCTCAGGTAGATGCCACATCATTCCTGTCACGTTGGCTTCCAGGCAGCCAAGCACTTGCTGTGAATCCACCCCTCTTCACCAGTATCCAAAGCACCGGAGAGGGAGTTTCCTGCCTTCACACTGCTTGGAGGTTCTACTCCAAGAGCCAGACCTCTGCTGGAGCAGAAGCTGGAAGGTGGCTGCTGGGAGGTTCCTCAGGTCCCCAGTGAGCAGCACAGGTGAGCTGCTCATATCTTTTCCAGATGCTCAGACATGGCAGGTACAGGGGATGGCTGTACCCAGGGTTTATTGAAAGTTCTCTCCCTCCTGCAATCCCTGTTTTCCAATGGCACCACCATTTACTGACCCATGCCACTGAGAGGGTCTCACAGTACCTTTGGACACTGGACACAAACACCAGCTTTCCTCAAGCCATGTCACTCACCCTCTAGCTACTGGGATGTTAAAAGCTTGGACCACCTTTGCTGTCTCCGGTCCATAAATGCCCAATTTCTCAAATTCTTCATAGCCATCAATGGGTTCCTACATTAGCCCCAGAGGAATAAGATGAGCTACTGGAAAGACTTTGCCCAGTACTTCCCAGGAAGCAGCACATGGTTCCTGAAAATGCTGAGTGCTCCCTTCTGAGTCTTTGCTCTCTTCAGCTCCTCACCTGGTCACACAACACAGAAACCTGCTCTTTGTAAACACAGAGAGAAAATGAAAAGTTCATTTGTGCAAATCTCCATAAAGTTGGAAATAAGCTGGCTCACAATTTGTACTCATGTAAATGTCAGCACATAAAAAAAAAACAGGCTTGGATCAAAAAGACAAGTTGTAGTTAACACCCAGAGTAAAATACACATGTTCCTTTCTGACCTTCATTAGCTTTCTCTGGACATCTGCCGGACAAGAGAATTCCATCCATAAAAGAGACTGCAGGAATTAAAAATCCTCTGAACTCCCAGATCAGTGCCTACACATACAATGCCCTCCATTCCATCCCTTGGACCTCTGTGTGTGGGAGCCATCAATTAGAGATCAGCAAAGACCAAACTCCACACAACCTGTGCAACAAGTTCAAGAGCAATAATTAACTTTTAGAAAGAACAAAGCAAATGTACAGATTGGGCCACCTTTGGGACAGCTCTTCTTGCCCAGAGAGGAGTAAGAGAGAGCCTGGTATTATTTGCAGAACAGCATGGCAGAGAAGCATCATTCAGACAGAAAGATTGTGTCAAATCCCTCCTTTCCCAGAGCCAAAGCAGTGATGTTTACCTTGTTTTTACGGCGAACCTTTACAGAGATAAATAAATATACACACATAAAACATGAGGGCTGCAGTACTACCGAGAGCTGTTATTTCCAATATGCTTTACACTACATGACTCATAAACCAAACCCACAGCAATGGTATGATCAGACTGGTGATTGCTCATTTTATCTGTACAGAATGGAGCTTTTGAAGATATTCAGGTTTTTAAAGATGGCTTCAACTCCCACTGAAATCCAGCCAAGTCCTATATTGCAGGAGAAATCCATAGCTGGCTGCACCCAGACTGGGTTGTAGCTTCTCTCTTTGGCCAAACACTTCCCAATGCTCTGTGCAGTGCAGGCTTTCCACTTGCTGCCCTAAATATAATACTTTTGTCTTAGGTTGGAAGATATAGCTGGGTGTGTATTCTACTGCCATCTGTAGAGGTGGGGCAATTATCCTCTGTTCATTGGGCAGTTTTCTTTATCTCTCCCACAACCAATCCTCCCTCCAGGAGATCTCTTCTGTCCATGGCCACTGAGTGTCCCTGCATGGCTGATAAAATTCCATCATCCCATGGGGAGATGCTCTGCCCAGGGGGAGGAGCCAAGCATTCCTACCTGGATCCAATCTGAGGATTGGGACACCACAGCAGCCTTTGCCCACTGCATTCCCAGAGGAGCAGCTTTCTTCTGCACTGC